>CM028684.1:12810576-13230842 GCA_016760335.1 Gastrodia elata
CCCAAATGCCATCGTCTTCTTCCTCTTGCACTCGCCCGCAGCCCGAACCCTAAAGCTAGCTTCCAGTGTCAAATTCTCCACGCTCCGGTCACGCCAAGCCCCGATTTTAATGGTTACACGATCCCTGACTCCAGACGCATCGATTAAACGAAGAAGCCCTAACTGGGAGGCGTCGAATCGATGGAGTGCCATTCGACCGAGACCTCCCAGAAGGCGCACCTGTGAGGAGTGAATTCTCCTCACAGAGCCCATGGGTCGCAGCTATCTTGATCCCCACACGTTCTGGGATCGATGGGGAAGCGATAGGTCGACTCGAGAGGTTCTGAGGTTGTCTAGATCACTGGGGTGCTACTCGTCGTATTCTACCATCTAGAGCCGCGACTGGATCAATCGTTCTCAGTCAAAACGATCGATCTGGTCGAACCCAACCATCGATACCAGTTTACAATCATCGCCTAAAGGTTCTAGCACTAATTAGACGGCTAATTATGCACGAGAATGTAGCATTAGGCGAGCCAGAGGATCCTCTGGCAGTGCGCTCAGACGACAAATTCGCTGTCTGTCCCACTGCCAGACCTCACCCATAGACTCAAACATCCATAGGGGAGCTAGGGAGAGGTCCTATGCAGCATCTACGGCTTGAGCGAGGAAGATCTGAGCTAAATTTAGCTCGATAGAAGGAAGGGAATGGGCTGTACCTGAGGAAATGGTGAGCCTAGCACGACGAAAGACGCTAGGGCAGCTGAGCTCTAAGCAGGTCCCTGGGGGTTTGAACACCAAACCGCACCCACTATCAGCAATTTGCAGCCCTGGGAATCTTCTGGAACAACAGCAACTTTAATGAAGACCAGCCGAGAGGAAGGGGAGAACTCCAACGGATTTCAGTGAGCAAACGAGCTCACTTGACTAGGGAACGGCTATTTAATGACCGAGGGAATTTAGAGGAGGTGGAACCATGGCTGAGGCTCGAGCATTAGGCTCGGGCAGAGGAATTCACTCAGTCGCCTTCAATTGGACTGGTCCGACCACCCTACCCAGCTCCCTAGGTTCGACCATAAATGGGAAGATGCTAACGGTCTGCAGAAAATAGATGGAGGAGTGGCAGACAACCCTGACATGGTGAATATCTGTGAATCTCCTCAGTCGGGGCTGGGGCGAGCGAGGACGAAGGTGAACAGCTGGGGTCCTTCCTCAGCCGTCCAATCAGCGAAGCCGTTGGGTTTGGACGACTCGATACCGATCTTAACTAATGGACAGCGGGTGCGCTTCCGATTGTGGGATCATCTATCTGATCCGACGGGTGGCACAAAATCTTGGCGATATGATCCAGCGCCGTCTGATCTTGTGCCGCGATTCATGCACACACATCCATTGGCTTCTAAGGCTAAGCCCTGTTGGGACCCCGAATCAGATCTGCCGCGGTCCCGATAGCAAATCCCGCCGAATTGAATTTTAATAAAGTATAATTTAAATATAAATAAAACCATTTAAATAATATATAATTATTCTAAAATATCCTAAATCCAATTTAGGACCAAATGAGCTCCAAAAATTCCCAAAAATTCACCCTTAGCTAATTTGGGGGTGAGGAATTTAAAAATAAAACCAGATTTTGATTTGGAGATCAAATTATTTTAGGTATTTTCTAGGGTTCAAAAATACTCAAAAATATCAGTTTTTCCATTTAAGCTTCAGATGATTCCAAACTTCTAGGTTTAGGTTTAAATGACCTATTGAGTCCAATGGAATCAAAATCAATGCTTAGTTTAGCTTAATTAATCCAGATCTAGCTAGGGTTACAACTTAAGGTTGTTACATACTCCCCCACTTAAGAACGATGTCGTCCCCGACATCACTTAAGTGAAGAATAATTCTACTGGAACAATACAAGTTAAAATACGATTGATAGAAAGAGAAGAATAGTACCTGAGTTTACAAAGAGCTGGGGATATTTATTGCACATATTCACGTCTTTTTCCCAAGTAGATTCTTCTAACGATAGATTCTTCCACTGAATTTTGACCATAGGAATTGAACGATTCCTTAGTTGTTTCTAACCATGAGCTAAGATTCTGATAGGTTCTTCGGCATATGAAAGATCGGGTTGAATCTATACTGTTGGAAGTTCAACGAGGTGAGAAGGGTCCCGAAGACATCTTCTCAATGATGACACATTAAATACGTTATGAACAGCTGCAAAGCCATCGGGAAGGCTAAACTGATAGGCGGATGATCCTACCTTGGCCAAAACTTTGAAAGGTCCCACGTAGCGAGGACTGAGTTTCCCAGCTACGCCAAATCTGAAGACACCTTTCATTGGACTGACCTTTAGATAAGCAGAATCTCCCACATTAAATTCTAGGAGACGGTGATGAGAATCATGATACTTGCTTTGATGATCTTGAGCTGAATGAATTCTCTGCTGAATTAATTTGATCTTATTACTAGTTTCTTCAACTAATTCTGAACCAATAAGCTGAACGCTTCCTGTTTCTGACCAGGCTAGCGGAGTACTGCATTTCCTACCATACAACGCTTCATAAGGGGCCATCTTAATACTGGCTTGAAAACTGTTATTATAGGCAAACTCCACTAACGAGATGTGATCTTCCCATGAACCAGCAAAATCAAGAAAACATAACCTAAGCAAATCTTCCAACACTTGGTTCACTCTTTTAGTTTGACCATCTATCTGAGAATGAAAAGCTGTACCCATGGCTAGAGTCATACCCAGATCTTGATGCACAGCTTACCAAAACTTAGAAGTAAACTTGCTATCTCTATCTGATACAATTGACTTTGGGATCCCATGCAATCTGACAATTTCTTTGATGTAGAGTTTCGCTAACTTTTCTACTGAATCAGTTTGACAGATAGGAAGAAAATGCGCTGATTTAGTTAAGTGGTCTACTATCACCCAAATCGCATCGGCACCTGATTTTGCACGAGCCAATCCCATGACAAAATCCATAGATATATCGAACCATTTCCATTCCGGGATATCTAATGGATGCAGAAGACCACCAGGTCTTTGGTGTTCGGCCTTTACCAAATTACAGGCATGACACTTGGCCACAAAGTTAGCTACATCCTTCTTCATACCTGGCCACCAAAACGATTGCTTCATATCTTGGTACATCTTAGTACTGCTGGGGTGAACGTGATACCCAGAATTATGGCCTTCGACTAAAACTTCTTGATGCATGGACTTAGGAATCCACAATCGATTACCTTGATAAACTACACCCTTCCGCAACTGCAAATACTGACGAAGACCACCTTCAATATCTGCTTTAAATTTCAGATACTCATCGTCTTTAGTTTGCGAGATAGAGACATCTCGGTGGAAAGTGGGTTCCACATTAATATTTTCTAATAGTGAACTCAACATATCGCCACTTACCGGAGAAATTTTGAGCTTACAAAATTCAGGTTCTAAGAAATTGGAAGCAATCATAGAGGTTAAAGTAGCACGACGACTAAGTGCATCAGCCACTACATTAGCTTTTCCTGGATGATATTGGATACTGAGATCATAATCGCTGATGAGCTCCAACCATCTTCTCTGGCGGCAATTCAACTCTCTCTGGGTGATGACATACTTCAAACTTTGATGATCAGTGAAAATTGAACATTGCACTCCGTACAGATAGTGACACCATATTTTCAAGGCAAATATTACGGCTGCAAGTTCAAGATCATGAACTGGATAATTTCATTCGTAGGGTTTTAGTTGACGAGAGGCATAAGCAATTACCTTACCCTCTTGTATTAAAACACAGCCTAGACCGATTCCAGAGGCATCGGTATATACCTGATAGTTCAAACCTTCTTTAGGTAGAACAAGAACTAGAGCGGTAGAGAGAGCATCCTTTAGAGTTTGAAATGCTTCCTCGCACTCTCGACTCTAAATGAACGGAATGACCTTTTGAGTCAATTTAGTCAACAGTAAAGAAATCTGGGAATAGCCCTTAACAAACTTCCTGTAGTATCCCGCTAATCCCAGGAAACTTCTAATGTCGGTGACAGACTTAGGTGAAGCCCAGTCCTGAATAGCTCTTACTTTACTCTGATCTACCCGAATACCCTGAGCATCGACTATGTGCCCCAAAAATTCAATGGAGTTAAGCCAGAACATGCATCTAGAGAACTTGGCATAAAGTTGATGCTCGCGCAAGGTTCCTAGTACTAACCTTAGATGCTCTTCGTGATCTCTTAGAGTTTTGGAATAAATGAGGATATCATCGATGAAGACGATCACAAAGTTGTCCAAGTATGGTTTTAGCACCCGTTGCATCAAATCCATAAAGATTGATGGTGTATTAGTGAGTCCGAATGACATCACCAAAAACTCAAAGTGGCCATAGCGAGTACGGAAACCAAACTTCCCTACATCATCTTCCTTTACTCGCAGTTGATGGTATCCAGACCTTAAATCTATCTTGGAAAATATCACGGCTCCGGATAACTGATCGAACAAATCATCAGTTCTAGGCAGTGGGTATTTGTTCTTTATGGTGACCTTATTCAATTCATGATTATATATACACATGCATAGATCCATCCTTCTTTTTTACAAATAAAACTGGCGCTCCCCAAGGAGACATGCTTGGCCTGATGAAGCCTTTATTCAAGAGTTCTTGCAATTGCTCATTGAGCTCTTGAAGCTCCTTAGGTGCCATTATATAAGGTGCTTTGGATATCGGCTGGGTACCAGGATCAATTCAATAGAGAATTCTACTTCTCTGAACGGAGGTACACCAGGCAAATCTTCTGGAAATACATCGGTGAATTCTTTGACTACCTTACAATCAGCAAGAGAAATATTTTCTTTTGTTTCGCCCATCATGGTGACTAGGTAGGCACTACAACCCTTGACAATCAGATGTTCGGCTCTAATGGAATTTATTAAAGACAACAGCGTGCTGGTTTTTCCTACAAACGTTTCAGGCTTGCCCTGAGAATGGAGAATGACTCTCTTTTTATGACAGTTTATCATAGCATTATTGTCACTGAGCCAATTCATCCTGAGGATGATATCAAAGTTAGCTATCGGCACGATGATTAGTTTGGCCTAAATTTCTTGATCATTTATTGGGACTTTAATATTGCAAAATTTATGGGCACTTAGTTGGATTCCCGATGGAAGCCCAACACTCAACTTTTGTGCTAGGTTGCATGCGTGAAGTTTATGGTTATTGGCAAATCATTCAGAAATAAATGAGTGACTGGCACCAGTATCGAACAATACGTTACAAGGCTAGTTATTGAAATAAAGTGTGCCTAAATACACAATTTTGCATTAATAATCTTGAAAAAAATTAAAATACAGAAATGCAACAGGAGAGAGGTTTAGGAGTGTGTACCTGAAACCACATTGTTATCTTCGGCGGCTTTAATAGGAGTTAAGGCATATACTCGTGCAGGTCCAGCAGGATGATTATTAGACTACCGTCGTTGGTAATTCTGAGAATTGGGGACTGGTGGTTGCGTGTGAGCAACTTCAGAAGCAGGGGCTGCTATTATAGTCAGATTTGGTTCCCTCCAGTTTAGTGGAGTTGCCCGGAACACTTGCTTCTTATGGTAAGGCTTCATTTGAACTCTGTCTACCATTTTTGTGTGGTCGCATTAATAGTACCGGTGGCCTGTACGCCCACAATTAAAACACCTCTGGCCAAAATGGTAACACTTGCCATACGGATGTGGCTTAGTACAGTTTTGAGCTTGTTCGGTAGTAGGTGCTGCTTCCAGCTGATATACTTTCGCGGGGTTGGATCCGTGTCTCTTGAAGTTTCCTCGCGGGTTCAGATTTGTTTGCGCTTTTTGCTTAAGATCCTCTTCAGATTGATGATGCTCTATCACCTTAGCCATTTCCACCAGTTTGAAGAAGTTAGTCAGACAGAGCGGCACTATTTGATTCTTCAACAAACTTCGGAGTCCACAAAGAAAGCGGTGGCACTTAGCTGACTCAGAATGGGTGACTTCTGGTGCAAAATGAATCAATCTACGAAACTCTCTTTCATATTCAGTGACTGAACGACTCCCTTGAGTCAACCTCATGATTGTATCTGCAATAATGTTTTGTGCAGATGGTGGAATGAATTTAGTCTTGAAGGCCTCGACGAACTCATCCCAGGGGATGTCTTCTAACTCGTAGTCAGCGAACTTGGTGTTTCGGATCTCTTCCCACCAATATTCTGCTTCCGCATGAAACAGACGGGTGGCGAGACAAACATCTTCCGAGTTCGGGACCTTAAGACTAACGAGATCCCTTTCCACAGCTTTCAGTCAATCAGCTGTATCCATTGGGGACAGGTTCCCACCAAAGGTTGGAGGTCTTAACCTCAGAAAATTATGAAGGAGATTATCCGCTGAATGATATGAAGAAGAAGCAACTTGTGGAGCATGAACTATCGGAGCAGCGACAGTGACTGGAGTTGTATGATCATTTAGTAATTTCTGCATAATGAGCGCCTGTTGAGCTTGGTTTTCCAATAAAGTTGCCACCATGGCTCGCAGATGAGCCACCTCATCGTTAGAACTACTAGAGGCAATAGTGTTCTTGATAGGAGTAACGGTGGGTGGTGATCCGGAATTTATTCTAGTGAATTAAGAAAAGGAGACAAACTCAAAATTTACTCTAAGGAAAAGAAATCAAAATCTTTCATTAATTATATAGATAAAAGATTACAATGCCAAAACTGTAAATCAAATGGAGTTGCTTGAAAATGAAATAACATTTACCATAACTATCATTCAAACATTATCAATATACTCTGCCCTAAAGGCTACACAAAAGTCCTCAAAAGTGACTTCCCGACGCTTCCTGTTACGTTTCTTCTCGAGTCTTGCCATGGTCTCATACCACCAAACTCCGACGTAGTCCACCATCAGGTCTATCACAATATCTACGTAAAGTGACTTAGGACACTCTATGTGTATTAGAATGGACTCCACCCGGCTCAACCATTCTTGTGCGTATATAGGAAAGTTGAGCCCTCGATATATAGCTTGCTGTAGAAGCTTCTCTAGGACCAAAATCCCCTTTGCTGAAACTCCTTCAATCTGCCAATTACTTTTCTGCCTCCATTTGAAGCTCTAGCTCCACACTCTCTTGAAGGCACGCTGATAATAGTCTATATCGAACTCTTCAGAATCCATTTGACTCTGAGGACAGAATTTTATTATATCTGTGTTAGACTCTAGATGACTAAATTATTAGGATGGGAGTATTCTCCTCCTACATTTTTCATAGAGTTACTGACACTACTATGCTATGGATATCACTTATATTGATGCTTGTATTTCAGAATAATGATCCATTAGGTAGAAAGGAATCATAAATCCCATTCTGACACCTTATGATATTCTCTGATACCAACTGTGGGGCCCCCATACTGGCAACATGGAAGTACGGTGCTCTAAATGTGGAAAATCCCCAACTTAAGTAAAGTTAGGTAAACCCAACCTGCCTTAAGCCAAGGACTCGTCACTAAGTACTATAACATCATCAATATACAAGTATCAAAGTTGCGGAAGCAATGAATAATAGAGTAACATCCATAAGCATACATAGTAGAAAAATAGAATATAATATAGTAACTCATCACAATGCAGAAATAAAATACATCCAGAATTACTTATTATAAACTGAAGTTTAAAGAAAATGAAAATGTCTCTTAATCTCACTGAAACAAAGGAAAAATCTAACTAAACAGTAGCAACACAATCCTCCTTCTGAACCTGCTCCTCTTCTGTGATAGTGCCCACGAATACGTCTGAATCTGACATTTGTCAGTATCACAAATGCCAGGGCCCCAGCCAACAAAATAAAAAGGATACAGTTAGACAATTGTCTAAGTACATTTTAGGCTATTTTAATGAACTGAACATTTAAAGATATCACATTTTAATTTAACTACACATACAAGCAGTAAAGGGTGCAACAAGCTATGAAAGAAATGGGTAACTATAAACTATCCATTTATAGCCAGCATACAATGCAAAATAAATAAGGTGAGGCTAAAAGCTAAAAGAAACAGCAACTACAATACAATTCTGAACCTAACATGCTTATGATCATGTTACACATGCTGAGTATATAAGAGAACACAAGTACTGAAAATGTGCAATTCTAGCATCCTAAACATGCCAAAATATGTATAAGTAAGCCATATGAGTATACATACAATATGCTAGTCAAGAACGGGAAAAGAAAGAAAATCCACTGAGACATGTGGCAAAAATCAAAGTAATCTATAAAATGTAAAGCCACTGATACATGTGGCAAAGCGAGCAAGTACTGAAAATAAGGCCACTGAAGCATGTGGCAAAGCAAAGCAGCAAACAATACTGAATAATCCCGCTAAAGTAGTAATAAACTTAAGACATAGTACTGCCATACCAGCCAATAGGCCATACAAGGCCTCCAATATCAATCAATCAATCCCCAGCCTAGCCATCCAAATATGCTAGGTCTGAGTCTAGTTTGTACAATACTACTACTGAAGAGGCAAACTAAGCTAGGACATATTCTACCAACTGCAAACAAGGAAAAACTGAATGATATGCAATTCAAATACTAACTTAGGATGTATCATCCATATCCTAAGTTTTCCTATTATGCTCAAGAAATAAGGCTCAATATCCAAGGTATGCAAAGCAATCTAGTCAAAGTAAGCAAGAGACTCAATCTGGACTTATGTGATATCTAGTGTTATCTAATTTCCAAATCTAACTACTCTGAGAGAGCACAAGTTTAGGATCTCCAATATCCATCTATCGAGTAGAATCTCAGATTTACGTCCTTAAAGTTAATATTAGAACTTAACAAGTTCTAATCCAAAATCATGTGATGACTATATCGTTTAAGTAAGTAAATCAATGACCTAATTTATTAATATTTTACTCTCTTACCCAAATCTTGATTAAGTAAATCAAGATTTAAGGATTTAGAACGTAAACCCTATGTTGAGTTCAAATCCTAAATCTAAGGTAATATTCTAACTAGGATCTAGGGTTCACATTTATTACCCAAATTAAAGGTCAATAATCCTATAAGCTAAAAGATTCAGGAACTAAGAACTTAGTGAAAGGCTATTCTACTGATTATAAGATAAAATAATTGATTAAGAACTTGATAATATAAGATCTATATTCAATCTTTAAGATAATTACATTATCTTTTAGATTGAATCATCCTATACCCACATGAAAGGTTTCAAAAGATTAAATAATCAATCATTAAAGAATTTCAATTGGAGATGGTTCAATTTCAAATTGAAGATCTAAGTCCAAGATCTTAAGATCTAAAGATCTGAGATTTGATCACTTTAGATCTCTAAATTAGCGTTTTATCTTAAAGGCTTCCATTTGTGATTCTTTTAGAATCTAAGTTCATAGTTAAACTATATGGAACTTATTAAGGTTGAAATTGACAATTTTAAGTATTAGATTTAAACATCAAATTCCTATTGATCCTTTTAGGCTACTTAAAATCTAAGGATCTGATGTTTGATCACTTTAGACTTTAAGCTAGATTTTAACTTAGAATTTTCCATTATTATTTCTTTTAGAATTTTAAGCTCATAAGTTAACTAAATTGAACTTATCAAAGTGGTTTTGATAATTGAAATGATTAAATTTAAGGGCTAAGCTTAAGTGACTTCTTTAGGGTCACTTAAGATCTAAGTGTCTTAATTAGGGCTAAATTGAAGATTTCTTAAATCAATGATCACATTAACATTATTATTAGTCTAAGAGTTCAGAGAACATTTCTAATCTAACTTAGGGTTAATTTACTGAAATTTCTAAGTTTAAGGAGCATTTAAACATACTTTGGTCAAAATGACTAAATTGCCCCTTTTAAGGCTAAAATTGGGTTTTTATGGTTTAGCTATCCAAATTAAATCTAATCTATTTTAATATATTTCATATTGATTAATGAAGTAGAAGTTTCACTCCTCTCAGATTTTGACCACTTAATTAGGCTAATTATCACTAATTACTTAATTAGGCCAATTAGGGTGATTAGTAAATTTAGGCATCCTTAGGGCAATCCTACCTTATCCTTAGGTTCTAATAGATCCAATATAATATTAAGAGCTTACTTTCCCAATTTCAGAGACTTAATTAGGGTCTATCCCACTAATCCTCATTTAGGGTGATTAAGGCATGATTAAGAAAATTAAAGGTCCAAAATTGGGTTTAAGGGTCCCTGATTATTCTCTATGGTCACATAAGTGGTCAGAGCCCTAAATTTCCAGGTTTGGATAATTATTGAATTTAATATGATTTAATTTAAAACAGAAAAAGGTTTAAGCAATTATTTTAAATCTAACCATTGGATCTGTGATTTTATTTTTTATTTAGATTCCTTGTACTTTTCTGATTCAAATGGTATATTGGATCATACTATTTGGATTTGTATAGCTAAAGTTATTAAGTTAATTTATTCTGAATTTTTATTTAAATTAAAACCATAGGTTTCCAATTAATATTTAATTTCCTTAAGGATTTTAATTACAAAAATCCTTTTATTAATTGCCGGCCCGCTCTCAAAACACGCGGGTCGGGGTCGACCCGGCCCAAATGCCATCGTCTTCTTCCTCTCGCACTCGCCCGCAGCCCGAACCTTAAAGCTAGCTTCCAGTGTCAAATTCTACGCGCTCCGGTCATGCCAAGCCCCGATTTCAATGGCTACACGATCCCTGACTCCAGACGTGTCGATTAAACGAAGAAGCCCTAATTGGGAGGCGCTGGATCGATGGAGTGCCATTCAACCGAGACCTCCCAGAAGGCGCACCTGTGAGGAGTGAATTCTCCTCACAAAGTCCACGGGTCGCAGCTATCTTGATCCCTACACATTCTGGGATCTATGGGGAAGTGATAGGTCGACTCGAGAGGTTCTGAGGTGGTCTAGATCACTGGGGTGCTACTCGTCGTATTTTGCCGTCTAGAGCCGCGACTGGATCGATCGTTCTTAGTCGAAACGATCGATCTGGTCGAACCCAACCATCGATACGAGTTTACAATCATCGCCCAAATGTTCTAGCACTAATTAGATGGCTAATTGTGCATGAGAACATGGCATTAGGCGAGCCAGAGGTTCCTCTGGCAGTGCGCTCAGACGGCAAATTTGCTGTCTGTCCCACTGCCAGACCTCAGCCATAGAATTGAACATCCACAAGGAAGCTAGGGAGAGATCCTACGCAGCATCTATGGCTTGAGCGAGGAAGAGTCGAGCTAAATTTAGCTCGACAGAAGGAAGGGAATGGGCTGTACCTGAGGAAATGGCAAGCCTAGCATGACGGAAGATGCTGGGGCAGCTGAGCTCTAAGCAGGTTCCTGGGGGTTTGAACACCAAACCGCCCCCACTATCAGCAATTTGCAGCCCTGGGAATCTTCTGGAATGGCAGCAACTTTAATGAAGACCAGCCGAGAGGAAGGGGAGAACTCCAGAGGATTTCAGTGAGCAAACGAGCTCACTTGACTGGGGAACGGCTATTTAAAGACCGAGGGAGTTTAGAGGAGGTGGAACCATGGCTTAGGCTCGAGCATTAGGCTCGGGCCGAGGAGTTCACTCAGTCGCCTTCAATTGGATTGGCCCGACCACCCTACCCAGCTCCCTAGGTTTGGCCATTAATGGGAAGATGCTAACGGTCTGCAGAAAATAGATGGAGGAGTGGCAGACAACCCTGACCTGGTGAATATCTGCAAATTTCCTCAGTCGGGGCCGGGGGCGAGCGAGGACGAAGGTGAACAGCTGGGGTCCTTCCTCAGCCGTCCGATCAGCGAAGCCGTTGGGTTTGGATGGCTCGATACCGATCTTAACTAACGGTTAGCGGGTGCGCTGCCAGTCGTGGGATCATCTATCTGATCCGACGGGTGGCACAAAATCTTGGCGATATGATCCAGCACCATCTGATCTTGTGCTGCGATTCATGCACACACATCCATTGGCTTCTCAGGCTAAGCCGTGTCGGGACCCCGAATCGGATCTGCCGGGGTCCCGACAGCAAATCCCGCCGAATTGAATTTTAATAAAAGTATAATTTAAATATAAATAAAACCATTTAAATAATATTTAATTATTCTAAAATATCCTAAATCCAATTTAGGACCAAATGAGCTCCAAAAATTCCCAAAAATTCACCCTTAGCTAATTTGGAGGTGAGGAATTCAAAAATAAAATCAGATTTTGATTTGGAGATCAAATTATTTTAGGTATTTTCTAGGGTTCAAAAATACCCAAAAATATCAATTTTTCCATTTAAGCTCAGATGATTCCAAACTTCTAGGTTTAGGTTTAAATGACCCATTGAGTCCAATGGAATCAAAATCAATGCTTGGTTTAGCTTAATTAATCCAGATCTAGCTAGGGCAATAACTTAGGGTTGTTACAACTGCTGCTGCTTGAAGATTCTTGTGGTAAGTCAAAAACTGGTTGACACTTTGAATGATCAATTTGATCACCATCGACAGTTTTCTTGGAGGTACACTGAAAATAGGAGTGGCCAAGCCTCCCGCACATGTAACAGTTATAGCTCCCATGGTAGCACCTTCCATAGGGGTGGGGTCTAGTGCAGCCATTGAAGGGATTGGTGAGCGGTGCCTCATCCTCGATTTGGTAGATTCTTGCTCTCTTCAGGTTATTATTGTGGTAAGAGGTTGACCCCCAACACTTCTCTTGAGTTCTCTTTGGCCTTAGTGCTGTTCCACCACTTTTGTCATTTCCAAGAGTTCGGTGAAGTTTGTTAGACGGAAGGGCATAACGTGATCTTTGATGGAGTCATGCAGTCTGCTCTGGAATCGATGACAGTGATCAGTTTTCGTGGCTACCATGTACATAGCAAACCGTGCAAGATGCCAGAATTCTACTTCATATGTTGCTATTAGATGGTTCCCTTGCTGTAACTTTAGGAACATGTCCCCCAAGTTGTGTTGCACTGATAAAGGGATATATTTGGCTCTGAAAGCCTCGATAAACTCATCCCACATGATATCTTCAATGCTGATGTCTGTGAACTGGGTACTTCTGGTGTTGTCCCACCAGTATTCGGCCTCATCCTGTAGTAGGTGGGTGGTAAGTCTGATTACTTCTATGTCAGAGCACTTTATACTAGCCAAGTATTTTTCCACCATCTTTAACCAGCTGATAGTGTCAATTACTGGTAGAATTCCATTAAAGGTGAGAGTCCTTAATCGAAGGAAGCTGTGCAAAAGTCCATTTACAGCTTGTATGTGGTGCTGGAAAGAGTAGTAAGGAGTAGGGGCAACAATTGATGGAGGGAATTCTCGTTAATTTGTGATGTTAACAGTCTTTTCATCCTCTCAGCTTGCTTAGACTGAGAGTCCACCATAATCCATACCACCTCAAGCAGTGCATTTAATTCTATAGAAGAGCTGCCAGATGCAGCAGGGGAAGGGTTCTGTCCGGGATTCATTTTCTAATCTGAATTAAAACAACACTTTCTCAAAATCTAAGAAAATTTGGAAATGGATTAATTCACTTCTTTTATTAATTATTCAATAAAGCACATCATGGGAAAATGGATACAATATAAAATGCAAGAAATAGAATATTAAGTGTTCACCTAATGTACTTCTTTGAAAAGGCACTACAAAAATCATCGAACGTAATCTCTCGGCATTCTCCTCTCGGTCCATGGGTGAGTTCCCAACACTTATTTTCCCACTATTCTGTAGCTTGGTCCTGGAAAATGTAGGCCATCAGGGCTACGCACATGCCATTCGGATACTCCATCGTTTTGAGGATGGTGGTAACTCGACATAGCCATTCATTAGCTAGGGTTGGGAAGTCTAGTCCTCTGAACACCACATGCTGAAGCATCTTGTCCAGCACTTCTATGCTTGTCTCGGACACTCCCTCCACCTCTCTTCTGTGTCATGGTCTAATTTTGTAGCTCCTCGCCCTGTCGCTGCATGCAAAAGAGATGGTAGAATATATACCAATCAACGGCGGAGCGGTGCGCTACTCGGGAAGGCATAACCCATCTTCCTGAATAGCTAAAAATAAACCATTGAAGGCTACTGACTCAACCATGAGAAGGGTTGAGAGCTAATACTTAAGATAAGAGTAGTATTTATCCTAAGTATTAGGCTAATACATACATTGGATTATAAAAATAAAATGAGGAATCCAACATATGTATAATAATATCAGCATTTCTAGTATGTCAATCACATCACAATACTAAGTATAAGTAATATACAAATATAGTACAAAAGCTAAGCATACTTCCAGAAATATTCATCACATAAACTGAATAAAATATTCATCCTAAAAAAGAAAAGAAAATACATCCAGAAATTATTACAAATAGTATACTAAAATAATATTGAAATAAAGACTAAATACTAAAATGAAACAAAAATAGTAAAGCTGAAGAAGGATCCACTACGGCTCCAAGAACTCCTCCTGAATCTCCTAAGAGTCCTCCTAGCCTGGCTCAACAAGCTGCTCAGAATCTAGCAGATTACCAGATCCCAAAAGTACCACGTGTTAGACAATAAGTCTAACGCATTGAAACTAGTCTAAACCATTCTAATTATTAAATTAACATTTAATAATAAAGTAAGCAAAACTATAGAAAAACTATAAAAGTAACTGAAAATTAGAATAGCATAAACTGAAGTAAAGTAAAACTGACTGTATACTGAATACTGAAAATAAATAAAAATAGTATATGATCTGAAACTAAGTAAATAATATGTAAAGTATGATGTATGCCACTGAAGTCATGCATCTGTATATACCACAATAATGTATGCCACTGATATGCAATCAAAATATCACTGAACTATTATGAGTTGTATGGCCCAATGTCTATATACATTAGGTTAGGAAATATAGTTTACTATGATTCCATTGCATCCTGAATTTCTCCTATTGATGTATGAAATATGTTGTAACCCATAAATCATCACTGATACTCATACATCATGCTTATGTTTATACTTATGTTTCTACACTGCATGTCTTAAAATCTAGAAATCCTGAAAATATTTTAAAATCAGATAATGAATCAAATGTCTTTATTATGCAGAATCCATCTAAGTGGACTGTGACTCCTAGTCCTAGTTCCAATAACTTGTTTTACTTATGATTTTACTTGAAATTATCTGTTTGAAAGGTTGTATATACATGGTTGTAAGTTTCCAAGAGCTGTAAATTTAGCACTTAGTTTGTTTATAACTGCACTTATTGAGGTGCACCAAGATAAGAGGCAGAATCTTGTTACAGTTTTTTTTTCCCAAACTAAGGATCTAGTTCACTAATTATAACACTCTTAGGCTTAGAGGATTTACTATAGCAGGACTGTATTCTCTTAATCCCTTGGGATAGCCCCTGATCATAAGTCCACATTGGAGTGACTCAACCAATCCAGAATATTGTTGAAGTGACTCAGCACCATGGATATACATAATCATGACCAACTAATAATCTGAGCTCAGTCAATTCTATTTAACCACTAAGGATTTATCAAAGCTATGCATCCTAACTTTAATTGGGTGAATCCTACATAAGATTTTAAGGATGTGACCAAAAGGTCACTCAATATAGGTTACTACTATATAGGAGAAATCTCATTTTAATGTCTTAGGTGAATTCTACCACAAGGTTTAAGATCAACTTATAAGGCTAAGGGAGAATCATATGATTTCCTACCTCAACGTACAACAAAAGCTCTTCCTACCTCAATGTATTAACATTTATTAGGCTTTTTAGATATTACAATACACTCCTATAGCAAGATCAACTAAGATCTCACACCTCTAACATTTATGCTAAATTCATAAGCTTTATTTGTTAAGCTTGGATTTAGATGGTTAGACCCATTTGATCTCATCCTATACTACAATTATGGGATAAAAGCAAGAATATTATTAGGATTATATTATTTTATAAATCAATATAATTTTATTATTACTCTCATGCTAAGAGTTTTATATAAGAGAAAATCAGGGATCTTAAGCTTAGATTCAGATGCTTAATTCACATAAGGTGTTTATTAACCTTAGCACTTCTAATTCAATAATTTAAGATCAATACTAAATCAAATGTATTACTCTCATGCCTCAATTTAAATCCCTACACCTTCAGGGTTGTTAGGCGCATCCAGAGGATCTTAAATTGTAGGCTGGGATGGATGGGATAGCTGGGGGGCTATTCTCCCTAATTTGAGTAGGTACTCTAGAACTCATTGGCTACATCATCAGTGTAGCCAGACAGTGCCAGAAGCCTAATCTAGGAAGGGCTGGGCACCGCTAGTTGCATGGGTCATTACTCGAACTGATTTTTATAATTTTCTGAAATCATCCGAGCCAGAGCTATACAATGGGTCAAGCTCTAACTAGCTAGACCCTATCGATGCATTAAGGGTCAATACACGATTGCATAAGCAAAGAGAAAGATGTTGTGAGTCCACCCGACTCATAGTGCAAGGAGAAGTACCCGGCTTTGATGAAGGGAACAAGCTCAGTTGATAGGGAGCAATTCATTAGCTACAGAGCTTCCAAAAAACACTTAGGGATTTTGAACACCAGGAGAGCCCACAATCAGCAGTTTGCAGGCACTAGGGACCCCTAGGGAGCTCTAGAAGACCAGTAATGGCGAACTAGAACTTCTCTTCAATTGATCAGCAAAGGGCTACGGGAGGAAATGTTGAGGCTATTTATAGCCTCGACAAAGGTTTGGGAAGGTTCTCAAGCTAAGGGATCGAACTGGAGGTGGCCTGAGAGCTCGGGTTACCAAGACCTCTCAGAGCTTCTATATGAGGACTATCGAGCCAAGGGGCCTAACCGACTTGCGATATTCATTGGGAAAAGGATTCTCAACAGTTTGCTGAGGTGGAGGAGGTCGTGGGGGACAAGGATAAAAGCTGGTGTATGGGGAATCTCCACTATTGGGAGCGGGCGAGGGCAAGACGAAGATCTATAGTAGCGAGAGGGTTAGAAGTTGTTTGATCTATCGATCAGAAAGGTGCTACGATCCTAATCCTTCAGATCTTAACGACCATATCCAATTTGATTAGAGCCGCAGGACCCACAGGGACGCATCTGATGCTCAATCCGCATTTCTGCGGGATCTAATCCTAGCCGTTGGTTCATGAAGCACGGTGGTGAGATCAGCGGGACTCCATTGTCACGCAACCCTGGCTCCATAGTGGATTGCCCGCAATTCGCATAGTAGATCCTAACCGTTTAATCGGGTAAATGGGTAAAAATGCAAATATCAATTTATACAAACCCTAAAGTGCAATTAGACCATTTTAATTTGAATTGAATGATGGTCTAAATAATCTTCAAATTTTAGCAAACTTTCACCCCTAGCTAATTTGGGGGTGAGAAATTAAAAAATGCAATTATATTTTAATTCTAAGATCAAAATATTTTAGGTCTAACTTAGAGCATCTAAACTTATCAAATAGCTAAATTTGACTTAGAAATGTTCAATATACATCAAATTTTTAGGATTAGCTTCAGTTGGTATTCTAAATACAATAGAACTAGAATTAATACCTTATTAAACTAAAATTAAGTAGGGTAATAACCTAGGGTTGTTATAAATTTTGATGTCAAACTCTTAAATGGACTCGAATTTCTTGAAGTATTCCAACCTTGACATTATTAAGTGGCTTATAGTCCTATATGTTCAATCAAGTTCATTTTTGTTAATTTGAGTGGTTTACTAAGGTTTAAGTTTTATAGTTGAGCGTATTATATAGTTATATAAGTATTTCCATTCTATGCTTTTTATTCTGAGCACAAGACTATGATACTTCGGATGCAACTAAAGTATCTATTTACTAACTGAATAGTAGAAGAACAACCCATTATGTAGAGAGGAATGCAAATTCCAATCTAACACCTTATGGTGTTCTCTGATACCAACTGTGGTGCCTCGCCCCTCGATTATCAATAAACATGATCAAGGGGTGGTGTGCCACATTTGTAAACCCCTCACTTATCATTAGATTGAGATATAATCCTCAATCCACTAATAGGAGAAGGGTGTGCCCTGATTAATACAGTAGAATCATTCACTATGTATATATATTCAACAGAGTGCATAAGCAAGGACAGAATAAAAGGTTACATCTAAATCCACCATAATACAACATAAGGAATAAACATACAGCTCAGAATAAAATAGTACAGTAAAAGAACATACATGGGTATATGTATTATTACATCATTTAAATAAGTTTAAAATGAAATATATTGCTCATCCTCACAGAGTATAAAGATATCTACTCTACTGATCTTCAGCTCCAACTTGATGCTCTTCCAAGTATGGCTCTTCTTTAGGCACAAGGTCCTCAAATTTCTCAGATCCTAACATTGCCGATTTCACAATGCCATGGCCTCAGTCAAGAAAAGAAAATTCTAGTTAGACATATTCTCTAAGTATATTTTAAGCTATTTATGTTCATGAGTTTTATAATATCACCATTTTTACTTAACTACTAAAGCAAGAAAACATAATTGGGTGCAACAAGCTACAAGAGAATGTGAGGAAGTTATAAATAAATGCATTTATAATTAAGCAACATGTGAGGTAAAAAGGACATATGATAGACTGTGAATACGTCTACGCTTCCACGCAAGTGTGCGTGGTCTGAAGTAATAATTTGGAATGTGAGTTCTGAGATTTATCATCCTCAAGGAATTGGGTGTCTTGTTACTAAGGTGTATCTACATTCAAAAATGTTTAAACTATGCGTATTTTGTTGAATTGGTTCCTAAACAAGTACAATAATTCTTAGTAGAAAATAACTATGATAAAATGAGAGAAGAGTTGGGTCTCTCCCACATGAAATGTTAGATGAATTATGTATAATGATTCCTCAAGCATTTCACTTTTCATTACTTTTAAATTAAGTGCACATTGTCTTCCTTAAAGTTTAACTCCTAGATTTACTAAGTTCAAATCTTGTGCTCGAAATGAACACACAGTCGATTCTATTTCAGCACAAAGACCTTTATAAGATTTTAGATTATTGGTTTTCCCCTCTTTCCATGATTATAAAAATGAAGGTTATTCATTTAATATCATACAAGCATTGATTCCACTAAGAGCTTCACGCGCATCATGCACAGTTTAGATAATGGAGTGATTTCATTTGGGCTCAATGACTATGTCACCTTGTCCATGAGCACTCAAAGAATCCACTCCATCCCTTCATGTATGCTGAGCAACGGAGCATATTCAGTGGGTCTTAGCTCACATGCTTCAACTCTTTAGTTGAGCATAGATCAAGGTGTACTAGGCTCAAGAACTTTCTCACATAGCTCTAAGCTCTTATGCACTCAAGATTCTAGCTCCAAACCAAGGGTGAGCTATGGAGCACAAGAATTTCTTAGTCCTTAAAATCATTTAGTCCTTCATCATTTGGTCCACATTCAAGTCCACAATAGTCCTTTACATTTCTTTAAGAAGTCATTTAATTCACAAATTTTATTGAAGCTTGAGAAAGTTTTCATACACAAAAGTCTCTTTCAATTTATATAGGATTGCCCCAACCCTCCCCAAGGGAAGTTGCTCTCTATTACACAATAGATAAAGAAGAATATATGCATGGATAAAGACCCTTTAATGATCAACTAAGAAAAAAAACACAAGACAAGAGTTTAGAGAATACTAGGAATGTTCCTTTGATGAAGTTCTCCGGAATTTTCCTCTTCTTGCTCTTAGTTGCTTCTCCTAGGTCCGTAGTCTGCCTTTCTTTCTTATTCTCCTTAGCAAGAGGAGTTCTTTCACCCTTGGAGAGTTCTCCTTCTCTTCTATGCATCCCTCTCCTTACTTAGGATATTAGTGAGCCAAGTTTGGAACCTTTTGTAAGTTAAAAAGAGATGTATTTATAGAAAGGCTGCATTCTACTTCTTCACATTCAAAATCTGCTTTTCCCTCTTCCAAAATTCTACTATGATGATGGCAAATCTAACTTGAGGGGTGAAGTTACCTTTACTTTTCCATTCTTTAATCTCCATATCACCTCAAAATGTCAATTTTCCATTTAAAAGCAACTCTACTGCAGAAGGAATAATGGCTGGGAGACAAGGAGCAGGTTGGGGGTCTTGTCCCAACCATAATAAATGCTTAGTTTTGGCAGAGATTCGACACCGCTGCAGCGCGCTACAGTGGTTACATTCTGTGAAATGGTCCGTTGTGGCGCGCTACGGCATTCTGGGCTTTTTCTTGGATGGTCCGCTATAGCGCGCTGTAGCGCGCTGGAGCTCACTGTAGCGCTAGAGTTCTGCAAGTTCTCCTACTATGGCTCTCTGTAGCGCTAGAGGCCCATGAGTTCTCCCACTATGGCGCACTGTAGCGCCAGAGGCCTGCAAGTTCTCCCGCTGTGGCGCGCTGTAGTGCCAGAGGCCCGCAAGTTTTCCTGCTGTGGCACACTGTAGCATCCAAGGCCCGCGAGTTCTCCCACTGTGGCACGCTGTAGCGCCAGAGGCCCGCGAATTCTCCCATTGTGGCGTGCTGTAGCGCCAGAGGCCCACCAGTTTTCCTGTTGTGGCGCGCTGTAGAGCCAGAGACCCGCAAGCTCTCCTATTGGGGCACGCTGTGGCGTGCTGTAGCGCTAGAGTCTTGTGAGTTCACCTGCTGCAGCGTGCTGCAATGCCAGAGGCTTGCGTGTTCACCCGCTGCAGCGTGCTGCAGCGAATTTCTTCCATAATTTTTAGAACTTTCCCAGAATTATCCATAGATTGCAGGATACGCATTTTTTTTAAGAAATAGGCAGAATTTGATCAAAGAAACAGTTTCAATATCAAAAAATGAAAGAGATTTTTCCTTTATTTATAATATAAATTATGGATTTATCAACATACCTCAACACTAAAGCTATGATAAGGTTAGATATTTTTATAAAGTAATGATGATACTAAAAGAAAAAACTCATCATAAATATGCTTATGATCATATGAATTATCCAGATTTAAAAGAAAGTAACCTAACTATGGTACATATAAGTAAGTAGAAAGAAATCTAGCATCTTATAAGTATACAAGTAAGTAATTATGTAAAGGCTAACTGTAGTAAAAGAAAACTTTAAAATAGAAAAGTAAGTATGTAAAGACTGCCATATCAGAAGCATTGGCCAAATATGCCACTATACTATAATATATAAGATCATATGCCTTTCTGGGCTAGGGTAGGAAATGAAACTGAACTGAAGATGTAAAAAATACACATGTAGTAAGATTTTAGTTATTTTACTTTACTCTTGTGGACACATCCATAAGTGGCTGAGGAGTCAAGCACATCTGCAAGACTAATCAGGTTCTAACTTAACACAACTCTCCTCAATGAGTACATGTTAAGTAATCTTTATTTCTCCTTACTGCCGGTCCAATAGCAGTAAAATGCTCAAGTTCAACCAAAAACTGAACCCTACGCAAATGTTATCCTAATTTTTCTATGTTTTCATTTCATGCAGCAATGTTATTTGTATGACATGTTCAAGGAAAAAATCACAAAGTACAAGGGATGCAAGAATAACAATAAATTAATAGTAAGCAAGGGACTCTAGTACACACTAGTAATATCTGTTGTTACATACTTAATCCATTCTAACTATTCTAATTTATACAAATTCAGGATCTCCAATTCTTACTATTAAGTATAACTTAGATCCACGGCCTTATGAGTTAAAAATAATTAGAACTAATTAGGTCCTAATTTAATTCAATCAATGACGCTTGCAGTTAAAAAATTAATCCATACGTCATATTTGATGAATTTAGACAATCTGAACTAAGATTGATTAAGAACTACTAAAGCTAGGGATTAGGAATTGAACTCCAAGTTTTGGGGTTTAACCTCATAATCCCAAAGGTAAAACTTAAGGACTAAGGCTTAAGTCTAAGTTGTAAGCTAATAATTAAGGAATCTTAATCGAAAGTTAAAAGATAAAATAATATTAATTAAAATATTAAAATTTTGAAACTAATAAGACCAGGGTTTCATTTAATAGCCCATTTACTCAATGAATGAAATATAACCTAATATCTATCCCTAATTCTTAAGGAAGGGATCCTAAGAAAGTGGTTAAGTCTTGACTTAAAAATTGAATGAGTAGTTTATGGTTTGATATTAATTATCTTACTTGCTGGCCTGTAACTCCCCATCCCATTGCTACGCGCAATAACATATCGTTAGCGATGGAATTGCGCATTATCAGAAAGGCCCTTGTCATCTCCTACTTCTCAATACTCCGGGTTAGCACAAATAATTAACCTGAGGCATTAATTATAGAAGGTGACTAGTCCATAAGAGGGAACTCCGCTATTAATCAAGTTAAGTATTTCATTAACTTGATTAATAGTACAAGTCTACTAAACTAATGATCATAGCACAATATAAGTAGTATAGTATAACAAAGAGAACAGAGCGCGGAAGCTAAACAGTATCCATCCATTTATTCATCTAGAAATAGTAAGTAAAAGTATACATCTTAGAAACGAAAATAGAAAATGCATCCAGATAATCGCTTATTACAAACTTTAATGAAAATATGAAAAGGAAGCTCTCATCTTACCAAAAGCAGGAAAACTCAAAGGAAGCATTCCATCACAGCTACTCAGCAACACCGTGCTCCACCTCTTCTTTAGCCTCCTACAGCTTCACAAACAAGGGTTCTTCAAGGCTACCTAAATCTGACATTTGCCGGTATCGCAAATTCTAGGGACCCAGCCAAAAAAAAGAAAATCTTACTTAGACAATGAGTCTAAGTATATTTTAGGCTAACTAAAATGCATTTAATTGAGTTATCTTGATTTTAACTTTAAAACAGTAAATAAATAATAAAACTAATTGAAGTAGAAAGTAACTACTGCAAGTACTAAAATAATGAAATCAAGTAACTGTACTAATACTATAAAGCAACATATAACTGTAAGCAATCTAAAATGAATGCACAACTGAACTAAACTGAGCTGAACTGAACTGAATTGAACTGAACTAAATTGAACTGAACTGTACTAAACTAAACTAAATTGTACAGAATAGTACTGAACTGTGCTCCAAGAACACATAACCGAGATGTACTTTACAGTACATAACAAAACTGATGTGCCAACGCACCCAACATCAAATGAGCCCAACGCTCTGAATAATCATATATACCTATACACATGCATACACATATTCTTATATTTGTGCACAATGCACCCAAAAGAAATGAGCCCAACACTCCGAAACAAAGTGAGCGCAACGCTCCAAGACAAGTGAGCCCAACGCTCCTAAAAAAAATGAGCCCAATACTCCCGAATAATATGTGCATGTATATGTATCAAGCATACCTGACTTTTGTGCCCAACACACCCAACACATATAAGCTCACCGCTCCCAAATCCCACAGAATTGTGCACAAGGCACCTGATCAAATAGGGCATATATATACATGATATGTCATGCCAAACTGACTGAATCTCCATTGAATCACTGAATGAACTGAATGTTGAATGCAACTAAATGCAAAAATCAATGAAAGCAATATTAATTCTCCATGAATCTAGATAACCATTTCTACTACTAAGACTTCAATAAGTCTTAGACTAACCAACATGCTAACAAGTCTGATCAACTACAATAATTATCTCATTAATTCAACTAACTGATTCATCTTAACCATTTTGATCTCGAATATGCAATCTCAATAATTCTTCCAATTCATCTCAATGAATTTACTATACAAGTTTAACATCTTAAGCTTGTATCTAAACTGATTTATCCAGAAAACACACCTAAACTAAGTCCTTATTAATCTACTCTTAGAACTACTCAAGGCTCTAACTACTGATTTAGACTTGAAGACTAATTCACAAATTAGGATTCTAAACTAAGCAAGGATCTAAGGCTTAGGAATAGTAAGAGGCTCAAGGATTCTAAATATAGAATAAAAAATGATCAAACTTAAGGTTTAAGGATACACCTTCACAAAACTACCTTAAAGGCTAAGGATAGAGAATTCTAGCCACAAGTATAAGCTTACTAGGAAACTAACCAAATCAAGTGATTATCATCACTTAATAAGGGAGGGAACTAAGGAAATAAAACTAACATTCAATTGGGTTGAATGCAAACTTAAGGGTTAAAGGTTAAATCCTAAGTCATAACATATGACTTAGCACTTAAGGATAACTACTTCTTAGCATGTGACAACACATACTGAGCATGGGATAGGCTAAGGATCAAGAATCCTAAAGGTTATACTTAAGTGATATACATCACTTAAGAAGGCTTAGGCAACTAGGTAAGTCACTAAAAGACTTAACCAAGGCTAAAGGATAACTAACAATTCTAATTCAATGAATTAGAATCCAACAGGCTTGGCATCAAAGAATGAGGATTCTTTGATTACTTATTCTAATAGGATTTAACTTAGCTAATAGCTAAAGCATCTAATAATGAAGAAAATAGATTGGGATACTAAACTCTACTCATGAAATTACACTTAAATGTTATATTCATTTAATTAAGTGCAATCTCACTCAAGGGAGGATTAGGATGAACAAATGATAGAATTAGTCCATACTGAGGCTTCTATCAACAAAGAGATATTCATCTCTTATTAAGGGGTTTTCCTATCCAAAAGAATCAATACTCAATTAGGATATTAAATCACAAGGTTAATGGGAAAACATTAAGTCACATAATGTGACTTAACACTAAAAAGGTACTATGAATGTTACTAAAGGCTACTAGCACAAGTCATAAGCCATGACTTGGCTAAGGCAAGGGAACTAACTCATCCATAAGGAGAAATGCTTGGTAACTAAGACTACCACCATAAGTCATAATCTATGACTATTATGCTAAGGATTCTAGAACTAAAGGCACTATTATCTAAGTCACAAGATATGACTTAGATCACTAAGGATCTAAAGATTAACTTAAACTAACTTAAGGGATGGCTCATTCCAAAGGAATGATTAGCTAATGCTTAAGTCACATCAAGACTTAGGCACACATCCTGAGGGTGAAAATAAGATACTAATGCATGGAAATACCTTATTCATAGTGAATAAGTACTTCCACCAAGAGGGAGGAAATCACACTAAGTCATAAAATGTGACTTAGTCAATCAAGCTCAAGGTTTAAATTGACTAATACTAAATGAAAGGATTGCTGTTCAAGAAGTGTTAACACATTTTGGACACAATAATTGGAATGCAAAAGAGGGCATCTAGCCTAAGCAAAGACCATATGCAAGGCAAAATGTTCATTTTTGAAGGCTAAAACCTAATTTGATCAAAATGATATCAAATCAGGGATCCAAACTTACTAACTGATTATATACATCCTAATGAAAGCATAGGCACTAAGATCACCAAAACTAGAGATCTATAACACCTAATCTAAGCTAATCACTCTAAAAAAGATTAGGATGCAATTAAGAAGATATAAGGCAAAACACAGAAATTCATATAGCCAATATGTTCTTTACTACCTAATGAACAAATAGAAACTAAATTTGCAAGATTATGATGTCAAATCACAAAGTTATTGATTAATCTATGTTTTACATAAACATGCATGGTTCTAAAAATCTACCATAATAAATATAATTATTATTGCATAATTAGATTCTACATATTTTTTTGATTAATTTAATATATAAATATGCTATGATTGGATAAGTATTGAAGAAGTAATGCTAAACCCTAGTTTCATGCAAATTATCCTAAAGTTTGGAACCATAAGAATTATTTAAGGCATTTAAATTAATTGAATTCCATTAAATAGGTGCTCGGGTCCTGTCGAGTCGATCGGGACCCAACGGGTTGGCCCGAATGGAAACATGCGGGTCGGCCACGACCCACCGGCCCAGCACTTTTGAACAATGCGACCTTGGGTCGGCCCAACCCGTAGTAACATTGCATCGTCCCCAAAGGATCGGGGACCACGCGAATGGATTTTAGGGTTTCAATTGAAACCTTAAATTCCAGCGCTACAGATCATACCAGAGAGCGAGAGATGGCTCAAAAGATTCATGCAGTTGAGCACTATCATTTAAATCTAGAAGCCCTAATCGGCATTGACCCAAATGCTGAAACCCTACGTGCTGATTTCAGGGATTATAGTTTAATGTGAAGGGAGAGTGCTCTCTCCACCGACCACCATTGGTGCAGTGATCGATCCCAACATGTTCAGTGTGCCAAGACAGATCCAGGGAGGAGTCAGATGCCTCACGGGACAACTTGGATAGTCGGGTGCTTGGTGGGGGTTCGGGCACTACGCCCCATTGCACATACCCGAACCCGTAGTCTCTCTATCGGGTTTGATCGAACCCGATCGATGCTACGGTGCAGTGCAATCAAATGGGATGGCAATTAACCATCCTAATTCCATTAGCTGTGGGATTGGTACTCAAGTAGAGGAGTACCTAGTGCTTGGAGAAGTCATTGATTTCGCTTGAGGTGCCGAGAGATATAGTCACAGGAGCAGCTCAAGTGAGTCCAGCCAGCACTCATGGATTGCAATGGATGAGCTTTAGAGGTCGAATGACTTCGACAATGGCAGCAACCACTGGAGTGCAGATAAGAAGAATAAGACGAAGAATTGGAGGAGAGCTCACAGACTCAGCAGCGAAGGATTGAGCTAGAGAGTGAGCTTAAGAGAGGGGGAGAAGTTGTTAGGGGTACCAGAGGGAGTGGCCGACACTGCCAGCCGGCAGCTGGAGCTGGAAGGGGAGTGGAGAAGGCGGGTAGGTGGGAACCATTTGCGTGTGACTCTGCTTCATGGGAGAAGAAGCCTATTTGGCCCGCGGGTGGGTTTGCATGCACGGCTCGCAACGAACCAGGAGCGGTTCAGGGTAGACCGAGATCGCGTCATCTGCCATTGGATCTAATCCTAGGTCCAATTGTGGAGAACGAGGGAGAAGACGGGGCCGCATGATCAGATCCACAAAACCACGGGATGGCTGAGATCGCGTCATCTGGCTGTCTCGTGCGCGACACAATGTAGTGGATCCGCGTTGTTCGGAGGTTTTAACGGTTATGACCGTTGGGATATTTAAATAAATATTAAATTAATATTTTGAATATTTGAATTTCCTATTTTAATAATTTGAGTTCCGAATACCAAAATTTTACCTCTAGCTAATTTAGGTTCTAGGAACTCAAAACCTGCGATCAGATTTTCGATCTGAGGCATAAATGATTATTTTATTTATTTGAGTATTTAATTATATTAAAATATTCATCAAAATAGGAACCACTTCCAAATATTCTTAAAATTGCACTCTAAGCTATTTTGAGGGTGAGAAACACAATGGTGAAGTCTATTTTTTATTTGGAGATCAAAATAATTTTCCTATTTTCCATAATTATTTAATTAGCCTAAATTTGGGTTTGGCCTGATTGATTTCCAAGTCGAACCAAAACATTGGGGTTCACTCCTAATGATGATTAGAGATTAAAAGAGGTGATCTAAGATTGATTAAGCTAAGTTTAGCCTATGTAACAATCTTAGGTTGTTACATGGCCTAATTAGCTTAAGGAAGGTAAAGTGTGAATTAGAAGTGTATTATTTACTCGTAAGGATTTTCAAGCCATAATTGGGGTTTTTCTCAATTCAACCTAATTATGAGTTTAAAAGTTTAAATTGACTACAAATTAGTTCTATTACTAATTTTGATAATTTAACTGATATTCTAGAGGTTAAGGACACTCAACCTTAATTTTGGGCAAGATGACCATTTTGCCCCTACTTAAGGGTCGAAAATGCTATTTTTGGATTAAGGGTTCCAAATTTGATTTTGTTGATGCCAAATGATTTCTTACTATCTAATATGAAGATAGATAGTAGGTACATCAAATTTGAATAAGTATTAAGTCCTATGATTCAATTTAAGGGTTTTAACCTATAAGGGCAATTTAGTAATTTTATTGAGTAAAGTCTAAAAATTCAATCAATTTATTATTGTTTACTATCTAAGGGTTCCATAGAGTTTAAGAATATTAAATTCTAATGTCAATTGGTTAAGTGATAGCCAAAACCATTCTAGGGTCAAAAAGTATAATTTTTGAGTATATGAATAGGTCAAAAACCTAACTTTCTCAAATGAAGTCCAAATTTAGTAAACTTAGTGGTTATAGCTTCCTTATAATACACTGAGTGCTATAGGTGGGAGTTCACCCAAATTGAACTTTAGTTGGTCAAGTTATGACACAATCAAGTTCTTGGGTGATTAGGGAAAGTTATGGTTTCTAGTTATCAAAACCTAAATTTTATTTTAGTTTATTATTAATTAGGTTTTTCTAATCCAAATAGTATATTGGATGACTTAATTTGGAGTTCAATTGACTAAGTTATGGCCAAACTAATTTCTAGGTTAATTAGGATAATTAGGAAAGGGTCCTAAAAATGATTAGTTAAATTATTGGCCTAACAACAAAACTAATACTATCAGACTAATATAGGCATTCTCCTGATTAAAATGAGACCCATATTGACTATGTTTGGATCAATGAGTAAAAAGTTATGGATATTTAAAGTTTTCTTGGGTTTAGGGTTAAGTGAGGCATCCTAAAATATCACTATGTTATATAAGAATCCTACAGGAAAATTAACACTACTATATTAATTATTTTATTTTTCTGAGCAAAATGAGATATATATTTAATCTATTTGGATTATTAGATTATAAGATATGAGTGATTAAAGTTTCTATATTTAAATTAATTCAATTTATTCAAATTAAATTAATTTAAACTTTAGTGTTTAAATTTATTAACTATTTGAATTTAAATATAATCGATTTAATAAATAGCAGCGGGACCCACGGGCAAAGCACGACAGGTGATAGTGGGGCCCACCAGCTGACGCGATAATATTTGATTTACGGGCAGAACAACGGGACCCACCCAGCAGGGTATGGAAGCCAACAGCGGGACCCACTGGCCACACAGTTCCATAGGACGGGCACAGCGGAGCACTGGCGGAGCCCACCAGGCGTCAGCAGTCTAACCGTGGGACCAACGCTCTTAGGACATGTTCGTGGATTGGGACATGGGTCGGGTCGACCCAACCCGACCCAAGCGAAGGTGCCATCTTCCTCAGACCGAGGGCCACTCTCCTAGGGCATCGCCATTGTCGGACCTTCCGTCGATGAGTGCAGGCGAACCGCATGTCGATGGAGAGGTCTCAGAGAAACTTCTCGACTAATACTTGAACTGAGACCAGAAACAACTGGGGTCGATGGAAAAACCTAACTTTAGGTCAACCCCTATGGGACAGAGATAAATACTATTCATAACTATAGCGGTGTTGTTGAATATGACTCAATCGGGTTCGATCAGGCCGATCGAACTGACAGACATAAAATACATATCTGCGCTTGCATGCAAGTGTACCTGATCTGAATTAATAAGTGGAAGTTTTATTCTGAGATTTATCATCCTCTGGGAACAGTGGTTTTGATACAAAGTTATATCTTTTTTTAATAATGTTTAGAAGATTAATTTTTAGTTTGGTTTGGTTCCTAAATAATCAATACAAATTTCCTTAAGATGAGATACTATGTGTTCAAAGAGAGAGAGTTGGGGTTTCATTGTAGTACTTGTAAGTACTTGGTGTTGTCACTTCATTATTTAAATATTTAAATTGATTTTTCCATGCTTTCTTAAATCAAGTGAACTCTGTTGGAATTTGAGTATTCCTCCAATTACAATAGGTTCAGATTTAGTACTACAAGAAGAACTCCCCCTTAGGGTTCTACCTCAGCACTTAAAAATTTTTGAGATCATGTTTAAGTTAATCTTTGACTTTCTACATCTAGGTTTCCAAATATTTTCTTTTAATTGTTAGATCTCACAAACATGATTTCCATTAATCTGCGTCATGTGCTGACACACGCAGTTTAGCTCGATTAGAGGATGCATTGGGTCCAATGGACTATGTCACATCATCCATTAGGTTTCCAACATCCTCTCATCCCTTCTACTTTACTGAGCTGCAGAGCATAAATTGATGAGAACTTGGCTCACAAGCATTAAATCTCTTGGTAAATCTTTTAAGGAAGGGTGCAAGTGAGCTTGAGAACTTGTTACATAGTTCTCAGCTCTACTTGCACTTCCTTCCATGCTCTTGTCCAATTGATAAGCCTGGAACTCGAGTTCTTTTTCTTATTTGATAATTCATTGAAGTTCATTTTAGCAAAATAATTTGACAAATTTTTATTCAGGCATTAATTCACAATGATATTAAATATTAAAATAGGAATCAATTTTTATTCATTCAAATATCTCCATTAAAACACCAATACAACCTTATATTATCCTACAACTACATCCCAACCTCCCCAAGGGGGTTTAGCTTTCCATTACAGAATAAATAAAAACATTCATGCAAGAGGAAGTAAATATTGACATCGGTTTACAGCAGAAAATAGTAAGTAAGGTTTAGGAAGAGTACTAGGAATCACCCAGAGGTTTTTTAGAGTTCTCTTAATCTTCATCCTGCGATTTTACTTGACTTATCCTCCTTTCCCTTGCTGTCTCCTTTTCCTTACCCTTCATGATCTGCTGCTTGCCTCTTGGAGAGTTCTCCTCTTTTCCTTCCTGCGGCCTCTCCTTTTATCCTTAGAATACTGAAAATTGGAACCATTGCTTGGCCTAAAATTGGCCTTTAAATGGGAATTTTTCAGCCCCATGCATTAATCGCATATGTCCCTTCACTTCTTCCATTTCAATGCAAGACCTTTAAATTACCCTACCAAATCTCCTTGGTTTCTTCTGATTTAATGCTTATTCTAGTTTCAAGAGGCAAGGGGAAACCAAAGGTCTTACTTTGTGGTCTTTTCCATACTGCATTTAATGAAGTTTCTAGCATTTTCTGTAGCGGGCGCTGCGGTGTGCCCCAGCGCGATGGCAGCAGCTGAAGTTCAAATACTATTCCGATGTATATTTTGATGGTTACCTTGAGGCCGCTACCCATCCGCTATGGCGCGCTACAGCGGTCGAACTTTTAAAAGAGCGGAATAGTAACTGTTCCATTAAATCACATATGGTTTTCATAAATAATCAGAAATTCCACCGTGGCGCACTGCGGCGGTTAAACTTTCGTGAATGCATAATAGTAACTGTTCAATTAATTAACATATGTTTGTTCATGATTAATTAAATATGCCGTCGCGGCGGGCTGCAGCGTGTTTATCTCAGGTCAGTGTAAATCATTATGGAGCATAGCGCATTGTGGCACACTTGGAGGGCGCTGTAGTGGATAAACTTTTGGGAAAGCGGATTGGCACTGTTCAATTATTCCATATAAGGTTCTGATTTTGCTCCCGGGAATTGATGTTGCGGCCCACTGTGGTGCGCTGCAGCGGTATTCCTTCCAGGTCTTCAGGTACACTTCCATGTGAGGGTATTTGATGAACCGCCATGGCGCGCTGCGGCACGCCACAGTGGGTTTCATCCAGAATTCAATGATTCAGCTCATGCTTCTCATTTTCTTCATTTTTCCTGAAAAGTATAATTTCCACTCAAAGTATACTGATATATATGATGTTTTGAATATTTTTAATATTAAATTTTGCTATAAATTTTGGATATATCACGAACCCGATAGATGATCAATCCAATATAGGAAATAAGCTTACGAGAAGGAATAATTACAATTAAATGGAAGGATTACGGGAGGGAAGAGTACCTCAACGGGCGGTCGAGAATGCAAGAGGAAGAAGAAGCTCTGATTGCATGCTAAGGTTCCAATGAGCGGAAAGGAGCAAGGCTAGATGCTTAATAGGGTGCAACGAACTTGACTAAGGAGCTCCTACGTGGGGACTGTAAAACCGCGGCAGTGCCCTCTTGTAGTGTGCCACTCGGAAAGGGGGTACCGTGGAGCGAAATGTGGTAGCTGTTCGATCGATCGATCGAATGGCTACGATCCACTGATTGATCAAACGGCTGGGGGGGGTAACGACGCACGGGAAGTAAACGACAAGCAACAATGCCGTTAGTAGTTAAATAAAATATTAATATTTAATAAAATTTGATTGATTTTTCCAAATTAAAATTAATTGAGTCATTGTATTCAAAAAATTTCCAAATATTTACCTCTAGCTAATTGAGGGGTGAGAAACGCAATGGCAATGTTGGATTCAGATTTGGATGAGTATTTAATTTTCTTATTTTCTAGAGTATTTTAAATATATTAAAATATTCGACTAAACTCTGAAAACTTTCAATTGCCTCCAAAACATCACCCCTAGTTAATTTGGGGGTTATTAGTGTAATGGCAAAGTTTGATTTTTGATTTGATATCAAAATAATTAGGTTAAATTCTAGGGTTCATTGAATTCCTAGAATTAAGGCTTAATCCATTTGACTGCTAATTTAGTTCAAAACTTCAGAGTGAGGTCCCAATGACTATTTAAGTGCATATGAATCAAAGTTAAGGTTTGGTTTAGTCCTAATTGACCGAGATAACAACCTGCGTTATTACACTCGCGTCACTTCATTTGGGTCGCGGTCATATCGCTACAGGGTTGTGGGCCCCACATGCTGTCAGGCTGTCCTCGTCAGCACTGTAGTCTCTGGCATAGATCTTGTCCACTATGTAGTGGGGCTCACCGTCTGATCGAAATCGTTAAACTTGCAGAATTAAATCGGTTAATCAAATAGTTAATTAAACCTTATTTTAATTAATTAAATAATTAGCATGACTTAAACCCTTCATAACTTTTAATTTATTAATCTGAATATATTAAATATATCTCATTTTAATCAGAAAAATTTGAGGAATATTATGGTAGTATTCAATTTTTATTTGGATAAGTATTTAGCATAGTGATATTTTAGGACCTCTTAATTTGTTCCAAACCCTAGAAAACTTCAAACCATCATATCTTTGTAATCATAGCTCCAAACATAGTCAATATATATCTCATTTTAATTAGGAGAATGCCAAGATTGTGCTGATAATGTTAAACTTGCTATTTCGAGCATAGTTTGACTAATGGCATTTAGGCCCTTTTCTTAGTTACCCTTAATTAACCTAGAAATCCATTTGACCATAACTTGGTTAATTTAACTCAGAATTTGGTCATCCAATATACCATTCTGATTAGGAGAATGTGTAAAATAGTAAATTATAAGAATATTTAGTATTTGATGATTATATTTTTAATTATCCCTAATCACCTTAAATCTTAATTAGTAAATATTAGTATAATTATTGATCCAAATTAAGAGATTCAAGTTGCTGATAGTCCCTTAAGTAGAATAGGACTCAGTGGTATAATTGGTTTTGTGAATCTATGATTAATTTCACTAATCACCCTTAACTTTAGTTAGCACATAATATAATCAAAGGGAGACCAAATTGGATCTACTCCCAGTCATTGCACTCAATATGTTATAGAAAAGCTATAGTAATTGAGTTTGCTAAATTTGGATATCATTTAGAAAAGTTGTGTTTTGACTTATTCATAAACCTCCAAAATTATATATTTAAACTCTAAAATTATTTTGATCATAACTTGTCCATTTAACCTCAGAATTCTGTGATCTTAAGCTTTATAGAATCCTTAAATAGTAAACAATAATAGTCTAACTGAAGTCTTATATTTCCCTAAATAAAATCACCAAATTGCTCTTTGTGAGTTAAACTCTTAGTTATAGCTCATTAGGCTTGATCCTTAGCCAATTTAGGTGTACTTACTATCTATCCTCATATTAGATAGTAAATAACTATTTGACATTAATAAATTTTAATTTGGAACCCTAAATCAAAAAGTAGCATTTTAGACCCTTAAGTAGGGGCAAAATGATTATTTTGCCCAAAATTAGGTTTATACAATCTTAAGCCTTATAACTTGAATTAGTTAATAAAATTAGTAATGTAAGTGTTTTGGAATCAATATCAATTCATTTAAGCTCATTAAATAAACCTTCATGCAAAATCATAATTTCCTCTATGTTAGGAATCTTCCTTAAACCCTAGGATCTTTCCTTAGGTTTTAGATATATATTTAGGTTAGAGATCACCCATTGGGTAAATGGGTTACTCAATAAATAAAACTTTAGTTTTATTAGTTTCTAGAATTTCTTCCTTTATTTATGATTATTTTGTATTTTAACTTTAGTCTAAGTTTAGAGATACATCTTATTTAGTTTGATTACTTAATAAGATAGCCTTAATATATAGAACGTGAGAGTTGAGCTTAACCATATACCATTAGTCTTAGAACCTATTGGATTAAGAAGTTAAATCCTAATATTTAAAGTTTAAATCTTAATCTCTCAATCTTGATTTGTATTAATCAAGATTGGCTTGGAGTTAATTAAATTTATTAATTAGGATGTTGATTTATTATTTAATCTTTTGTAAGCGTCACTGATTGAATTATGATAGAACTTAATTAGTTCTAATTGCCTTAAACCTAATAGGACCGATACTCTGAGTTATACTGGATAGTAGGATATTAGAGATCTTGAGCTTGTATAACTCAGAATAATTATAATATATTAAATTAGAAAATAAGTGATATCACAGAATTTTGATTAGTGTTATTTACACCTTGATTTATATGCTTTATTTTCCTTATTTTAAACCTTTATGTTAGCATATTAGATGAAACGTAGAACATGTGATGATTGTTCTATGTTAGCCTTGAAAGATTTCATAATGCATATATATGAATAATTAAATAAAAGGAAAGTAAAGATGAATTAATAAATTTATATAACATTTTAAGTAGAATATGTCCTACTTAGTCTGTCTTTACAGTATTATTTCATATATTGAGCTTTAGATGAAGTTCAGTGCTCAAGTGTTTGACCCTAAAGGATATATATATATATATATATATATATATATATATATATATATATATATATATATATATTTGAGATGATGATATGGCATATCTTCAATGGACCTATTGATCTAGGTGTTTGATCCTAGATGCTTCAGAAGAATTATTTAGTTGCTAAATGAGCCACTATTTTCTATTATGGCAGGTATAAGTAGGTATATGTCCATGATGAGTTAGCATTTTCATTATATGATTACAATTTAATATCTTTCAGCATTTATGCAGCATTCTTTATGTGCGATATTTTCAGCAATTATGAATATTTATATGTTCAACAGTTTTTATTTTTAATGCAAGTATGTTAGGATATTAGATTTATTTTAGCTCTATTCATATTTCATATTATTTAGTAAACCAATATGAGTAGATTTGATCATATTTACTTAGGATGTTCTTGCACATAGTAGCTTTCTCATATACATTGCTTAATATTTTCTACAGCTTTAGGTTGAGGTATGTGCTTACCTCATATTTTGCTTTAAGTTATAATTGAATGGTTATAGTTTTTATTTTTTTTTACTTTGAATTACTTTGTTGTTCCTAAGATGCTTAGGTTGTTTGTAATATCATAAAATGCAAATAATATTAACCTAAAATGTACTTAGATAATTTGTCTAATCCATTTTTTTTTTTGCTAGGGCCCTATCATTGTCATACTGATAATGACAGCTTCCGAGCATTTCGAGGAGTTAGTGCTTGAAGAGGAGCAGATCCAAGAGGAAGGACGTCTTGGAGCTAAAGAGCTTTAGCTTAGTTTGTCTTTATATTTAAGTGAGGATGAGTGTTCTTTTGCTGCTTTCTTAAAATTTAATTTAATGTGATATAATAATACAGATATCCATATATTTTCCTTTACTGCTATTTATCCTGAGCTGAATGTTATTCTATCATATATTATAAATGTATGGATATTAGCAATTGATATTATTTTCTTTCGCACTCTGATATTCTTGTATACTCATTTAGTGAAGGTTTTAGTTGTTTTACTTAGTGCACATCCTTCCCTTATCAGTGGATTAGGGAGGCTTATTCCTAATCTAATGATAAGTGAGGGATTTGCTCCATGACGACCACCACTTAACCTTAGTTGGTTAAGGGGCAGCCGCCACAAACAGCTTTGGGTTATTACACGCACACACCTAAAATAACTAAACAAGATTGATAAATCAATCTATCAATGCCTCTTATATCAAAACTATTGTCCTTATAGTCTCATAAAGGGATGCATTACACTCCTAAGAAAGTTTTATTAAAGTTAATAAAAATAAAGATTACGTAGTCACTCCCCAACAAAAAAAATTTACCCTCACTGAGAGATCAAGCATAATGATTCTAATTTAATTCTACCTTCAATTTTCTCAACTTGGCTTTAATACAAAATTGTGAGACCTCCCAGATTACAAAAAAAAGGAAGAATAAAATGTCTAAAATTAAATTCCAAATGTTCAAAATAAAACATACATCTATATTAAAATTTTTTATACATTATTCAATACATAACACTGTCACACACTAATCCATACTATATATACTATACATGATAAAATGTTCTACCAAAATAAGATTTATAATCACAAAATGTAAAAACAAAAGAGTCTAAATAACAAAATATTCTCCCAAAAACACTAATTAATAAACTAATTAAGTGAATGTTATGGCTCAGTGATTCAGATCTTGGATTTGAATTCTTCACATTCTAGACATGTCAATTGTTCAAATCCCATTTGCTACATATATGCCTTATTTAAGGTTCAACTTTCTTAAAAGTACTAATATTTTTCCTACTCTTAGCTAGTTATCACACTCATGAGGGGCACCTAAAAATCATCAAGTAAAAACATTAATAAAAATAATATTAATAAATTTAAATTATATTATATCTCACTCTTATATAAATTTTTGTTTATTAGTTAAACTAGAGACATGAGATGCATTAGCAATTCATAGATTTTTAATAAGATATGCCATTGAATAAAAAATATAAGTTAGTGCATATTGAATAAACTTAAATAAATATTTGAAATGCATAAAATAATAACTTAACAACAACAATATATATATATATATATATATAGTGAATGGGATTGCAGCCTAGTGGTTGAGGCTTATGATTTGTTAACATAGGTCATGAGTTTAAATTCTACTGACCACATATAATTTATATATATATATATATATATATATATATATATATATATATATATATATGTATATATATAATGTAAAGTAAGCTCAACTATAAACAAAATAAAATAAGCTAAAAGCTGTGATATGATAATTATGCATCTTAATCAATTAAAAAAATTATCAAATTTGCATTTAATCATATTTATGGAATAGAGTGCCAATTCATACTTGTGAATAATTTCATGAATGCTTAACCAATGTCTTTTGCCTAATTTAATAGTTTCACCCAATTACTAGGTCACTATCATATAGAAGTTGAATCCCACTTGCTCCTCTGGGGTTACTTTTTCAGCTCATCAATCTGATTAAGAACAATTACCCACAACAACACATCAGTGTTGTCATCTTCAAGATCACTTGTCAGCCAAGCAGTGCCACATCTCAAGACATTTAATCATATGTACAATTCTTGAGCATATGCTTATGTTTACTGAATTATAGAGTTTATAAATTGATTTGCTTATCATTATGATATAATATTGCTAAAAAACAATTCACAATATGTCATACACAATGCAATTCTTAAGATATTGAAGTCAACATAACAAAATAATGATGATTGCACAATTGGATACTCAAATCACAATATATTTATGGCAATATAAAACAATTTACAATTGAATCAACAATCTAATGCTAATTATAAAATAATAAGCATGTGAGAAATACAACAATAATGCTAGTAGCCATATTACAATTGATTTCATATATTACATAATGATCAACCAAGTATAACTTTTAGATTCCTATTTTACATATTACTTAATAGCATTCCAAATACAATAACAATTTCAAATTAATATACAATATGATTTTAACATTAATTAGCATACATAAATAGCATGAAAATTCATTTAGATAAAATACAAAATAAAGACTTTCTTGTGCAATAACTAGTTCGCACAACCACAACCAGCATTAACCTAAGCTCGTAAAAAAATAATTAAATTACATTATTATAAATGTTTGATAGATTTTGCAAATTAAACCATATTTTAAAATTAGAGGTAAAGTTGAGATTCATATATAAACTTGAGCCAATCTAAATTGATTGAGCTTGATCCGAAAAATAGCTAGATTCTAAAAGAGATTGAACTTATAATTTTTCATTCTAAAGTTGTGCCCCAAATAATTAAGCTACACACATTTTTATTAGTAATGCATGTAAAATAGCGTATTGCTACACTTACATACTAGTATACACCAAAATATACAGATGATGTGTCAATTCAATGTGTAAGTAAATTATTAGTTAAATACACTTTTTTTTTAAGTTTATATGTAAAAATTAATTTTTTTAAATTGATACTGAATATTTTTTTGATGTATATTCTTATGTAAGCATACCAATTTTCATATAAAATATATCGATTATTATTTTCATGCCGAATCAACCAAAAAAATTATGCTAGCTATCTTATACTCAAAATGAGTTTGAAATAATTCTAAGTGTAAGAAAAATTAAAAAAAGAATGGCATTAAAATTTGAAACTAAGGACCCTAACTATCGTTTGCGGGTTCTTATGACGAGGCTTTCTTTCCTTCACGGCACTACTCGAAATTATATGCGGCGACACCGGAGATGAAGGATTCTTACATGAAATTGAAGGGCAGCCAGTATCTCCGACAGCGCCTACTCCTTGCGACCCTCTCATCGAAGCCGATACTCGTGGAGGACATACGATCTGAATCTACCTCTCCGGGCCTTCGTCCTTACGAAGTGTCCTTCTTGCGCCTCCTCGAGAAGATTTCAGATGATTGTATCGTTGTGATTAATGAGACAGGTCTGCGTCGTTAGACTTTGTACTCGTTTTTTGTAATCAACAAAACCGGGGTTTTGGTCTCGTTTGTAATGTTTGCACATGAAGTTTTGTTTGCCAATTTTGTTATTTAGGAACTAAAATTAAGTACAAACCGGGCGTGTTGATCGGTGGAAAAAACCTCGTGCATGACTGTGGCCTCAGCAGGTCAATTGGTTACTTTTTGGAACCATTGATTGTGCTTGGGCTTTTTGGAAAGAGGGATCTCTATATCAGGCTTAAAGGTTTGACCTTTTTTTTTTCCATTTCTGTTTATTACCCTGCGTTTTTAAATACCGAATGCTTGTTTGCCATGCCAGTAATTCTCTTTGTTAAATTGTATAAACATTGAAACGTTCTCATTCGGCATTTATTAAGGGGCTGTTTGGGTCACAGATTTATTGGTTCTACAATATATAATGTTATTAAAATAGTTCTGGCATTTGGTTCCCTGACATGTTAACCTTTCATAAATGACATCTGTGTGTTAGAATGCTGACATCTAGGTGTCATCCAAACTCATGCAACATCTATTTGCCATAGATTTTACTATTCTACTTAAATTTGAGGAGAGAGGTGGCAGCTAAAAAAACAAGAAGTGGAGATAATGCATGTCTTGTTTAGCAACAAGTAGTGACCTGAAGACAGTTGCTCTATTTGGCACGCTAAATGTGGTGAACGATTTGATGGAGCCAAGAACAGCAAGAAGAATTGGCATCGGACTAAGAAATGCGTAACACTTTTCCTCTAGTCTCTTTCTTATCATTTGCAAGCCATACGTTGTGAAACTGTTTTGTAGTTTATTGTATGAGTAACACAAGTGACATATTTAAAGCAGTAACACTGAATCAAACTAACATTAATATCATAATAATATTAACATCTAATTAGTTGTCATTTTTAGAACATGGAAATTCTCTCCAAACTGTCAAAGGTTTGAATTATTAAAACATGTATGTTAGATGTTTGCCATTATTTTATTGCACCGAGTATTCCTTACTAGAAGATTCTGAATTTGGAATGTAGGCTTTTAAACATCTTGTTGAATGAGCAATGTTAAAACATTTTTTTTTCCTTGTAAAATTTTCTTTTCAGTGCTATGCCAATCAGCTTTTTTGTTATTTATTATTTTCTAACGGTGTATTTTGGGCTTTTGGGAAAATTTTGTTTTATAAGCCTCAGCTCACTTTTGTTAGGCTGTTTCTTAGAATGTTTTCTTTTGTTGAGAAAGAAATTCTCTTATGGTAGCTGTAAGAAAGTTTATGTACCTGTGATAGAAACTGTGTAATGCGATAAACTCCTTTCAAACAATCTACTTTTTCCATTATTAAATTGGAAACTTATTTATGGATTACTTCAATTGTTCTAAATCAACTTGAAGACTTTGTTTACCTCATGCTCTTAAGTAAGCTTGTGTTTCCTTAGACCATTCACAATTTCCTGTAGTTCTATTCTATGCATGATTAAATTTGAGTTGTAGATTCAATTTGAAATGCTATAAAAATAACTATACTATTAATGCATCATGTATCCATATATGATGTTTTTTCATTTGGTAAAAATACTATTACCTAATTTTGTACCTACATGCTATCTCATATTTCACCATGTAGTTTACTTTATTGTAGAAAACATGGTAAAATAGAGTTTTGATTTTTGACGATTAAAAATTTCTGTTTATGTGTTTGCATAAGTTTGTGGAAGCATTGTTTTGTATAAGTGAAGAAATAATGATCTTTCGTAATATATTTTTGACTTACAATAATGTGTATTTCTCGCAGGGATAACCAATGATTCTAAGGATCCAAGTGTAGATACTTTTCGAACTACTACACTGCATATACTCAAAAAATTTGGTGTCTCTTTAGATGGTCTGGAGTTAAAAATCGAATGCCGTGGATTTGCACCTCTAGGCGGTGGTGAAGTTATTCTAGGAGTTCCGACTGTACCCACTAGCTTATCTGTTAGTATCAATTATTATATGATTGTTTTTACTCTATTCATGTTCCTCTCTTTCTCACACACCCAATTCTACATCCTCTCTCACATGTATATATTCGCACCAACATATATTATAATTGATCTGGTTATAATCCCTACTTCTGATATTTGTATAAAACTACATAAATATATTATGTTTGCTTTTTAAGCACTCTTGAACATATATACATCACTTGAAGAAGTTTAAAATCTAATATAAATGCATGCAGGCTACATCGTGGACTGATGAAGGAATGGTCAAGAGAATTAGAGGAGTTACTTCCTCAACCAAGGTATCTCCCCAATTTGGAAATCGCATGGTGTTTGCTGCTCGTGGGGTCTTTAATCGATTTCTTCCAGATGTTCATATATTTACAGATCATAGGTCTGGTCATTATGGGGGAAGGTACATATTTTCTTTATACCTTTTTATCAATCTTTTAAATTGCTCATGTATTTGTAGATCTGCCTTTTTTCTCAAAATTATTACTATTTTCTCAAAAGTGAAAATTTTTAGCTTTATGTTGCATATTTTTTTAAAAATTTGCTACCATGGTAAATTATTATAAGAGCATAATAAGTAATACAAATCAAGCTTGTATAATTTAGTTACTCATTGAAATATACATACTGAAAACTTATTTATGTAAATTATTACCTATCTATTTTAAAAGTAAAAACAAGATTGTAAACTTTTTAGTATCGTGTACTTGTTCATATTATTTTTTCTTTTTCAAAATAGAATATGCATAAATTATTGCATTATTAATAAGTTCATAAATAATAAATCAATGTGCAAAGTTAATGAGGTACATCACATATTAACCAATTTATTACTATGCTTGATTTTTATTAAATTTTCATGTAAAAATAATTTGAACAAGTGTTAATATTCTTTTTCAAAATAAAATATGCATAAAATTATTGCATCATTAATAAGTTCTTAAATAATAAATGAACCTGCAAAGTTTATGATGTACATCACATATTAACCAATTTATTACTATGCTTGATTTTTATTAAATTTTCATGTAAAAATGTGTGCAGGTAGAGAATATGATGTACAAAAATAGTAATAACATGAACTGAGTATCACAAGAAGACTTCAAACTTTACTTGATTATGCTTTTAAACTTTGCATCTTCATAGAATGAAATCTTTTATTTTTGAAGGTTAAACAAGTTAGCTAAACAAATAATTTGTGTTGAACATCATCTTTCTCATAGAAGCAACGAATTTCATGCCATGCTTTATGATCTTATTTTTATGCAAAAATGCATGTGAACAAATAATATGATGAAAACATATAATTGCATTTTATGAACCAAGTGTCACAAGAAGATGCTAATATTTACATGATTTTGCCTAAACAATAATGTGTGTTCATGGAAGAAAGCCACATAGTTTATTCATTATTAAGAATTTATAATGTGTATCTAATTGAGTCATAAATTCAGATGAGGACTGTTTACTTATGAAGGTAAGATAGATGTTGGTGGGATAGCCGAGCATTATTGGGTTGAGGAAATCTCAACTGATTGTTGCTACGATTTTCTAGCTTTTCAATGTAACTTATTGAGAGATCTTTGGTGAACAGATGTGAGGTATTTTATTGAAATAATTCTAAGAGAATTTACACATTGACAACCATTTTATTTATTGTTTTTTGGCTAATTACAACATTTACAAGAGTATAGAAGGTACGAAATACAATTATAAATTTTAAGTAATGGGTATTAAGTTATTCTTTGTGTGCTGACATTCTCCCTACTCCACACAATAGTTTATCCATTCGTACCTAGGAACCATTGCTTTGGCGTAGTGCCTTTTCATGGGACACCACTCTTATCAAGTTTAGATTCCCTGGTGCACGACTGAGCGTCAATTTGGTTTAGCTGCTCTTTGGTTGTGCAGAACCTTTTTATGGCTCATTTGGATCTACTATAAAATCGTCAAATGCATTATAAATGATTGTATGATCATTGGGTATGATGGTTAATGGGTAGTTGGCTTGCCTTTAATCTATTGGTCAAATATGCCTTTAGATTTTGTCAAAGGAAAAGCTTGCCATTACATTTTTTTCGCTAACAATATTTTATTTTACTGTGATAAATTTCACATTCAGTTTTTTCAAGAGAATATACCGGTTATTCACACACTTTATATATTTATATTTGTTTCTCAATACAAATATGATATTTGAAGTTCGACAAAATTATTTGATTAGTTTATTTTATTTTCTTAGATTCATTGAATAATCATATTTTGTTGACAGCAGCACAAAACTTGGTTGAATCTTCTAATGATATGAATCCTTTTTAAAATTTTTCTAGAGTTAGGGTACTCTTTTGAAGCAACACTGTATTACCTGAATGTAGTGAAAAGTGTGCAAAGGTTGCTGTATTGGAATCCGGGTGTAGCGTCAAATATGTGAGTGCCCCATATTAATGGACAAATGGGGTAATAATGCTAGTTCATAATACTAATTTAAGATTAGGCAGGTGGAATAGTGCCACTCTTGTTGGCAAGCTTTTTAAGTTAGTAAATATTATGATTAATTGGAGGATAAACATTGTCTTTAAGAAATAAAGTGCATGAGAGAGAAATTTTAAAAATTAATAGTTTAGTTTTAAATTCTAGTAGGCAGGATAGAACTATTATAGGAATGGCATAAATATATTGGATAAGAATTTAAAGAATAATATAATAGAAGTTGTTGTTGGCAGATAAAATTATATTTTTAACTATTATAATTGGTAGAATAACTTTTAACATTGCCAATGTTTATGCTAATCAAATAGGATTGTATTTAAGCTTGATAGAATTAATTTGGCATGATTTGGAGGAATTGATTAAGGAATACACCATGAAGAGATGTTGTTTATAGAAGAATGTTTAAATGAATAAATTAGAAGGGTGATTGAAAATTTAATAATATTTATGGTGATATTGGTTTAGAGAAAATAATGAAGAACAAAAAATGATTTTTAAGCTTGGTTTAGATGATGTTTTTATGGTTGCTAATGTTTATTTAAGGAAAAAGAAGAGAATGCATCATTATAAAAAGGAATTTCTAAAACTCAAACTGATTATTTTCTTTTAAAGAAATGAAACTATTTATATTACAAGAATTTTAAGATTTTTAGCAATTGCTTAATGACCCAACATCAATTATTGGTTCTAGGTTTGAGAAAAAGGTGTAAGAAAAGCAAGATTAAAGTAAAATATGGTATAAAATTAGATAATGGAATTTTAAGAAGGGTTAAGAGTGAAATTTTAGAATTTGGATATTGGAATTTTGAAGGTAAAGCTAATCTTATGTGGAACTTAGTTGCTAATTGGTTAATAATGTAGCTAAAAGTCTTAGTGAATCAAAAGGGAGAGCACTAATAATAAAATGCATGGCGGTTAAAATAACATAAAAATTATAGAAAAAGATAAGTTATGAAGAATAGTTTAAACATAAGAATGAATATATTTGAGGATTTATATGATAATTAAAAATTTATTAAAGGAGAGAGACAAATATAAGATAGCTAAATTCAAAGATAAGAGCCAATAAATTTTTAACTAAATATATCAAAGATGACAATCAAAATTTTTTTTCTAGGGATGAAGATATTTAATATAGATGGAAGGATTATTTTACCAAGCTATATAATGAAGGTTGCATCAATACAAATAATGTGAGTTTAATGGTAGTAGGATGGGAATATTTAATAGATGGATGGATTATCTTATTAATCTCTTTAATGAAGATTGCATTATCACAAATAATATGAGTGAGTTTAATAGTTATAAAAATAATATTTGATTATATTTAATTTGGCGGATTAGTAAAGCTGAGATTTGGAATGTTTAGAGTGAATAAAGAGTGGAAAAGCAGTGACATCCCTATGAATGTTTGAAAATGTTTGTGGGAGGAATGTATTTCTTGATGTTTGAAACTATTTGATATTTATTTTGAAAACAAAAGATGTTAGATAATTGGAGAAAGAATATTGTTATATTTTCTTAAAAGCTAAAGTTGATGCTTATGATTTTCTAGAGTATAGGGGAACAAAGTTGACTAACCATTTGCTGAAACTATATAATAGAGTGGTTGAATACAAACTATAGAGAGATACATGTATTTTACTAAATTAATTTGATTTTATTGCATATAGATCTACAATGAAAGTCATACATTTATTAAGAGGGTTAATGGAGAAATTTAGAGGAAGTAACAAAAATCTTCATATATTCTTATTGATCCTTAAAAAGCTTATGATAGAGTTTTAAGAGTTCTTTGGATATGTTTGGATGTAAAACAAATTTGTGGCATATATTAATGTTATTTAAGATATGTATAATTGGGTAGCAACATGTGTTCGATCGCAGGGTGGCTTATCTAACAATTTTTCTATTATTATTAGATTACCTCAAGGCTTTGTTCTTAGTCCATAGCTTTTTAATTTAATTATCGTCGTTCTTACTAAACACATTCAATAGGAGGTCCTTTGGTGTATGTTATTTGCAACTAACTTTTTGCTAATTGATAAGATTAGGGGTGGAGTTTAAATAAAATTCAAGTTATGAAGGATTATTTTAGAGTTTAAATTTATTTGTCTTAGATCTAAAACAGAATTTAAGGTGTAAATTTAATCATAATAAAAACCACAACCTCAAGGACAACTATTGAGGACTGTGTTTATAAAGAATCAGAGATTCAAATACTTGGTTCAATTATTCAAAATAATGGTGAAATAGAAAGCAATGCAATTAATAAAATCTAAACTGGTTAATGAAATGGAGTGTTTTGGAGTGATGTATGATAAAAAAGTTTAACTCAAGTAAAAGAAAATTTTATAGAGAAGTTGTACAACTTTGGCTATGTTTTTAGGCTAAATGTTGGCCAATAAAAAGAAGAAACATATTATGTGTTATAGAGATGAAGATGCTAAAGTGGTGAGCGGGTGTATTCCTAAGGATAGAATGAGAAATGAGTCTACTCATAGCAAGATTGGAGTGGCTCAAGTAGTCATCTTAGATGATTTGGGCATATTAATTATAGACTATTTGTTTCTTTTGTTAGAAAAATTGAGTATATGAATATATTTCATGTTGAAAGAGGAATATGAAGATCAAAAATGCATGGGAAGAAACTATTAGAAATATTCTGTTTTATTTAGAACTTAGGGAGAGGCTTTTATTTGATTGTGCACAATGTAAATAAATGATTCATGTAGTTAACCCCACCTGATGAGACTAAAGCTTAGTGTTGTTGTTGATTCAGTGCATAAAATTATAAAAGTATCATTATGTCCTATTTTTATGATCTTTCGATTGTATCTAAGATTTAAATTGCTGAAACTTGTTTTAACATACTGTAATGACAATTTTAAAAAATTGTATGAAAGCTAATTATTATTTTTTTTTCCATTAAGCTTATATAGTTTTGCAATTCAAGCTTACAAGTTTTTGTCGTCAATTATAATGAATAGGAGTTAGCTTTTATTCCCACAGTACATCCATCTTATTGACTGAAATCATTCATTAGTTTGAAATATTGTATTCTTTTATGATTCATTAATCTTAATTTATAACTTATTTGCTAAAACAAAATATACTTATTATTTGACAATTTAAAATGCATTCTAAATAAAAACAATTATTGTAGAAATTTTTAAAATACTATATCCCTTTTTGTTCTCTTGTTCATCAGTACATACGCTTCCAAAAAGAGGAAACAATTGAACAAACATAAAAATAAGACAACTTGTTGTGTAACATTTAAATCTTGCTTATTAACAAAATCATCCCGTTTTTACCTCTATTCGTTGAATTTCCACTTTAAGGATAAAGTTTACCATTTTTACAATACACACACATATATATATATATATATATATATATATTCAAATCCCTAGTGATTTATAAAACCCACAAAAATGTACGGTTTGATAGTTCATTTTTGGTTTAAGTGCTAATATTTTTGAGCATGCTTTTATTAAGTGGTATTTGTGCAATTCACTCTAAAATTTGTACCATCAAAAAACAAAAAAATAATAAAATCTATTTGAAAATTAATTTCAAATTGTATAACAAAAGATGATGCACAAATACAAGTTTCCAACCCTCTCCAAGCTGTGATATACATGTCAATTATACCAAGCCTGAACAAAGATTCGGATATTCTTCTCATTGAATCAATGAACGAGTTTTTCATCAATTCCCCTGTTGTTTCACAACTAGTCTTCGACACATTTGAACACCTATGAGTTCGTTTACAAGTCTCTATTAGACTTGCATATTTTGCATCTTAAATCTCCAAATCACAAATCATTTTGAGGTTTTAAACATGTTGACCTAGTACGTTGTTTTCATAGTATTTTGTATTACACCATGATACGAGTTGCTTGGTAGTATCATCTTATGTATAAGCCCTTATTTGGAGTGATTATAATAAACACAAAGTAATAAGAGTTCAAGTACCTTGAAAGACCCAAAAGTTTTGTGATTTTATCAAATTTCTAGACTATGCCCATATGCGACTAGCGAGATAAGTAACCATTTCCTTGAAAATGAAGAATTGTACTAATTGTCGGGAAAAAATATTTTAAAGTCCTTATAGTATTATCTATGTCCCAAAGAGATCCTTAAGGTTTTGATTTTATTAAATAGGTCCTTAAATTATCAAAAAAAATCCCAAATTAGTCCTTTCACTCGCCCACTCCTATTGTGCCCTCGCGACGAAATTGAGACAATGGTCGATGCCATGTTGGGCGGCGCCAGTAGTCCACAAGGCGCTGGACGGGCGGACAAGGATGGTGTAGGTTCACAACAATGGTTCCAGTTCCATCACAGCACATAAATGTAAAGATGCGAGCCTAGCCGCATAATACGATCAGAAGTGCAATTCCACCCAGCTGCAACGGCTTCAATCATAGTCGGATCCTCTGAATAACAACAGCTGCAACTCCTCTGTAGACTGGTAGCAACATATTTGCAATTTCCTAAGATAGCAGCAGCTTCAATAATCAGTGTAGGCATCTTCCATCTCCCAGCAGCAAGTGAAACAACTGCAACGGCCTCCGCAAGAGTGCCCCAGCAATCAGTTGGCCTGGGCCCGCCTGGGCACTCGGCCCTCAGCCAAGCCGCAAGCATGGGCACTTCCTCCTTCGTCAAAAGACGGAGAATGATGGATTAAACGCCGGACGACCTGATCCACCAGGACAAGAATTGTTTGTCATCTCTGCGAACCGTCGAATGAAGAATCGGGCAATTGCCGGAGCCGTGCGAGCCAAGTATCGCTGGAAGAAAATGTTCGCCTCCTTCGGCCGAAAACAACCCAATCCATTTGGACAATAATTGCTTGCCTCCTCTGCGAGGTGTTGGAGGAAATTGGGTTCCCGCCATAGCCGAACAAGACAAAAATCGTTGGAAGTAAAATGGAAAGGTGGGTTCTTGAGAGACCCGCTGTATGCGCTTGATCGAGCCGCCGGGTCTTGTCAGAAACTCATGCGAGATGCTAGAAGAAAATGCTCTAGCATCGAGCTCGTTCTGAAATCGCTTGGCTTGCACTCGCCGGAATTTAAAGGATCTCCACCTCTGTCACCAGACAAAACCCGTAAAGAGCCCGTGAAAATGGACGGAGGAAGGATTGCTGGATGCGAAACTTCAAGAAGTCCAGGGTTCTTGAGAGCGGGAGTGAGACGAGGGAATGTTTCCTTGATAATTTAAGGACTTGTTTAATAAATTAAAACTTTAGGGACTTTTTTGGGACATAGATAAATTATAGGGGCTAGTAAAGACTTTTCCCTAAATATTTTATCTTTTTTCAAATGGAAGCTTTAGTAACTCAATCTAAATAATTTGAAAGGGAGCCTTAACCTCTAATGCAAACAAATTAAAATTTATTTCTATCTTAGAATTTATAAGAATTAACCAAGAGGGATAATAAGTTTTAAGCTTTAAATTATTCTATCAGTTTGAAGATGCCACATTATCTAGAATCTGAATTCTAGTTCTTTCTAGTGACTCTATATTATAGTTAGTTAGGGTTAGATATACTCTGAATTAATCCTGCCAAGCCTAAGCCGCTTCAGCCAAAAGTCTCCCTAAATAGAAAGTCTCACTCTCTTTGTCAGCTTTCCCTCTCGTTTCCTATCCAATCTCCCCTTCCAGCTATCTCCTCGATCGGTGAGTTGTTTACTACTTACCGGACGTAATAACATTTTTCCTAATTAATAATGATGTGTTTTTCATGCAATCAATTAGCTTTTAGAATGTTTATTTTTGTTTGGGTAATATATTTGGATAAATGTGGAGAATTTGGAATTTGTTTGACATATTGTACATCTATTATCTATTTTTTTGCTTGAAAAGATTATTTGCATAAAGCCCTTTTTTGTTGTCAGGTCGACTTGCTTCCCTACTAATTGTAGATCTATATAGAGACCATAAACAATTTTCATCAATGATAAAAAAACATGGATCTCAATCTTGACACAATTTGTTTGTTGATTCTACAGGTCACATGGTTATGGCATTTCCTTAGTTGCTGAAACCACAACCGGTTGCTTAATATCAGCAGATATGGCAGTTAGCCACCAAAAAACCGACAGTGATACTCTCATGGAAATTGATGAGAAGCCAGAGCTGATGTCTCCTGAAAATCTCGGGACTCAAGTTGCTTCTATGTTGCTTGGAGAGATTGACGGTGGTGGTGTGGTTGATTCATCACACCAGGTATTTCTTGGTTCAAGTTTCTAGTACATTAACATAAGGTTTCTATATTTACTCTAAAAGATATTTCTAGAAGTGAATGTTAATGTGAACAAATACTTCAATCATGACATCTGTTTTTCCTTAATATACTTGAAGCCCACAACTTTAATTTAATATTTACTCAAATAATAATATTAAAAATTTAATAACAAAATCAATTTTTATAGAATTTCAAATGTAAAATATTTTGACAACAACACCACCACCAAGCCTTAATCCCTGTGAACTCAACAAATCCTTTGTTTCCATTGTGCACGATCAAATAGAAGCCCCTCCTTAAGTTCTAAATAAAAAAGATCTTTCATAATAGTTTTTTTTCATGTCTATTTTGATGTTCCTCTTATAATATAAGTGAAATTCATAAACTCAAAATTTCTAACACGGACGTTGCATGATCAATACTTAATATGCTCGAACTATCTAATGTGACATCCTCTATTCTTATCTAATGTTGAGGCCACTCGAACTTTGCTATGGATAAACTCATTTCTCATTCCTTCCTTACTAGTATACCCACTCATTCATCTAATTATCCTCATCTCTAACACTTAATTTATAAGTTTTGCTTTTGTTGGCCAACATTCAGCCACATATTATTAGATAGCATCAAGGCACAACAGCTCCAGATGGAAAAATGAACCCCCAAACATCTGTGAATCATGCACTTGGATGCCAGACAGACGACTGGGTACCCAGACGTGTCCAAGTGCCTGTGAACTAGGCACGCTAAGTGCCAGACAGAACTTTGGGCACTTAGGCGCTCGTGAATTAGGCACTTGGTCGTTCGATATATGACTAGGGGCCTAGGCGCTCCCAGGCGCTTGCGGATCTGAACTTAGTACCCACATGTTGTTGCCTATAGAAAGCCATGTATATCTCATTATTACAATGAAAATTTATCTTTCTCATGCTAACTTTCTCAGTTCTTACATGGTATTAGAACCAAAGCTTGCTCATGCAACTCTAAGTCTCTTGATCTCTCCTCCAACCTCCCAAGAACCTCCTCTCTCAGAAATCTCTTCAATTCTTACATGGTATCAGAGCTAAAGCTTGCTCATGCAACTCTAAGTCTCTTGATCTCCTCTCCTCTAACCTCTCAAGAACCTCCTCTCTTAGAACTCTCTCCATCAAAACTTCAAGAATTTTCAACTCCTTCACTCCTTATCTCAAAGTTATATGGCCTCATCAACCTCCAATCATTAATCCGACAACAACAATATTCCAGAATATCAAGAACCTTCAATGTTGTCCAACCCCACCTCCAACCTTACATTCTTGATAAACAACATCAAGAATCTATTAAATAACCTCATCACCATAGACAATTACCCATGCTGGTGCAAGCAACTTAATATTTTCACCGCAAATGGTCTCTAAGGCCACATAGATGACTCCTTGAAAAAACCTTCTCCCCCACACCCAAGACAGTACCGACAAGCTTATCCCTTGCATAGAATGGAACTTCATCGACACGAACCTTATTTCTACACTCTATTCCACCATCTCCCACTCATTTCTTCCCTACACTATCCATGCCAAAACCTGCCAAGAAGCATGGCAGACGCTGGAGCGAAAACTAAGGTTGATCCCTCCCTACTCATACATGACACCAGCTTTGTCAGAATCTACATCTTAATCTACATAGATGAAATCCTCATCATCGGATCCAACCCAATCACACTCATCCGACGGTTCCGATTGAAACATCTAGGCAACCCACTACTCCTAGGCATCACTCTCATTGTATCACCCCTCGGCCTCTTGCTCTGCCAATCCACCTATGCATCCAACATCTTTAAAATTTCAGGCATGGAACAATGCATCACTGCTCTCACTCCCATTCCTACCCAACAACCACCGAAATCCTCCACTCCAATACCTCGCATAACTTGACTGTATCTCAGCCTTAGCTGTCAACAAAATATGCCAGCATATACCCACGCAGGCTCATTTTGATCATGTAAAAGACGTATTCTACGATATGTAAAGGGCTCTCTCCACTTAGGGCTCTTCATCTGCCCCGACAACATGAAACTTTTAGCATATGCAAATTCAGATTGGGCAGGATATCCAGAAGAATGCAAATCTACTACCATCTACTGCATCTTCCTAGGCAATATTCCAATACCATGAAGCACAAAAAAACAAAACTTGGTATTCCGCTTATTCTGGTAAAACGCCTTTTGCAGGAATACAGCATCCCACAGGATGGTCCAACCCAACTATTCTGTGACAATCTATTCGCGATAGCGCTCACAAAAAATCCCATTTTCCACACTAGAACAACACATTGAAGTTGACTGCCACTTTATTCGTGACAACATACAAAAGCAAGAAATTGAACTACTACACATCTCCACAGAGGACCCAATAGCCGACATCTTGACCAAATCGTTCTGTACAACACGCTTCAACTACCACTTGTCCAAACTCACCATCTCAGCTCTGGATGCCTCGTTTGCCGGGGCTAATAACAGCACATATATATATATACTCGGTCCATTTGGACCCTTCATATTACTAGCCATAATACTATATATACATGTAATCCGTAATCACATATGTATGCACATTTGATTTAATAAACAATTGGGCTTCATCTTTTTTTTTTCTTGATATCCATTCATCTCTTTTCTTCTTGATATCCATTCATCTCAGACTCTCTACAGTTTGCACCATAGCTGCTCTTTAGAAAAACTTGGCTATGATACTAGAATATGATCCAATGTTTGCTGATTAACTCATTAATTCACAGGCGTGGTCTACTGAGAACTCACTTTTTCATTGACTCATATAAAGTACTCAGTGACTACTTGTCGACCTTGAAATTTTAAAAACTCTGATGATGGCACTGCCTGCTGGTGATGTTGACTATATTAAAACTAACTACAGCTAGTAAAAAGCAGAAATACAGCTGAATGGGAGGGTTCCCGATCAAAGGGAGCTTTTATTATAATTTTAATGTATAGTTACAAGGTTGCAACAAACATGACCCAAGCTAAAAGTTAGAGTAGCTTTTACTTCTGGGCTTCTCTTTTATTTCTATTGTTTTCATATTAATATAGGTCTTGGCCAATTTTTTCAAATATACAACAATATATGGGTAAGTATCATTTCAAGGTTGAATTTGCATATACAATTTGAGCAATTTTTTGTTCTTATTATTTTTAAAAACTTTAATTGATGTTGTACTGCATTAGTATTTGTTACTTTTTCCCACTAATCAGGAGCTTGGTGATTCCATCTCTCTTGATTTCCTAAACTCATACACTTATCGATCTTTTGTTTTGCTACAAAAAAATTGCCACTTTCTCCATTACATTATTAATTTTTCCACTTCACCCGACCTATTTTGTGGTTAGCTCCCGTTAAATTTGATTTTCGGTGTGTGCATTTTTGTTTACTATCTAATTCAAGAAGCTTTAGCTAGTGTTATTTTATACAAATATTCAGTTGCAGGCCCACATATTCTCTTAAAACATTTATCTGCCACCCTTCTTATGTTCTCTAATATTTTTGAGTAATATATTCTACTGATTTACATATATCCTGGGATCATCATCCCCGCAGTTTGTAGTATATGCAGATCAAAGTACTTTTCTCTTTGTTTAATAGAACTGCAAAAAAAATTTGTGGCTGTTAGATAAGATATTGCCCTATCTATATCGAAACTGCATTTTCTTGGATTTATTTTAATTCGTTCAATATAAATGGCCTTAGATCTCAATTATTTTGGGCATGTTTCACATCTCGTAATCCATAAAAATTTATTTGGAATTTTTGCAGGGTTTTTTATTTCTACTATGCGCTCTGTGCCCTCCTGACATTTCCAAGGTTCGCGTTGGAAAACTCACACCTTACAGCGTCGCAACTCTCAGAAACATCAGAGATTTCCTGGATGTGAAATTTGTTATAAAGCCAGAACCGACCACAGACACTGTCATTCTAAAATGCGTTGGTTGCGGGTTGAAGAATTTGTCGAGAAAGATTTCATGAGTTACATGAAGGTATCTTTCTGAAATTTATTCTAGAAATGCAGTTTTGTGGTAATTTTACAGATACAATTTGTGGATGACCAAATATTTGTTGTACTGTGTGTGTGGGTCTATTTATAGTTTGTTGCTAAATTTTTATGTTATGGTGCTGTCTACCTATGATATGCTATATAACCAAGTGTATAATTGGTTCAGGTTATCATTCAGCTGAGGAAATATATCCTATTTTAAGGATGCAACAACTTTTATTCTGCATGCATTCTGTTTGTGAAATTTTTGTGGTAGTTTTATTTTGCAGTGCTGCATTTTGTTGGTTCAGTGAAATTCTTTTATATTCACAAACCTACCTATCTAATAAAGCTTGGTCTCTTCTCCATTTTGATGTTCTGTGGGTTGTGACCGGAAATCATTTCAATGTAAATATCAGAGAATTTCTGCATATAGATTGGGATTTGAAACATAATATGAACATATGCAAGATATTACAATGTGAATTTATTACATGATCTCTTAAAATAATTTAATTTCATATTCATAAATATGAGATTAGATATTATATTTAGGGGACCTAAGAATGAAAGAAAGTTTTATCTTCATTTATTTAATACATATCTCACTTGATGGTAAGTACTAGCCATGGTTTGTGGAGTTCCTATCTTATCAAATGAGTTGATCTTGCTCTAAAATTTTATAGGGCATTGTGAATTAATTCCAAGACGCCTATTAGAGCAACATGCGTGTTCTCTATGAATCATCTTTTTTTATGCTAACAACTCTGCATATAATTTTTGAGCAAATTTTGTTAACTTGGTAGATTCAGGCATGGTTGGATCATTGGCACTTGCAAAGTGATATTGTCTCATGTGGATTTGTGATGAGTGTTGCCTTTTGTGACGACAATTGTTAATGACAAACTCATCAGTTACGCTGCCTTGTCTGTTGTTATTTATCATTAGGATTTTGTTGCACTAGGTTGTTCTAACCATCAGAGATTCCCGCCCAAGCTATAAATACCTCTATACTCCTCTTAAAAGGAACTCCTTTGGTTCCTAAAGAAAACGATCATAGATAGATAGAGAGCTCAAGCTCTTCCTATAACTCTGCAACCCTAGTTGAACTACTAGGTGGGCTTGCTGTCGACTAGGTTAAGCTATTTCTTCCTTGTCATTTGCTTCCCTCTTTTCATTCACTTGCATTGTAAAGAAAGTTTGCTAAACATAAAAAAGTAGCATTCTTCTTGCAACACAACTTCAACAGTGTAGCCAAGAGACCAAAATCTTCAAGTGGACGTAAGCCTATTACTCTGCTGAATCACCATAAACTTTTTGTTATATTTTGAGCCACATAAGAAAGTTTTCTCCAAGATGAACTACATCAAATTAGTATTAAATTGCTCACATCAACACCTTTTCATACCACCTTTGGAGGGCATCCCTTCACAACTCCAGGAGCGCATCAATGTTCTGACCAAGGTGCTAACTTTCAATGTAGCCGGATTGAGGCCCAATTGCTCAAATTCACTCAGTTTGAGTACTCCTGCGAAATACTCAGAAATTGTTACATATACCCAACCAGCTAACTTGGTCCCTCAGTTTGAGACCATAAAATTTGTCAATGTTGGAAATGATGCTTCATTTGCTCCCATAAATCATTATTTCATCTCCCTATTTCTCATCTCTTAGTCTAGTCATGTCGATTAAATAAACTTCCCAATGAGTTTGTTGATTTTTTCAGAGGCTCCTTAGAAAATATACCTGGTAAGAACTCAGGTTGACACTAAGTTTGCATCTTCTCGCATGTATGTGAACAAGTTAGTGCTTGACACTCAGGAATAACTTAAGTATTCGACCATCACACATCCAACAAGAAGATTAACATTAATGAGGCTATCTTCTCACCCCCATGGAGTAGAAAAATTTGTGCTGCTATTGCTCCTTAAATGTTCAGAACATAAGTTTATAAAACTATAGGAACACGATTGATCATACTAACCATGTGATTTATTTTGAGACTATTCTCTGTATAATATGAGTGATGTAGTGAAGTACAACGTTTCTCTATTACACTCATGGAAACACCTCGGCATTGGCTTAACTTATATCCTATTAGAGATGGTGAGTTCTGCCCAATTGACTGACTCATTTTTTACTCATTTTGGAATGATTTTACAATCCCCTTGTCTTCTTCATATTCTCTACTCCTTGACAAAAAGGTGAAAATATTCTAATACTAAGCCGCATGGATATCATCCAGACATCACACGATGTATTGGATGAGGACAAGCATATTTCTCACCTTATTTTTAATCACAACTTAAATAAGTCATTATTTCAATTCAGTTATATGAAGAAATCTTCATCCTTTTTAGTTGAGTTACTCCATCATCTTACAAATTATAATAATGCCAAAGAGTTGGACAACTTCTAACAAGTATACAATGAAATCTCTCAAGAAGAAGGATCATCTAAAGGCCAACAAGCAAGTATCCAGCCATAAAAGGAAAATCTCATCCTTTCTTGCATGTTAATCAAATTTTGTAAGCACATCATGCAAAAAATACTTTCGAATTGGGGACTTATCTCGAAGCCTTTATCCTCATGGCTTTTATTGGTATTGCTAACCTCCTCGACATTAAGTGCAATTCCTTTTTCTTCTTATTTGGTTCCTCTTTATTCTCTTATATACTCAATAAATCTTACTCTTAAGCAGCTAACAAAACAAATAAGTTAAAAGACCAAGTTTTCAATTCTTTAGCTTCTAAAATGGCTTACAACTTGGGGTCCTAATTTTTTGGCAAACTTTTGAGTATTTGCTTAACATTCTCTTGGTTGCTAGATGATCTTCGTGAGTCTAGGGATGATCTTCGTGAGTCTAGTATGCATCTTTTATGTGGACTCAACAAGCTTTATTTGGAAGAATTTATATTCATGTGTGAAAGCATTAATCCAAGGTTTATGCATATCATTCATGTGAAATACCAATTTCTTTTCAAATTAGTTTTCTAATTTTAAACTTTACAATAAATTGACAAAATAAAATTATAAGATTGCTAGGAATATTCTTATAATATTTTTGGTAATTTATTTGGAATTTTTAATTTTCCATATTTCCTAGTTATTTTATTATTTTATTTGATTAAGAAAAATAAGCTAATTATTTTATCATCAGATTGAAAATCTGACTTTGCCATTACGTTTATCACCCCTGAATTAGCTAGGGGTGATATTTTAGAAATATTTGGAAGCCGTCAAATTTTATCGAATATTTTAATATATTTTAATACCTAAAAATTAAGATAATTAAATTGATCTCGAAACCAAAATCTGACTTCTCCGTTGTGTTCCTCACCCTCAAATTAGCTAAGGGTAAAATTTTGGGATTTTTTGGAACTCATTCAATTTCGGTTAAAAAAAAAAAACGCAGTTAAAGGTGTTAATGGTGTTAACAGCACATTAACAATACGTCAACGGTGCTGTCTATCTAAGTGGCAGATCATACGGATGTCATCGTCTGCTTACGATGCAGATTGATCTGCGCCTGATGCCGTTCGCGGTGAAAGCGACTGCTGTTAACGGCTCCGTTAAAGGAGCCGTTAATAGACGGGTCAGTTAAAAATAAGAAAAAAATTTGAAATTTCAAATATAAATTTTGGCACAACCACTTATTTAAATTGGGCGATTTTGGTGTCTATGGAATCCTCTCACCAAGACCTATCTAGTGGACACATCAATTTGAATTTTTTGTAATTTTTATGTGATCAATTTTTGGGATGAATAAACTTTCATTTTTAGCACTTTTGGGAAATTAAATAAAAATTTCATCTTAATTCTATCCATAGGAATATGCTATTCATATAATAACAGATATTTTTTTTATTAGATGACAAAATGAGTATCATCCAATCTTAACCATTCAAGCTCTCCAAGATCAAAAGCTCTCCATTGGATCTATCCTAGTGCTTTCATTTGAAATCTACTTAATAAAAAAGGGTTGGACTTTTTTCTCACTTCTTTTAGACTCCATTGATAACTATATCAAGCACTCAAAGCCCTCTAAATCTCTTTCTCTCATACTTCTTCCTCAAGCTAGGACACGTAAATTATGTCCAAGCTTAAATATTTATGTTCATACTAATAATTAGGATGATGGTACATATGCAATATGTTCAAGTTGTTATTTAAATTAATGTTTAAATTTAAATTCATTTGTAAAATCATATCTTACATAATTACGAGTTTCACATGTTCAAGTTCTTATATTAGAATGAAAATATATATATTAGAAACTTTAGATTTACTTCCATAAGAATGAATATTATATGTTCAAATTTTGTTAAATTAATGTTTAAATTTATCATCACATTTAAATAAAATTGTAAAATAATATCTTATATTAGGATGAAAATATATGTATTTCGAAACTTTAGATTTGCTTTCATAAGAATGAATATTGTATGTTCAATTTTTTGTTAAATTAATGTTTAGATTTATCATCACATTTAAATAAAATTTGTAAGATAATATCTTATATTAGAATGAAAATATATGTATTTGGAAACTTTGAATTTTCTTCAATAAGAACGAATATTGTATGTTCAAATTTTGTTAAATTAATGTTTAGATTTATCATCACATTTAAATAAAATTTGTAAAATAAGATATTATGATGAAAATATATCTATTTGAAAACTTTAGATTTGCTTTCATAAGAATGAATATTATATGTTCAATTTTTATTTAAATTAATGTTTAAATTTATTCACATCTTATGTTAGGATTAAAATTATTCCATTAGTTTTTTTATTGGGTGATTAGTTTCAGTAATCACCTTTTTGCCTAATTAACCACTTAACCTCAAATATTGATAATATCATAACTTATTTAAATTACATCCAAATATAGTGATCCAATATACCATTTTGATCAAAAAAACACAGGGAATACTAATCTACAAGAAAATTTTAATTTCTGTCATTAGATTTCTTAATTTAGCCTAATTACTCTATAATATATTAGTGAATATTAAACTTATTAATTATCCAAAATTCAATTTTAAGTTTTGATCACTCAAAAAATAGATGAGAACACATTGCCACAGTCAAAATAATATTTTTATAATTAATTTCACTAACCACTCATTAATCACCCATTAATGAGCTTAAATCCTAATTTTAAGCTCATTAGCCTCAAAACTTAGCCAAATGAAGTCCAAATTGAGCAAACTTAGTTTCATTATGATCAGTGTGCTATAAGTAAACTATATCCATTGACATTGCTCAATTTAGATACTAAATGAAGAAATTAGTTTTATAGCCCTATTCATAAATCTCCTAAATTACACTTTTAACTATAAACCTTGTTTTGGTCATAACTTAGTCAAAAGACCTCAAAATTTAGAAATTTTAGATTCTATGGAATCCTTAGGCAGTAAGAAACACAAGTACAACAAAAACTTTAGATTTTCCTAAGTAAAATGGTTAATCAACCCTTAATGAGCTTAAATATTAACATAAGCTCATTAGCCTTAATCTTTAGCCAAATTAGGTGTTCTTAGTATCTATCCTCATATTTAACTTTAAGAAAACATTTAGCTTTAATAAAATTTAATTTGGAACCATAATTCTTAAAATCACTTTTTGGACCCCTTTAAGAGGGGCATTTTGGTCATTTTGGCCAAATACTAAATTAAATAAATTTTTTAATTTAAATATGTTCTTTATATCTTAAATTAGTAACTTAATGATTCAAAATTAATTTATAAATATTTAGATTATTTTCTTATTTTAAAAACCTAAATTACAAAATTTAGTGCTTATAAACCTAATGTTATATTAATAAATAATAAATCATGTTAAATCATAAAATAATAAATTAATGAATTAAATCAGTATTTGGTAGATCAATGGAATTGATTTGATTGTGTTTTTATCAAAACACTCAGGTACATAGATTTACTTATAAGTTTTATTTCAGCATAACTTTGAGCTATTTTCATTTGAATCTTGCTTATGTTTTATAATATGCATACTGTTTATAATTTACAAAAATTATCATAAGGAATTTAACAAAAAGATGAAATGTAATATATTATTATGGTGTTTGTCTTTAGAGGATGGAAAACAACATTGATAATATGTACAGATTTGGCCTACTGGCAGCCCCTGGGAGTCATATGGAGGGATTTAACCCTTTTTAGGAAGTGAGCAAATACAGAGGAAAGACATACCATCGGTTTCTAATTATGAATAAGCTACTGACGAGTAGAGAGAAAGCTTCCTAAATGTTATGCTTATGGGTTTACCCATTTGGGCTCATGAGTCTACGAACTCAACTTTATGTTACAAATGCTTATGATAAAATTTATTTCATGTCTTTCTTATGTTTTGAATACAAGGCTAATATGCATGGTAATAAATAATTACATTGGCAAGTGCTTTACTTTCTTATATGTGAAGAAAAAACTTTCTTTATATCACTCTCACATTGATTTATACCTACTATAGGATGCTAAAATGTAACTATTATAAGAATAGTTTACATACTCCTGCCTGACTAGCATCATTTGAAATTTTTTAGATTTTGATAATTAAGAAGATCTTCTTGCATTTTAAAAGTTAAAGTCAAAGCTTTTGAGAAGTGAGCAGAATGAAGATATTTTTTAATTTCAAACTTCTTTTGTAATAATTATAAACTGTGTAATTCATATGGATGGCTTTGAATGTAATTATGGATATTTGTATATTTTATTTTCTTTACTTTCATGAATGTATATTTTCAAAGTATGAATTATTCCTTGGAAATTCTTAAACTCGATTCCTCGGTCATCATAATTTGTTACTTCATAGGCAATTATAAACATGTTACATATTTCTTTTCTCATTGTGCATAAGGAAAGTTGCATGCAATATTCATATTTTAATGTGTATTGAAACTATGTGTGGTGCCCCACCCCTAATTCACAAGATTAGATCAAGGAAAGGTGAGTCAGTCTAGCAAATCCCACACTTATCATAGATTAAGGTACAATCCTCAATCCACTAATAAGGGAAAGATGTGCCCTGATAAATGCAGTGAAATCATTCACTAAGTATATATATTCAATAAAGTGTAGAAGCAAAAAAAAGTAGAATGTTATATCCAAATCTACCACAATACAAGTAGGAAATAAATATGCAGCTCATAATAAAATAGTACAGTAAGAATATATACATGGGTACCTGTATTATTACATCAATTAAATAAGCTTTAATATGAAATAATTACTCATCCTCACAGAATAAAAAGAGAAACTATTATACTTTTCTTCAGCTCCAACTTTCTCCTCCTCCAAGAATGGCTCCTCTTCAGGCACAAGATTCTCAAATTGCTCAGATCCTGATATTGTCAATTTCACAATATTAGGGCCTCAGCTAAGAAAAAAAAATCTTATTAGACATATTATCTAAGTATATTTTAAGTTGTTTATGTTCATGAATTTTATAATATCACCATTTACTTAAACTATAAAATAAGCAAAGCACATGGGTGCAACAAGCATACAAAGGAATGTGAAGAAGTTATAAATACATGCATTTATAACTAAGCAACATGTGAGGTAAAAATGACGTACCTCAATACCAAAGCTGTGACAAGGTTAGACATAAATATATAAATAAAATAATGAAAATACTGAAAGAAAAGTCTCATCCAAAATATGATTATGATCATATGAATTATACAAATTAAAAGAAAATAATATAATTGTGATACATATAAGTAAGTAGAAAAAATCTAAAAAGTATATAAGTAAGTAAAGTAAGGGCTAATTATAGTAAAAGTAATAATAAAATAAAAAGGTAAGTGTGTGAAGACTGCCATATCAGAAGGATGGCTAAACTAGCATGCTGAACCAAAAATGTAATATCACTTAATGTCAGAAGAGGCTAAGATGGAAAATCACTTAGCATCATAAGAGGATAAGACAGAATAACAAAGCATAACTGAATTGAAGAGGCAGAAATTACAAATGCATTAATATTTTTAGTTATTTACTTCCATGGACACGTCTAGAAGTAGCTGAGGAGTCAAGCATGTCTGCAAGACTAAGCAGGTCCAACCTAACACAACTCTCCTTAATGAGTATATGTTAGGTAATCCTTATTTTTCTTTACCCCTATCTAGTAGGGTAAAAGTGCATAAATCTGACCAGAAACGAACCCTATGCAAATGTTGTCCTAATTTTTCTATATTTTTATTTCATGCAGCAATGTTATCTTGTATGAGATGTTCAAGGAAAATGCACAAAGTACAAGGAATGCAAAAGAAATAATAATTCAATAGTACGCAAGGGACTCTACTATACATATGTGATATATGTTATTATTTACTTAATCCATTCTAACTATTCTAAGTTATATAAGTTCAGGATCTTCAATTCTTACTATCAAGTATAACTTAGATCTATAGCTTTATGAGTTAAAAATAATTATAACTGATTAGGTTCTAATTTAATTCAATCAATAACACTTATAAGTTAAATAATAAATCATTACATCCTATTTGATGAATTTAGATTATCTAAGTTAAAATATGATCAAGATCAACTAAAGCTAGGGATTATTAATTAAACACCAAGTGTTGGGCTTAACCTCATAATCCAAGGGTAATACTTAAGGGCTAAGGCTTAAATCTAAGTTGTGAACTAATGATTAAGATAAATCCTATTGAGCAAAATTAAAGCTTAATAGGATGGATCTCCTAATCTTAATATAAAATTAAAAGATAAAATAATCATAATTAAAATATGAAAATCTAAAACCTAATAAACTAAGGTTTCATTCATTGAATAACCTATTTACTCAATTAATGAAATCTAACCTAATATATACCCTTAACCTTAAGGAAAGATCATAAGGTGAAAGTGCAGATCTTAAGGAAGCTCCTAATGGGTGACTTAGGATATTTAGGAATTATTGATAATTATAGTAGTTTATCTTTATGTGCAGTCCTAATTTACTTGAGGTAGTTAGAAGGTGAGATTAGAAATAAGTTAGAAGTTATTTAATTTTACTTAGGAATTTTCAAACTAAAGGTGGGGATTTTCTTTATTCAACTCAACTATAAGTTTAAGAGTAAATTTATTTCAATTCATTCATTTTACTAATTTTAATGTTCTAATTGATATTCTAGAGGTTAAGAGCACTTAATCTAAATTTTGGGTAAAATGACTATTTTGCCCATACTTAAGGGTCTAAAATACTACTTTGATTAAGGGCTCCAAATTAGATTTTATTGATGCCAAATGATTCATTCATGTCTAACATGAAGATATATAATATGTTCATCAAATTTGGATAAGTATTGAGTTATATGGCTTCAAAATTAAAGAGTTTGATTTATAAGAGCAGTTTGGTAAATTTACCTATGAAGTTTAAAAATTTAGTTAGTTTATTGTTGTTTACTATCCAAGGATTCCATAGAGTCTAAGAACATTGAATTTTGATATCTAGTGATTAAGCTATGATCAAATCAGTATTAGGGTTCAATTATATAAATTTAGGGTTTTATAAAATGGTCAAAACTTAACTTTTTCATTTGATGTCTAAATTCAACAAATTTAGTATCTATAGCATCCCTATAATACATCGAGTACTATGACTGGGAGTAGACCCAAATTGGACTTCAATTGGTCGTTATGACCTAATCAAATTCTAGGATGATTAGGGCAAATTAAGGTTTCTAATTGTCAAAACCTAATTTTCTTACTTCAATTTACTGTTAATTAGATTTTTCTAATCTAAATGGTATATTGGATGACCTAATTTGGAGTTCAATTGACTGTTACGGCAAAACCAATTTCTAAGTTAACTAGGATAATTAAGGAAAGGTCCTAAAAATGATTAGTCAAATCATTAACCTAACAACAAAATAAATACTATCAGACTAATCTAGATATTCTCCTGATTAAAATGAGAACTATATTAACTAGGTTTAGATCAATGGTACAAAGTTATGGCTAGGGGAAGTTTTTTAAGGTTTAGGGTCAAGTGAAGGGTCCTAAAATATCACTATGTTAAATAGATGTTCTACAAGAAATTTAACACTACCATAATATTCATCTCATTTTTCTGAGCAAAATAAGATATATATTTAATATATTTGAATTATTGAATTAAAATATATGATGGTTTAAAGTTTCAATTTAATTAATTGATTCAAATTAACATAATATTATCAGCTTAATCTAAATCATATAATTAATTTAATTTAATTCATTCTGTTTAATTAAAGGCGTGCCCACACTGCGACACTAGCAGAGGCTGACCCCACATTCGACACATGGCGGAGATGGAGAGGTTGGCGCACCTCGGGTGGGGCCCACGTGAGGCTGACGATGTTGACAGTGGTCCCACCTGAGATGACAACGTCTGAGACGAGCCCACCCACTGATGCCCGCAAACTCGTATGTAGGCCCCACGTGCCACGCCATCGATCCGCATACATGCGGGTCGGGCCCGGGTCGACCCGTCCTGACCTGAAGGGTTCTCCCCCTTTTTCTGTAGGCCACCCGAGGGCAGGGGCATAGGGCACGGCTAACGCCAGCCTTCCCGGCGGTTGATGAACTAGGCCTGCACGGCGATGAAAAGAGCGCGATGAGGGCTTCCCATCGACGGTTGGACAGGGCCCAAAGGCGACCAGAAGGACGAGATAATCCCAGCCCAAGGTGCTAGGGTTCAGACGAGAGGGGACGACACTGTAGCGAACTGTTCATATGAACTCAAATTGACTCGATTGGACCCGTTCGAACTCGATCGAGTTCGATCATCTGGTTGATTACACGATGAAATCAAGAGTCAAAATGGAGATTCAATAATTGCATGAAGGAAATAAGGAGTTACCTAACGGACGGATGCGAGGCCTAGGGTTCGGATGCTCGAGCTTCTACAGCGGGCATGATACAACGGGCATGAAATCAAGAGTTAAAATTATTAGTAAATATCATAATTAAAATTACATTAAAATTTTTAATTCTCTAGAAAACATTGTTGTTCGGTTCATGTATATAAAAATATGAATTTTAATTAAGAATATTTAATTATAATAAAATATAATAAATATAATTTAATGTATTTATAAGTAATCTTATGGGTGTCCTAATATTATTAAAATCTCTAAATATAATAATTAAGTATGTAAGAGGATATTCAAATATTTTCTTTCTTCATATATAAGTTTATATATTTCTTATTTTAAAAAAATTTTAAAATATCTTAAGAAACTTTAGAAAAATTGATTATATAGCATTCTTCAATATAAAAATTCTAGTCATTCAGACTTTGCCACATAGCCAATAATAAAAATTATATGTTTTTCTCACTAACCTAATAAGCCGGGGTATTCTTTTTTTTATTTTTTTTCTTAAAAATGTGAAAGGACTGTAGCACGTGTATTAATAATGCACAACGAATAAGCAGAGCAGTTCTGCTTAAGTAAAAAAAAAAAAAATCATAAGCTAAATTTATTAATTAAAAGTATCATTATAAATAGTTTAAATTATTTAATTATTTAAGAAAATAATAATACATTGGAAAAGTATATGTTGATTGATGAGCTTAAGAGCTGGGACATGCATGCTCTAAAGCACGATGACACGAAAGACATGTGCCTAAGCTAGACATAGCGCCCGCTGTATCATGCCCCATTTTTTAGGACCTATAAGAGCAAAAATATCATACCTAATGGACGGTTGCGAGGGCTAGGAACGCGGCCCGATAACAAAAATAAGGCGGGTCCCACCCGCAGGATAATTAGATAATTAATTAATAATTTAATTAATTAAATTTTGATTTTAATAATTAAATTTAATTATTTAAATGGTCTCCAAAAATTTTCAAATATTCACCCCTCGCTAATTAAGGGGCGAGGAACGCAACGACGAAGTCAAATTTTGATTTCGACGAGTATTTAATTTTCATATTTTCCGGGGTATTTTTAAATGTATTAAAATGTTTGACGAATTTTCGACGACTTTCAATTGCCACAAAAACATCACCAATAGCTAATTTGGGGACAATGAGCGCAATGACAAAGTCTGATTTTCGATCTGAGATCAATATAATTAGGTCAATTTCCATGGTTCTTGGAATTCCTAGAATCAGGATTTGATTCAATTGACCCCTGATTTAGACTTAAACTTCAGGGTGAGCTCCTAATAACTATTTAAATGCATTAGAATCAAAGCTAGGGTTTTGTTTAGTCCTAAGTGACTGAGATAATAACCTGAATTGTTACACTATATCACTTTTATGTTATGTTGCACTTACTTAAGCTATTCATCAACCATTTTGACTATATGGGGCATTTCATTTGTCATAACCTTCTAACTAATACATACATATGGTACCAATCAACTAAAAAAAATTCTTCATCTTCACTTTCCAAAAATTTAAGTCAATCTCGCCAAATAACGGTGGATAAGTGCATTGTACATTCGAGCATCAGGTCGAGGAAAATAAATAAAAATAAAATACATATAATGCATTAAATCAAGAATATAATATAGCTGCATGGAGACTAAAGCATCCGAAATGTCTTCTCTTACTCACCACATAATCTTCATGTGGTGCCCCACCCTTTAATTCATAAGATTAAGTTGAGGGTGATGTGTCCCCTTGGCAAATCCCTCACTTAATATTGAATTAGGTATAATCCATGATCCTCTAGTAAGAGAGAGATAAGCCAATGCATATATATATATATATATATATATATATATATATATATATAATATGTCATAGTTACTAGATAAATACCAAATCAGAGTGCGAAAGCAAAGTAAAACAAATATACATCTAATTTACTATAATAAATAGAGAAACTGTAACATACAACTCAAAATAAATAGTACAATAAGAAAAAATATATTCAAATAGTACCTGTATTATTACAATATTAATTAAGTTTATATGAATTGAAAAAAAAATGCTCATCCTCACAATAAATAGAATAGGCTAAACAGCTTCAGCTCCTTCTTGATGCTCCTCCTCCAGGTATGGCTCTGCTTCAGCACCAAGCTCCTCAAATCTATCCAGATCTCGCATTGTCGGTTTCACAATGTCAGGGCTCCAGCCAAAAAAGAAAAATTTTATTAGATAATTGTCTATGTACATTTTAGGCTAAATATTTTTCATGAATTATTAATATCACCATTTTACTTAAACAAAACTAAAACCTATCTAGCATAAGAGCAGTAAGCATATAAGGAGAAGGATAAGTTATAAATACAATATTTATAAATAAATAAGATTTGAGGTAAAAAGGCACACCTCAAAGTAAACTAAGCAAGGACAGGCATACATGTATAATATAATAAGTAAAAGTACTGAAAGAAAAGCTAATCCTAAGCATGCTGATGATTATATGACATATACAAGTTTAGAATAGTAAATCTGAAAGCTGTACATATAGTAAGTAGCAAAATATAACATCTTATATGTATGCACAAGTGAGTATGTAAGTAAAGTAAAGCTGATTAAAATAACATGCATCATTAAAATAGTAAGCAGTAAACTAAAATAGAAAATAGGTATGCATAACTACCACATCAAAAAATTTGCCAATCGGGCCCAGCATAATTCCCAAAGCCTTTCTGGGCTGAGGCAGACAGAACTGTACAATAGACTGAAGAGGCAGTAAATATAAATACAGTAAATTTTAGTTATTTTACTTTTGCTTCTGTGAACATGTTCAGAAGTAGCTAAGGAGTCAAGCACATCTGCAAGACTATATAGGTTCCAAGCTTAACACACACTCCTCAATGAGTAATGTTAAGCATCCTTATTACTCCTTACCCTTGTCCATTAAGGTAAATGTGCACAAGAACTTACCAGAATATAACTGAACCCAAGGCAACTATTGTCCTAATTATTCTAAGTTTTCATTTCATGCACAAGTTTCTCTTACATGACATGTTTAAGAAAATATGCACAAAATATAAGAAATGCGTAGCACAAAACCAAGTAGTAAGCAAAGGACTTTTCTACACATGGTGACATTATTATTGTCTAATTAATCATTCTAGCTATTCCAAGTCATACAGCTTAGAAGCATGGCCCTATAAGTTAAAAGAAAATAGAATTGATTAGGTTTTAATTTAGTTCAATCAGAATCTACTATAAGTTAAATAATAAATCACCATGTCCTAATTGATGAATTTAGACATTCTAGACTAAGATCTGATGCAGATCTACCAATTAGGAATTATGTATTAAACACCACAACTTGGAGTTAATCACATAATCCCAAGGTTAAGTTTAGGGATCTAAGGCTTTAATTCTAAGTGTGAGCTAAAGATTTGGGCAAATCCTTATTAAGCAAAATCAATGCTTAATAAGATGATTCTCCTACTCTTAATCTAAGATTGAATAATAAAATAATCAGAATTAAGATGAAAAATATTAAAACTAATAAAATTAAGATTTCATTCATTGGATAACCCACTTTATCCAATAAATGAAATTGAACCTATGATCTAGTCCTAGTCTCAGAAATGATCATAATGTGAAGTGTTAATTTTTAAGGATAAGACTTAGAGAGTTTATGGAATTTAACCTAGTTTGATTGACTAGCTGATTTCATTCACTTAAATGATTTTATTATTGATTTTAGTGATTTAAATACTAATTTAGGGTTTGAGTAGACTTAACCTATATTTTGAGTAAAATGACCCTTTTGCCCCTACTTAAGGGTTCAAAAATCTACTTTTTGATTTAGGGCTTCAAATTAGAATTTCTTATTGCTAAATATTTCTTTAGTATCTAACAAGAAGATAAACAGTAAGTACACTCAATTTGGGTAAGAAATGGGTCCTGTAGGTTCAAACTAAGGTTTATAACATAATGGGCAATTTAGTAATTTTCAATTAATGAAATCAAAAAATTTGCACAGTTTATTGTTGCTTGCTATTCAAGGATTCTATAAAGTTCAAGAACACTAATTCTGATGTCTAAGGGTTAAGTTATGAGTGTTCTAAGTTTAAGGGTAAATGCGTAATTCCTAAGGTTAAGAGGGGTCAAAAACTTAACTTTTCCATTTGAGATCCCAACTTAGCAAACTTAGTGGTTATAGCTTGCTTATATCACACTGAGTACTTTAACTGAGAGTAAACCCAAATTGGATCTCAATTAGACAAGTTATGACCTAACCAGGGTTAGGGGTATTTTGGTCAACTAATGATTTCTAGGATTCAAAACCTAAGGTTTACTTTGGTTTACTGTTGGTGCTAAAATTCTAAGCTAGATAGTACTTTGAATTTCCTAATTTAGAGTTCAATTGACCAAGTTATGGTCAATTGAAAATTATAGGCATTTTGGTCATTTTGGGATAGTACTAAAAATGATTAAGCATACTAATCACCAAATGGGAAAATTAATACTACCTCAGTGATGGGGCTATTTTCTTGATTATCTTAAGACCCATATTAATTATTTTTGGTTGATTAGGTAAGAAGTTATGAGAATTTGTGTAGGTCCTAAAATGTAATTACATTAAATACTCACAAAATGAAAAATCTAATTTATGCCGTTTGATTCCTTTAATTTTTCTGATTGAAATGAGATATATATTTAATATGTATGGATCATGTTATGATATCCTAAAGTTTTATAATTTTTTTTTTAATGTCATTTTAATAATTATCATTTTTCTATTTTAATAAGTTAATTAAATAAATTAATTTATCTAACTGATTAATTAAATTAATTAATTTGAATTAATTATTAATCTACTAATAATTGCTAATTAAACTTTAATTATTATAATTAAAGTAACTAACTATTTATAGTTAATATTAATTAACTACTGATTAACATAAATTAATTAAATACTAACTAATTAATTTGATTAACCTATCATCAATGAATATGTGTGTGTATATATATATATATATATATATATATATATATTTATATTTATTTTATTATTTAAGTCTATAGGATCTGACTGCAGCGGGACCCACACTGCCATGTGGCAGCATCCCATTAGCTGCGACAAAGATTTGGGGCCCACATGTCGGGTGAGACAAGATGTACTGACCGTGGGTGGGACTCGTGATGCCCTTTAGTTGGGCGCGGGAGCGCAGACGGGCCCGCAGCACGGACACACGACACGTGTCCGCCCGCCCAAAACCAATGCTGGTCGGGTCTGACACGACCCCACCCAAGGCAAATCCTGATTCTTCCAATCTCGCACCTGAGAAGGGATGGCGAGGGCGCACCATTTGGCGGTGCTGTCAGCGACGGGGGGCATCAGCCCTCACAGCCTAGGGTAGGTCTCGGCGAGACCTACCCAACAAGGCTTGATCCAAAGCCAGAGGTGGACTAGGTGGATCTCAAGACCAAACCCTAGAGGTTACAGCTCGGCGAAGAAGGAAGAGTAACTGTTTGTACTGTTGCCACCTCCCCCAATTCGATCAATTGATCCAATTGTATTGAAATCAAGCCAAGCGATCCTTCAATCAGACTTATGAAATAGACATACGCACAATAATGCTTGTGATTGGAAGTAAATCAAAAGAGTTTAGGTGAGTACTTAATAGCCGTGTAGCAGAAATTAGGGCTCAATCGAGGATCTCGGTATGGCTCAAGAAGTGTTGGGTTCACGAGAGGCGAGCAGAGGTGACTTAGGGTAGCTTAAAGGAGGGCTGGCGGAGCGGGCGAGGGCTCGGTGACATCGGTTGGGCGAGCGGGGCGGCGGAAGAGCCACGTGCTTGCGAGTGTGACGACCCCAATATTGAGAATCACTAAACTCAACATTGATACGTCACCATAATACCTAATACTAGATTAGAAGAAAACTAATTCAAATCCTTAGATATTCTGTTTGGCCAAGGATTTAGAAGAGGGTCTTAAGTTAAGATGGAAGAGAATTTTATATGAAATATGTTATGTGAAATACATGTGAAGATGCAATATATATAAGAACATGTGAGAATGTAATTGAAAAGCAATGGGTATGAATACTTACAATTATAGATATGAAAATTCTAAGTATTTAACATGTGAAACATCAGTATACAATTTGCAATAAAATTTCTAAGTTATTTATTCCTTAAAAATTTTAGCAGAGTTTCTACTGTAAATGGCTAAAGAAATGCCTGCAATATTGATATACATGACTTCCATTCCAATCAAAGTTATAATTAAAAGAAAAATAATCTAAAACTAATATGAAAGCAATCCATTACATAGGATTGTTTAGTTCTAGTTTTAATATAGAGCCAATTCATTATATAGGATTTTCTCATTTAAAATTCTAACATAAAGTCAATCCGTTACATGGGATTGCTTATTTTCAATTTTAAAGTAAAATCAATCTGTTACATGGGATTGTTCATTTCTAGTTCTAAAAATTTAAAGTGAGAAAAACACATGTGTAATAATTATCTACCCTAAGGTATGCTCAATTCCCAACATTTATTACATACATGTAGATAAGGAGAAATTCTCAGTTTAGATATGAAACTATTTTCCAATTCTATAAGTAATTTAATATACAACTAATTCCAATTAACATTCAAAGTAGATATGCAATTAATGACTTAGTTAATATTCATTTTATATATTTATATTCGTCCATCCATTCATCCATCACAAGCATTTAAATATAAAACTAAGTTCCAACACAAGTGTAGTAAAAGTAAAGTAAATGACATTAATTATAAACTAACAGTAAACTTAAAAGGAAGTAAGAAATAAAACTCACTTGCAAATAATTATAAGCTATATATTTTATTATATTATAAGCAGAAGCAGCTAGCTTTTAGCACTTGGTCCAGCTCCACTATCCTTCAAATGCATCTGATCTATCATATTTTGGCATTTAAATGTGGTAGGGCAAAGCCAAGAAATAAAAAATCTGGATAGATTAAATAATCAAAGTACATTTTAAGATTGGGTTAAGCATATTATTATTTAATTGGATATCACTACTAGTTACAAAATTTAGCACAAGCATAAGTGCAAAAAGGTAAGCATACAAGAGTGGAAAAGTAAGGAAAAGACAAAGTTAGTTAGAATACTCACTTAAATGACATCCTAGCCTGCAAATAAAATAAGGGTAAAAGCATCCTAAATAGGCTAGAAAGAAATTAATGTGCATATGAAAGTAAATGAAGTAAAGCATGTATATGTTCAAATGAACTTATGCTAAGTAAGGAAAAGAGACAGTGAAGCATTTAAATGAAATTTTAACAACATTCACAGTAGTATAAGTAAACTGTAAACAAGTAAAGTACAAAACTAAATCATAAAAAATATATAGTATTGAAATTGAAGGAAGATCTTAGACTATTAGTCTAAGATTCCCATAGTTTAGAATTATGAAAAGTTATATAGCTAAAAGCTATGATGAGTCTTAACAATCTATAAGATTGAAGAAGATCTCACATATTAATTAATTGAAGTTATTTTAATATGTACTCATTCTGCGGGCACATACAGAATGAAGAGAGGAGTTAAACACGTCTGTTTAACATCTAAAGAAAAGTGAGGTCAAAACATATAACACTCACATTCACCCTCTGAGAATGTGAGGTCTCCTTATTACTCCTTTTTAGCCTGCCCTAGGCTAATCCATCAATATAAACCCCTATTAATTTTAATGTGAAAGATTTATTCATGCACAATGTCTTATATGAATGGTTTAAATAAATAAGGCTCAAAGCTAAGCAAACATTAAAAAAAAATTCAATAATTACAACTAAGTGATATCCAAAGTTATCTAATTTTGTAATGATCTACTTAATGATTGGAGCTAATTGAGCTCCCAATTAATTTTGAGATATTGACCTCAAGTTAATTATAAATACAGTAGTAGTTGGGGTTTTGAAAATAGTAATTTCAATTCAATGAATATAATATGAGCAACTAATTTATAAGTAAAATTGATACAATTAGAAACTAGTTCTTATTCACATTCTAAACTATAATATTTAATTATATAATTAAATCAAGGTTTAGGTATTTAGTAGAAAGAGATTGAGATTAAGAAAATGTATAACTTAAGAAATTGGAAGTTAAGATAAATTCACTAAAGTTCATTAGCTAGGTTATGGTTTGTAGGATCTAACCAATCAATTATAATCTAGCTAGGTTATAATAAAGTGAAAGGTTTAAAGTAAGCAACTGATAGGACTTAAGAACTATAAGTTCTAAATATCCTAATATTTAAAGTTTAAGGAATTCAATAGGATTCTTAAACTACTTTTAAGAAAAATAAGAATTTGTATTACTAGCTCTTAAAAGATACAAGAGAAGGTTTAAGGATTAGGATGAATAAACTAGGTTCTAATCTAATCACTAAAGGCTAGATCTAATTGATTCAATAATCTATAATTACAAAGACATTAAGATTAACTACTCTTAATAGGTGTAACTAATAGATTCTAGAGATCAATTATAATTTAAGTTTAACTCAATTGTAGGGTTTCTACCTTAAGGTTGAAAGGTGAATCAAGCAAATTTGCAATTGATTCATAAATCTAGAAAGTAAGAACTAAGCTCATATATATATGTAATATAAATTTATATGGGAAATAATAAATGTGACATGTTAGCTATCCTAGAGTTTTATAATACCTAAAGCATGCCATCTAGGAAATTTGAATCATCACAATAACACATAATTAAGAGTTAATAACTTAAAATCACCAATGATTATCTAATGGAAATAATTTACATATTATTGAAATCCTTATATCATAAGGAGAAAGATGACACTAAGTAGGTCAATTTAGGACAACATTTGAAATTTAGGGTTTCTGGGACTCCTAATTAGGGTCAAGAAGTGATTAAAAAAATTAGAGTTCAAATGTTAAATTTGATTTCATATTATTATTCCTCATATTTTTGTGAGTGAAATGGACTATTTGATCATTTAATTTGAATATTAAATGATCAAATTAGGTCACATGAAATGATAAAATTAATTTGTAATTAATTAATTAATCATAAATATTGACTAATTAAAGCATTTGTCAAAATAGAAATTTAATTGCATATTATTAATCTACTTCATTTTTATGATCAAAATGGTATATAATATTGCATTATTTGGTTATGCATATCTAAAGTTAAGATTAAATGAATATTTGAATTAATTTCATAACTTTATAAATGAATTATAATTTAATTAAACAGACAGCAAAAAAAATATCCAGATCCCCATAAATGCACAGGCCGTCATGACACAACATGGAAATCTGTGAATTGAAAGATGCGGATTCCCGCATCGTGTCTGCGCTCGACAACGTCCGCACCGGAATTCGTGCGACATGCTTTACGGTGCGATTTGAAACAGGATAGAACCGGTCGGTCCAAGGGTTGGACTGCACAGTCCCTTCTTCCCCGACAATGAGCTCATGCAGCCCAAAATTTAGGGTTTTTCCAATCGGGCGAGTCCGAAGATTTCAGGATTTCGCCCGCACACTTACAAGGTCAACTCATCATAATCGACTCACCCAACCTAAAATTGAAGCCGAATGACGTACGAACAATTTATAGAACGATGCCCTAAAATGATCTTGACGGATAGGGTTAAACACGGTTGCCAAAAGCCAAAAAAAAAAGGGCTGGAGTTGATTCGAATTTGCCTTGACTCGATCGATTCCTTCTAAACGATAACCTAACATCACAGAAAAAAGGAGTGCAACAAGAATTAATAGGTATAATCAAAATGCATACCTGCAGGTTCAAATTAATGGAGAAAAAGGAAGGTTAGGATTCATAATGAAATCCACCATCCGAAGCTCCAAGAAGTCATCCAGTAGTCCAGCAAGATTAGGAAGGTAGAAATGAGGGGAAGAAAGGTTAATTGGAAGCTCGGTAGGCCAAAGATAGGCTCTTAGAAGCCAGCTAGCGAGGCCGTACCCTCCACTCGCCTGATTTATGTGAAAAATAGCCAGCGGCAGAGAAGGTGTACAGTAGGAAGATCAAGGCCGTTGGATCTCTGAATTGATCCAACGGTCAGACCGCGAAGGAAAGTTGGATCTTAATTGTAGCCGTTCGATTTCCCTATGGAACACGGAACGACCAGGATTCTGAGATCCCGCTGTTCCATGTCTAGCTCCTCACACGGAATTCGCATGGCAAATAATATTCAGTCGATAAATTTAATTTTTAATATATATATATATATATATATTAATTTATTTGCTTTATTATATTAATAAATTAAACTCAATTTATCAATCAAAATTAAATAACCAAACACACACCGAAAAATCCCAAAAATTCTTCCTTACCTAATTGAGGTGTGGTAAACTCAAAAATGCAATCAGATTTTTAATCGAAGATCAGTTTAATTATCTTAATTTTTTTTATGGGTATTTAAATATTATTAAAATATTCAGGGAAAATTCGATGACTTCCAAACAATTCCAAATTACCACCCCTAGCTAATTTGGGTGTGGTGAGTCCAATGGTAGACTCCATTTTTGATTCTGAGGTCTAAATAAATTAGGTATTCTCAGAATTATCAGAAAATGAGAAAATATTGAAAATTGCCAAACGATCTCTAAATCGTACGAAAATTGAAATGGAGACTCCTAATACTATTACAAGACTAATGGAAAAGGATTAGAGTAAATTAGGTCACTAATTGACAACAAGCAACATTAGGGTTGTTATAGCGAGCGACGCAACGACGTGAACAAGGGGGACAAAGCCCCGGGACCGTCTGATCTTTGATCAGATGGTCTGGATCGACCATCCGATCAGATGGATGGAGCTTACATCGCTGGCTATTTATAGCGGATGACGTTAGGAACTTAACGGCACCACGAATAATTAAAACAATTATTTTATTTAATAAATTTTAAATTTTGATTATATTAATTAATTTTAATTAATTAAATGGCTTTTAAATTTTCCCAAATATTCACCTCTTGCTAATTGCGGCTGGTCAGATTTTTGTTTTGTTGAGGATTTTACTTTTCACATTTTTTGAGGTATTTAAATATTTTTAAAATATTCAACGACTTCTGATTGCCACCAAAATATCACCCCTAGCTAATTTGGGGGCAATGAGCGCAATAACAAAATCCAATTTTTAATTTGAGATCAAAATAAATAGGTTAATTTCCAAGGTTTTTTGGATTTTTCCAAAAGCTAAGATTAGATCCAATTGACCCCAAATTTGGACTAGGTCTTGATGGAAGACTCCTAATGACTTAATTAGCACTTAAGATCAAAAATTAGGACCTGGGTTAGTCTTAATTAGCTTGGGTAATAACTTGGGTTATTATAGGCTCCCCCACTTAAGAACGATGTCATCCTCGACATCACTTAGGTGGAAAGAATAAGGTAGGATAAAAGAAAGATGAATTGAATGATAAGAAGTAAAGGAAGATACCTGGATTCTTAAATAGCCTAGGATACTTGGCCCTTATATCTGATTCTTTCTCCCAAGTGGCTTCAGTAGATAGGAGGTTCTTCCATTGCACTTTAACCATTAAGATGGAACAATTTCTGAGCTTCTTTTGGTCTCTCCATAGAATTCTGGTTAGATCTCTATTAGAGGAATAGAGGCTATGTGGTGAGGTTCTCTTAGGCATTTTTGGAGAGAAGACATGTAGAATACACTGTGCACAACAATAAAGTCTTCAGGTAGTTCTAACTTGTATGCTGCTGACCCGATTCACTTTAAGATCTTAAACAATCCAACATATCCCAGTATGAGCTTTCCAGTGACTCCAAAATAGTAGATGCTCTTCATAGGACTGACTTTTAAATGTACCAGATCTCCCTCTTGTAACTCTAGAGGATGATGACGAGCATCAGGATACTTGCTCTACCTATCTTGAGCTGTCTTAATTCTTTGCTGGATGAGTCTTACCTTCTTGTTCATCTTTTCCACTAACTTAAAGACATATAGTTGAACATCTCTTATTTCTGGCCATGCTATTGGAGTGGAGTATTTTCTACCATATAGAGCTTCATACGAAGCCATCTTGATGCTTGCTTGGAAGCTATTATTATAAGCAAATTTAACCAAAGGGATATGATCTTTGCAAGAACCTGAGAAATACAATCAAAGATGGAGAAAATCTTCCAGAACCTGATTAACTCTTTCTATTTGACCATCTATTTTTGGGTGAAAAGTTGTGCTCATTGCTAATGTAGTGCCTAAATCTTGATGCACAACCTGCCAAAATTTGGAAGTGAAATGACTATCTCTATCAGATACTATTATTTTAGGAATATTGTACAATCTGATTATTTCTTTATATACAGCTTTGATAGTTTTGCAATGGAATCAGTTTGATGGATTGGGATAAAATGCATCGATTTAGTGAGACGGTCGACGATAACCCAAACTTCATCGGCACTAGATTTTGTATGAGGTAAGCCCATGACAAAATCCATAGATATGTCTGATCACTTCCATTATAGAATTTCCAATGGATGCAGTAAACCACCTTGTTTCTAATGTTCTGCCTTGAATAGATACCACACGTGGCATTTAGCAACAAAATCTGCTACACTTTTCTTCATTAATGGCCACCAAAATGATTGACTCAGGTCTTGATATATTTTGGAACTCCTCGGGTGCACTTGATACCCTGAGTTGTGGCCTTCGATTAGCACTTCACAATGCATGGACTTAAGAATCCATAAACGATTCCCTTGATAGATAGCATCTTTATGAAAATGAAGATCAGTACAATGACCACTCTCGATTGCTTATTTAAAATTTAGATACTTTTCATCCTTGCTCTGGAAAATGGTTACATCTCTGTGGAAAGTGGGTTCCATATTACTCATCGAGATCATTTCACTCAATAGATCACTGCGCACTAATTTGATATTCATTTAATGAAACTCTTCTTCTAGTGGGCTTTTAGAGATAATGGTATTAAGGGTAGCATGACGGCTTAAAGCATCAGCCACAACATCTTCCTTCATGAGATGGTATTGGATATCAAGATCGTAATCGCTGATTAATTCTAACCACCTTCTCTGTCTGCAATTCAACTCCATCTGGCTAAATATGTATTTAAGACTCTGGTGATCTGTGAATATAGAGCATTGAGTTCCATAAAGGTAGTGATGCCATATCTTTATGGTGAACACTACAACATCTCATTCAAGGTCGTGGATGACACAGTTCCTCTCGTGGATCTTCAGTTGTCGGGAAGCGTAGGTGATAACCTTTCCTTCCTGCATTAATATGGCTCCCAAGCCTATGCCGGAGGCATCGGTGTAGACTTGGTAGTTCACTCCTTCTTTAGGAAGAACTAGAACAGGAGCGGAGGTAAGCGCATCCTTTAATGCCTGGAATGCCTCTTCACAAGCTAGCAACCATTTGAATGGTACAGCCTTTTAGGTGAGTTTGGTGAGTGGAAAGGCTATTAAAGAAAAGCCTTTCATGAATTTTCTATAATAACCAGCCAAACCCAAGAAGCTTTTGATTTTTTTCACTGACTTAGGTTATACCCATTCTTGGATGGTGCTGACCTTATTCTGATATACTCTGATCCCTTGTGCATCCACTACGTGGCCTAAAAAGGTGACAGAATCAAGCCAAAACTCGCACTTTGAGCACTTGGCATACAACTGGTGGCTTTGCAGCTCTTCCAATACTGCCCTAAGATAACATCCGTGCTCCTTCTTTATCTTAGAGTATATTATAATATCATCTATGAAGATGATGACAAATTTGTTAAGGTTGGGTTTCAAAATATGCTGCATTTAGTCCATGAAGATTGAAGGTGCATTTGTCAATCCAAATGACATCACTAAAACTCATAGTGGCCGTATCTAGTTCTAAAGGCTGTCTTTGCTATATCAGAACCTTTCACCTAAAGCTGATGGTATCCCAATCGTAGATCAATCTTTGAGAACACTTTTGCTCCGGCCAATTGATCAAACAAATCATCAATATGGGGCAATGGGTATTTGTTCCTTATGGTTACTTTATTTAGTTCTCTATAATCAATGCGCATCCGCATTGACCCATCCTTCTTCTTAACATATAGAACAGGGGCTCCCCTTGGGGAAGAACTAGGTCTGATAAGACCTTTCTCTAGCAGCTCTGCTTATTCAGCTCTTGCAGTTCCTTAGGTGCTATACGGTAGAGTGTCTTAGAAATAGGTTGGATTCCTGGAACAATGTCTATTGCAAATTCTACTTCCCGTGTGGGTGGAAGAATAGGTAGGTCTTTGGGAAAGACATCGGTGAATTCACAAATGAAGGAATTCATAGATAAGGGAATGTCTTATTTCTTTTATCCTAGTATTGTCACTAGGAAGGTGCTGCAACCTTTACTCACTAGCCTCTTGGCCTTGAGGGCAGTGATCAAAGAAGCTCTCGTACTAAAGTTTTCGATGAACGACTGAGCTTGTTTACCATTACCCAAGATGATATTTTTCTTTTAGCAGTTGATGGTGGCATCATGTTAACTTAGCCAATTCATTCCCAGAATGACATCAAAATTAACTATTAGCAAAACTACAAGCTTGGCTTTGAATTATGTGTCTCCAATAGATATTTGTATCTTGCATAAGTGACGAGATGGTAATTGAGCTCCAGATGGCAATCCTACGCTTAGAGGACCAGCTAGACGGTATAATGGCAAGTTGAGAGATTTTGTCCAACTATTAGAAATGAAGGAGTAACTAGCTCCAGTGTCAAATAATATGTTATAGGGTTTATTATTTACGTAGAATATACCTAATTACAGATGCAATAATTTACTATCTACTTCAAGCAAGTAATACTAAAAAGGTAGATTGGTTCAAAAGTGTGTACTTGACACCACGTTGTTATCCTTTACCACCTCAGTAGGGGTGAGAGCATAAACACGTGTGGGACCGGTAGTCCGATTGTTATAAGGCTACCGAGTAGGTGGCCTCGGGGCATTTAGGCAGGGGACAATGGCCGTCTCGCGCCATTCATTTGAAGGAGGAGGTGGCAGTGCTGGGCAAACTGCGGCAAGCCTTTGGAACAAATTGAAAACCCACTGACATTTGGAGTTATCGATCTGGTCGCCATCGATGGTATCAGTGAAATTGCACTGATAGTAAGAATGAACTGGCCTCTCATAGTTGAAGCAGTTTCTGGTTCTATGGTAGCATCATCCGTATGGGTGGGGATGAGTGCAACCATCGAAGAGGTTTGTTGACAAAGCTTCTACCTTAATTTGATGCACCCTAGCTCTCTTAGGGTTCTCATGCTAAAATGTTGTTGTCCTATAGCTCTGTTTAGGTTCTGATGCTTCATCTAGCTCCACAATCTTGGCAGATTCCAGGAGTTCTGCGAAGTTGGTCGAGAAATGGGAGATGACCTGCCTTTGGATAGAGGGTCGTAATCCACTCCAGAAATAGTGGCATCTATCAGATTCGGTGGGGACTAGGCTGGAAGTGAACTTCGATAACCATCAAAACTCGAACTCATATGTAGAAACTAAGCGATTCTCCTACTGTAATTTGATGAATTGGTCTGCCATGCTATGTCTGGCGAAGGTGGGGATGTACTGGATCTGGAAAGCTTTAATAAAATCGTCCAAAGAAAAGTCCTCCAGCTCCAAATCAGTGAACAATGTATGGCGGATGTTGTCCCACCAATACTCTGCCTCATCTTGGAGAAGATGAGTCGTTAAGCAGATCACCTCAGAGTCCGCGCATTTGAGGCTGGTAAGGTTCTTCTCTACCATCTTTATCCAGTTGGTGGTATCAATGGCAGAGAGGTTTCCATTAAAGATAGGAGGTCTGAGGCACAAGAAGCTATGCAATAGTCTTTCATCGGACTGAACATAGTGCTAGAATGAGTATTGCAAGGCCAGGTTGGTTACAGTTCTTGAGCGACTTTAGCTTATTTGACCTGTTAATAGCCGCTCCATCCTCTCCACTTGCCGCACCTAAACTTTTGCCGCCCTTTTGGCTTGCTTATTATGGGAATCCATCATGATTTTGATTGCTTCCAGCAAGGCGTTTACCTCACTGGAGGAACTGCCGGATGCAGCAGGTGAAGGGCTCTGATCAGAATTCATTCTTGTATTAATCTGAAATTAGAAAAATGCTAGCCCACTTTAGAGATTGAGAGAATAAAACATGAAAATTCTTTCATTAATCATTGAAATTCAAAATACATAAAGTAAGAAGATACAATAAATATCATGGACTAAAATACCAAGACATCTATCCAATATATTTTGTAGTGAAAGCACGAAAGAAGACTTCGAAGGTAGCCTCCCTTCGCATTCCTTTGCGCCTGTGGGTGAGTGCCCAGTGGGTGACAACCCACCAATATTCAGCTTGATCCTCAATGAGGAAAGATATTATGGAGACTCAAACATCGTTTGGGCAATCGATTGCTTCCATCATGAAGATCATCTGTTTCAGCCACTCTTTAGCCAAAACCGGAAGGTTAAATCCCCTGAAGGTGCCATGCTGGAGCATTCAGTTTAGAACTTGGACACCTAGCTCAAACACTCCTTACACATATCTCCCGTATCTTCGGTAAAACTGGGAGATATAATCCCATGTGGCCTCAAACCGCCTGACATACCACCAAAAGGTCATCTTCGAGTGTTTAATGATTCCGCAAGTGAAGTTAGTTCAGTTATATCTTATTAGTTTTCTTTAGTCTAGGTTCTTTATACTTGAGCAATTTATCTTACCTATGTATGTATTTCTCATTCTTATACTTCTTTATTCTGAGCGTGATATTGTAGTAACTTGGATGTAACTCAAGTATCTAATTAGTGACTTATTGGCAGAAGAACAATCCATTAGGTAGAGAGGAATACAAATTCCAATCTGACACTTTATGGAGTTCTTTGATACCAATTGTGGCGCCCCACCCCTTAATCCACAAGATTAAGTTAAGGGGTGGTATGTCACTATAACAAGCTAAGTTGTTACTAGGGTCATTTAGGACTAAGTTAGGTCATAACTAGGATTTCAATGCATTAATTAAGTCATTAGGAACTCACCTCTAAGATCCAGTCCAAATCAGGGATCAAATCCTGAATTTTGGGAATTTCCAAGAACCCTAGAAATTGACCTATTTATTTTGACCTCAAATTAAAAATTTGACTTTGCCATTGCATTCACCAACCCCAAATTAGATTGGGGTGAAGTTTTGAAAAAATTTGGAAGTCATTGAATTTTTGGCGAATATTTTAATATTATTTAAATCCCTCAAAAAATCAAATAATTAAATACTCGTCGAAACAAAAATCTAATTGTGCCGTTGCGTTCCTCACCCCTCAATTAGCTAGAGGTGATTTATTGGGAATTTTTGGAATACATTTAAATGATTAATTTTAATTATAAAAATTAGATTTTATTAATTAAATAATAATATATTTTTAATTAAACCTAATGGCATCGTCGCAGTTATACAAACACTGTCACTTATTCCTTCTCCATGTCGTTTCGATCAAATGGTAAGCATCGATCGTTCGATCGAAAGATCGAATGGTCGAACGATCGAACGGTCGATGGCTTTCTTCCCTCCGCGTGTCGAAGGAGCTCTGCACGCGTCGACCCCTCTGCCGCGTGGCCTCCTCCATCGCTGAAGAGGACCGATTGAGGCTTCTTTAAAGCCTAGATCCGTCCCTAGTCATAGTTTTCTCATTTTCTAATCCGTGGAAGTCGAAGGCAAAGATCTCGATCGAATCCTATTTTCATCATTCAAATTGGTACATCTCCATTTTCTTTATCCTTCAGTCATATTATGCTATCTCCTTCTGTAAACTTATTCCATAGCATAGATTAAAACTTGATCGGACCTGATCAAAATCAACTAGGTTTGATCGAGCCAATTTGACTGATCATATACAGTTCATACCGTTATTACACTTCGCCACGATAGTGCTCGCTAGGGTTAGATATTATCAGAGATCTTCACGTTCTCTGGCCACACTCTGGGTACCAATTGAAAGGTCACTTCAAAAGAGACCTTTCGATTGGGGTACAAACGAGCTCCCATCGGCTACGTTGCGGCCACCGATTTTGATGCCCTAGGCATCGGCGTTCGGGGTGTTCACGGATTGAGGGAAAAGATCTAGGTCAGGCCGGGTCGACCCGGGCCCGACCCGATATCCCGGGTTGCGTCAGTCAGACGCTGTAAGGACTGCAGGCCCTGATTACATTAGCCATCATTCGTAAAGGTCCCACCTGCAGTTGTTGAGCCTGTAGTGGCCTACCGCGTGTATGTGTGGGACCCCGCTGTCTCCTCGAGTTAGCGCTAATGGGTCCCACCTTTTGCCTTCGGTCTTTGCCGCTGCGCCACGTATGCGCCTACGGGTCCCGCCTCTACCGCCATTTGAAATGTTGCAGGTCCCACTACTATAACAGAAATAAATTAAATTTAGTTTAATTTAAAACAGCAGTTATTGATATTTAATTAATTAAATGAATTAAAAAATTTCAATCATTAATAATTATTAATCATGAACTCCAAATAATGAGACAAATATATCATTTTGATCAACAAAAATAGAGGAATATTATGGTATCATTTAATTTTTCATAGGATCATTATTTTGTATAATGACATTTAGGGTATTGAAATAATTGCAAAATTATCACAAAATTTCTTTAGGTCATAACTTTGTGGTTGCTCACCCAAACATACCCAATATGGGTCTCAAAGTATTCAGCAAAGCCTAAGGATTATTCCAGTAGTATTAATTTTGCTGTTTAAGGCATATTTAGGCTAATCACTTTTGGACCCAAACCCTAATCTTCCAAAGCTTATAACATTTTACGCACTAGTCCAAACATAAGCAATATGGGTCTTAAAGTAATCAAAAAAGCCTCTAGAATAATATAGTAGTGTTCAATTCTCTGTTTGGATTAGTTTTAGCTTAATTACTTTTAGGACCTAACCCTAAATACCTTAATTAACCCTAGATCTTCAATTGACCATAACTTGGTCAATTGAACTCCAAATTAAGTATTCTAATATACCATTTTAATCAGGAAGATTTAATTAACAGTAAACTATAAAAATATTTTAGATCTAATGGTTAGATCTCCTATCAACCCTAATCACTTTAAAACTAGATTAGTGAATATTAGCATAATTAGTGAATCAAATTAAGTAATTTTAGTTTCTGATTACTCATAGAGTAGAGTAGAACCTAGTGGTGTAGTTGGTTTAGTGATTTTGTGATTACTTTCACTAATCACTCACAATCACCTAAACCCTAATTAAGTCATAACTTAACCAAATGAGGTTCAATCGGGGTCTACTCCTAGTTAAAGTACTTAGTGGGTTATAAAGAAGCTATCGCCACTGAGTTTGCTGAATTTGGACTTCAAATAGAAAAGTTAGGGTTTTGACCCCATTTAGGAAACCCTAATTTGCTTATTTAGCCTTAAATCTTGCATTGGCTATAACTTAGCCAATACTTATTAGAATTTAGTAATTTTAAATTCTATGGAAACCTTAGCCAGCAAGCTTTAATAAACTGATAGAAAATTTAGATTTAATTAGGAAAAATCACCAAATTGCCCTTATGAGTCAATTTCCTTAATTTGATCTCATAAGGCTTAATAATAATCCAAAATTGATGTACTTACTGTCTAACTTCATATTAGATAGTAAGTAATCATTTTCCATTAAAAATTTTCAATATAGAGCCTTAAATCAAAAAGTAGATTTTAGACCCTTAAGTAGGGGCAAAATGGTCATTTTGCCCAAATTTAGGGTTAAGTGCTTTTAAGCATTAATTTCATGTTTTAATCCCTAAAATTAGTAAATAAAGTGATTCTAATATTGATTCAATTATATTAAGCCATTAATTAAGTTTTAAATCAAAACCCTTATTTATATCCTAAATAAATTCCAAGTAATTTTAGTTTTAAGATGTGAGATAAATCTCACATCATACCCCTTCTTTAAACCTCTTATCTCTTTTCCTTAATAATTCTCTTAACATTAGTTAGGTTTGAAGCTGGAGTGTTCATCTTAGTATTTAAGAGCTCATTTCTTAAGAATTAACCTAGCTCTTAAGTTAGAGTTCATCTATTGAGTAAAATGGGTTACTCAATATGCGAAGCCTTGATTTTGATAATTTATAGATTTTCATAGTTTATTAATAATTATTTGATCTTTTAAATCTTAGAATTAAGACTAGAGATTCATCTTATTATGTGTGACATTACTTAATAGGATTTGCCTTAAATCTTAACCTATGAGATTTGGTAGTAAAACCTAGTTTTTTAGGTTAACCTGTGGATTAAGTAATTGAACTCCAATAATTGGAGTTTAATTCTTAATCCTTCCATCTTGATTTGTCTATTCAAGATGGTTTGGGTTGCTTAAAATATCAAAATAGGTCGATGGATTTATTATTTAACTTATAGTCGATAGTGATTGATCAAATTAGGACTTGGCCAGTCCTAATTGTTTTCAACTTATAAGTCATGAATCTGAGTTACACTTAATAGTAGGAATTAGAGATCTTAAACTTGTGTAACTTAGAGTAGTTAGAATAAATAAATTATACAATAATGGATATTATCTATGTCCTAGTAGAGTCTCTTGCTCACTTTGAAAATTGATGCTTTGCTTACCTTGTTTTGAGCTTTATACCTTGATCACATATATTGGACATAAGATATTTGATAAGTATCTCATGCCATCTTTGAATTTCATAAACAACATTTGCATTTTATTAGTGCATTTAGCTTTACTGAATTCAGTTAAGTTAGTCTACCTCTCAGTTCCTTCTGTTCTGATATGTTTTGTGGCTGCTAGCTTGGTTCCGATATGGTAGTACTAATTTTAGGAACACTTCAACTCAGTGATTCTGTCTCTTGGTGCCTTTTGATCTGATTTGTTGTCTATTCAATGCCTGGGATGATCTAGGATGGTGTGTAATAGACTTCTTTTGTGGTTGTTGCCCGGTTCTGATATGGTAGTAAGTGAGTTCATATAATTTTCCATTAAGATTGCAAGTTTGGCCAGTGCAGTTTTTCAGCTTATACTTACTATTTTCTGTTTACTTTTCTGCATTTTAGCACTTTATTACTTTTGTCTTACTGCATTTACTAGCTTTACTTCTACTTATAGGATGCTAGTCTTGCTCGCTGCTTATATACATAAGATGCTAGTTTTGCTTTTAGTTATTTAATTGTTTCACATGTGCTTTTAGTTTAAGTCAATTAACATGAGTTTATATTGATCATCAGTATGTTTAGATTGAGTTTTCTTTTAGTTATATTAGTACTTAGTCTTTATTTTATAACTAACCTCTTTGCAGCTATACTTGGAGGTATGTGCTTACTTCTTCTCTTATTTAATTTATAAAATTATTGTTTACAATTATATTTTTCTTTTCATACACATTCTACTACTACACTTGCTTGTATGTTATATTTTTAAATGGTGATATCTAAATTAACATAATAATAATTCAGCCTAAAATGTACTTAGACTTTTTGTCTAGTTAGATTTTTCTTTTGTTGGCTGGGGCCCTATTATTGTGAAACTGATAATGGTAGACTTTGAGCTATTTGAGGTTGTGGAGCCTTCTGAAGATTGGATTCAGGAGGAAGTTCAAGCTCTTGAAGATCCTTAGTTTTTCTTTTCTGCTTTGTGAGTATGAGTGGTTTATTTAGTTTCTTTTTCTGCTTAATCCTTAAGATTTCATGTTGTAATAATACAAGGTTAACTTTATTCTTTTGCTACTTTACTTATTCTGAGTTGATGTTTAGTTCCTTTTATTGTAATGAATGGATGTTTACTATTTTGCTTCCACACTCTGCTTTCATGTATGTTTTATTTAGTGAAATTATACTTGGAAATGGCAAAGTCTTTAATTTTAATGGATTAGGATGTGTACCTAATCCTATTATAAGCAGAGACTTGTAATTTAGGTGACACCTCTATTGTAATCATGTTAAATTAAGAGTTAATAGGACCACGGTGGGGTTGGGCCACCACAGTTGGTATCAGATAATTCTATAAGGTGTCAGATTAGAATTTTTATTCCTCTTTACCTAATGGATTGTTCTTTCACCACTTCATCACTAAATGAATACTTTGAATAACATCCATATCATTATGAGTATAACTCAAAATAAAGTAAGGAATGAGAAAATTATAGTAAATACTAAAGCATAAATATCTAAATAATAATATATGCTCAACAGACTAAATGGATTTTATGATAAATATAGGCATAAAAGATACTTAAGAATGGTGTTCATGGGTTACTTAAGAGAGTTCGAGGCCATTTGGAAATATGAATCCCAAATAGGTTTAAAGCAATGAAGATCTATAGAAGGGGTATCTAATGAAGGAGCACAAGTGTTAAATAAGTTGCTAAAGGAAGGCACTTTTAGAGGGCTTGAATTTCCAATTTTGGCTAAGGAATGGCTTGCAAGGGTGGACCATATTTTTAGCACTATGGAATGGCTAGATAATATTAAAGTAGATATAGTATTATGTCTTCTACGAGATCTTACAATAAAATGGTGGATTGACACTTACAAGAGTTTATCCAAAAGACTTTGAAGAGAGCGTTGCAAACTCACTTACGAAGATTTTTGTATAGCTTTTTCTATTAAGTATATAGGCTAAGATCTTTATTATGATCCGTTCCATGTTTTCTTAATTTGTAATAACTTCATGTTTGAAGAATAATGAAATGCTGGTGATGTTCTAGTTCTTTTTCAATAAGACTAAGAATGTTGATTTTTATTTTCAGAAAATGAATCCCGCTACTTCTCCTAACAGTACTCCAATTAATGCTGTCCCATCTTCTAATGATCCCCCAAATAATGCTGTTGCGACATCTAACGATAATAATGCGAATGAATCAGTTTCTATTAGAAGTGTGATGAATACTTTGAACCAACAGGCACTAGCCATTAAAAAGCTGGTATCTGCTCTTCCATCTGTCAATGCCAGTACTTCATCGGCATCAGCCAATTGTACATTCATTTAATCCCAATCGATCGTCTGGTGATGGAATGCTACATAGCTTCTTAAGATTGAGGCCACCTACATTTGATGAAATATTGACTCCAATAGATACAATGGCATGGTTAAAATGATAGAGAAAAATTTGGTAAGTCTTAGCTGTCCAAATTACCAAACTGTACGATTGGCCACACATCTACTTCAAGGTGAGGCTGAACACTGGTGGGATAATATAAGAGGAACTCATTTTGAAGAGTATGAATTAGAAGACATAGAATGGGATTGGTTTGTAGAAGCTTTCAAAGAAACCTTCGTATCCTCCATCTTCAAAGAATATCACCAGTGATTCCTTATTAAAGCTAACTCAAGGTAGCCGATCAGTGGCAGACTATGTGGCAGAATTCAGAAAACTGGCTCATTTTACACCAAATCTAGTACCTACTGAAGAAGACAAGGGCTATCATTTCCAAAGTGGATTGCGTGAATCCATCAAGGATCATGTTGTCCCATTCCAACTAACTAACTTTGAGAAGTTAGTTGAGACAACAAGGGTGGTTGAGCACCACCAATTAGTGAAAGAATTTAAGAGAAAAGCATTTACTCCTTCCCATCACTATAAGAGTTTCAAGCACCACCATCCCAATCAAGGGAGAGCCTATCAGATGGAGGCTAAGGAATCTGTCAAGCAAAACCAAGAATGTCAAAGGCCCCATTCCTATGAAAAGTGTTACCATTTTGATCATCGATATTATACATGTGGTCGTCAGGGCCACAGATACGAGCAATGTAATGCTTTAAAAACTATCGATGGAGTTATAAATAATCATTCTCACCGAAATCAAGTATTTGGACCCACTTCTTTGAATGATAGGCAGCCAAGGATGGCCTTAATGCCACCTCCAGTCAAAGAATACCAAGCTCCTACCAAGATTCAAACAAATACCCCTTGACTCCTAGTTACAAACCAAGCGAGGGTCCAAGCAACCAATAATAGACTTGTTGGGACTGCTAGAGTATATAATCTTACTCCAATTCAAGCCACTAAAGACAACAATGTGGTTTCAAGTACACATCTTTAATAACTCTTTATTTATCGCATTTCAATATTTATTTAATGCTTTTTCAATTAAATGGTTAATTAGGCACCACAAATATAGAAGAGAAGCCCTATAGTGTATTATTTAATACTGGGCTAGTCATTCTTTTATCTCAAAAAGTTTCGTTAACAAGATGAAATTACCATGTTATAAACTTTCCAAAACCTTAAATATTGAACTTCCATCTGGAGCTCAACTAAGTGCAACTAAGTTATGCGATCTGCAAGTACTAGGGAATAAAAAACCCTTTCAGGCTAAGTTAATAGTACTACCAATTGCAAATTTTGATATTATACTAGGCATGAATTAGCTTAGTATGCATAACGCCACTATAGATTTCCAAAAGAAGAAGATTATTCTTTAGTCATCTGGTATCTTAGAAACCTTTTTGGGAAGGTTTAGCACTCAAGGTTCTTTAATAAATGCACTCCAAGCAGAGAAGCTAGTGAGTAAAGATTGTATGGCATTTTTGGTAACCTTGATGGGAGACAATAAAAGAGAAGTTTCTATTTCTGATATTAAAGTAGTTAAAGAATTCACAGATGTATTCCTTGAAGAATTTCCTGGACTACCACCGACAAGAGAAATAGAATTTGTGATTAATTTAGTTCTGGGTACTCAGCCATTATCAAAAGCTCCATATAGAATGGCTCCAAAAGAATTACAAGAATTAAATGAACAACTATAGGAATTATTGAACAAAGGGTTTATACAGCCTAGCATGTCCCCATGGGGAGCTCCAGTCCTATTTGTATAGAAGAAGGATGGATCTATGAGGATGTGTATAGACTATAGAGAATTAAACAAAGTGACAATTAAGAATAAGTACCCTCATTCCAGAATAGATGATCTCTTTGATCAATTGGCTAGTGCAGTAGTATTTTCAAAAATTGATTTGAGATCTAGATACCACTAGTTGAGGGTGAAGGATTCAGATGTGCAGAAGACTACGTTTCGCACTCGATATGGACATTATGAATTCCTCATAATGTCTTTTGGTCTCACAAATGCACCATCTATGTTTATGGACTTAATGTAGAGAGTCCTAAAGACATATATGAATAAATTTGTTATTGTTTTTATTGATAATATCCTCATCTATTCAAAAACCCTAGAAGCTCATAAAGATCATTTAAGATTAGTACTTGAAATGCTTTGAGAACATAAATTGTATGCTAAATTTTCTAAATGTGAATTTTGGTTAAGCTCAGTATCCTTTTTGGGGCATGTGGTAGATGCTCAAGGAATCAGAGTAGATCAGCAAAAGATCAGTGCCATACAAGATTGGGCTCAGCCAAATTCAATTATAGAGATTCGTAGCTTTTTGGGATTAGCTGGATATTATAGGAAATTTGTTAAAGGTTTCTCCCAAATTGCATCTCCTTTAACAAAGTTGACCCAAAAGGCAGTTCCATTTATTTGGTCAACAAAATGTGAAAATGCATTTTAGACTTTAAAAGATGCATTATCTTCTGCTCCGTGCTAGTTCTTCCGAAAGAAGGAGTTAATTATTAAGTATATACAGATGCCTCAGGAATCGGCTTAGGATGCGTACTTATGCAGGAAGGCAAAGTTATAACATATGCATCTCATCAACTGAAGCCTCATAAGAGAAATTATGTAGTCCATGATTTGGAGCTTGCAGTAGTTGTTTTTGCCTTAAAAATCTAGCATCATTACTTGTATTTATATGATGTTCTAGTTTTACTGATCACCAAAGTTTAAAGTATATCTTTACCCAAAGAGAACTGAATTGTAGATAGAGAAGATGGCTAGAATTAATTATTGATTATGATTTGGATATTCAGTACCACCCAGGTAAGGCAAATGTTATAGCACATGCCCTCAATCGTTGTGCTACACTATCAACTTTGATTGCTACAAGTTCATTAACAGAATAATTTTAGAAGACGGAAATTGTTCCAGTTCATGATGATATGATGAGCTCTATACTAACCAATATCAATATAGAGCCCACCTTTCATAGAGATGTTTCTATTTCTCAAACTAAGGATGAAGAATATTTGAAATTCAAAATAGATATTGAAGGAGGTTGCCATCATGATTTCTAGATGCATGGGATAGTAATTTATCAAGACAATCATATTTGGATTCCTAAGTCAATACATCATGAGATACTTGTAGAAGGCTACAATTCTAGTTATCAAGTCCATCCTGGAAGTACTAAAATGTATCAAGACTTAAAGGAATCATTTTGGTGACCTAGCATGAAAAAGAGTGTAGTAGAATTTGTAGCCAAATGTCATGCTTGTAATTTGGTTAAAGCAGAACATCAAAGACCTGGAGGACTTCTCAATCTATTAGCTATCCCAGAATGGAAATGATTGACATTTCCATGGACTTTATTATGGGATTACCCAAGGCCAGATCTGGTGCAGATTCTATTTGCGTTATTGTTGATCAATTGACTAAATTTGCTCACTTTATTCTAATGAGACAAATTGATTATGTAGAAAAATTGACAAAGCTATATATTAGAGAAATTGTTAGACTTCATAGTATCCCAAGAACAATACTTTCAGACCATGATAGTAGATTCACCTCTTAGTTCTGGATGGCAATGCACGAAGATTTGGGTACTACCTTGGCCATGAGTACTGCATTTCATCAACAATCAGATGGGAAAACTGAACGAGTTAACCAAGTTCTTGAAGATCTCTTGTGTCTGTGCATATTGGATTTTGGTGGTTTATGGGAAGACCACATTCCTCTTGTAGAGTTTGCCTACAATAACAGCTATCAAGCAAGCATTAGTATGGCACCATATGAGGTATTATATGGTAAAAAATGCAGCACTCCGCTTACTTGGTCTGAAATTGGTAGTGTTTAACTTTTTGGATCTGACCTAGTTACAAAAACAAACAAAAAGGTACAATTAATTCATCAGAAAATTAAAGTAGCACAAGATCGTCAAATTAAATATCACGATGCTGATCATCATCCTTTGAAATTCAATGCTGGAGAATTTGCTTATCTTAAGATCAGTCCTATTAAGGGAGTCTTTCGATTTGGAGTAGCTAGGAAACTTAGTCCTTGCTATGTTGGTCCATTTGAAATCTTAGAAGAGATAGGCTGTGCTGCTTATAGATTAAAGCTCCCTGAAGATTTTTCTACAGTTTATAATATCTTCCACATTTCATCATTGAGAAAATGCCTTTGGGATCCTTCACTTCTCATTCAACTTCCATCATTATCTATTCAGCAAGATCTTTCTTATGTCGAGGAACCAAATAAAATCTTAACTCGTGATCAAAGATAGCTAAGGTATCAATCCATTCTGATGGTTAAGGTTCAATAGAAGAACCTGTTGAGAGAAGAATCCACTTGGGAGAAAGAAGTTGATATGCGACAAAAGTATCATAATCTTTTCAAATAAGGTATCTTCTTATCTCCTTTTCAACTCAATATGTTAATTTTCATTATATCTTTTCTTCTCACTTGAGTGATGTCAAGGATGATATCGTTCTTAAGTGGGGGAGTCTGTAATAGCCTAGGTTGTTACTAAGGTCATTTAGGACTAACTTAGGTCCTAATTAGGATTTTAGTGCATTAATTAAGTCATTAGGAACTCACCTCGAAGATCTAGTACAAATCAGGGATCAAATGGATCAAATCCTGATTTTTGGGAATTTTCAAAAACCCTAGAAATTGAGCTATTTATTTTAACCTCAAATCTAAAATCTGACTTTACCATTGCGTTCACCATCCCCAAATTAGCTTGGGGTGAAGTTTTGAAGGCATTTGGAAGTCGTTAGATTTTTGGTAAATATTTTAATATTATTTAAATTCCTCGACAAATCAAATAATTAAATACTCATCGAAACAAAAATTTGATTGCGCCGTTGCATTCCTCACCCCTCAATTAGCTAGGGGTGATTTATTGAGAATTTTTGTAATACATTTAAATGATTAATTTTAATTATAAAAATCAGATTTTATTAATTAAATAATAATATATTTTTAATTAAACCTAATGGCGCTGTCGCAGTTATACAAACGTCATCGCTTATTCCTTCTCCGTGCCATTTCGATCAAATGGCAAGGCTCGACCGTTCCATCAAATGATCAAACGGTCGAAGGCTTTCTTCCCTCCGCGTGTCGAAGGAGCTCCGCACGCGTCGACCCCTCTGCTGCGTAGCCTCCTCCACCACTGAAGAGGACCGATTGAGGCTTCTTTAAAGCCTAGATTCGTCCCCAGTCACTGTTTTCTCATTTTCTGATCCGTGGAAGTCGAAGGCAAAGATCTAAATCGAGTCCTATTTTCATCGTTCAAATTGGTACGTCTCCATTTTCTTTATCCTTCAGTCATATTATACGATCTCCTTCTGTAAACTTATTGCATAGCATAGATTAACATTTGATTAGACCTGATCGAAATTAACTAGGTTCGATCGAGCCAATTTGGTCGATAATATACAGTTCATACCGTTATTACACTTCGCCCCGATAGTGCTTGCTAGGGTTAGATATTACCAGAGCTTTGCACCTTCTCCGGCCACACTCTGGGTACCATCAAAAGGCCTCTTAAAGACCTTTTGATCGGAGTACGAACCAGCTCCCGTCGATGATGTTGCAGCTGCCGATTTTGATACCCTAGGCATCGGCATTCAGGGTGTTTACGGATTGAGGGAAAAGATCTGGGTTAGGCCGGGTCGACCCGAGCTCGACCTGATATCCCGAGTCGTGTCGGTCAGACGCTGTGCTGACTACGGGCCCCGCTTACATAAGCTGTCAATCGTAAGGGTCCCACCCGTCGTTGTTGAGCCTGTAGTGGCTTGCCGCATGTATGCATAAGACCCCGTTGTCTCCTCAAGTCAGCGCTAGTGGGTCCCACCTATTGCCTTCAGCCTCTGCCACTGTGCCACGTATGCCCCTGCGGATCCTGCCTCTGCCCCTGTTTGAAATGTTGTGGGTCCCTCCATTATAACAGACATAAATTAAGTTTAGTTTAATTTAAAATAGTAGTAAAAAGATATTTAATTAATTAAATAAATTAAAAAATTTCAATCATTAATAACTATTAATCCTGAACACCAAATAACACAAATAAATATATCATTTTGATCAGCAAAAATTGAGGAATATTATGGTGTCATTTAATTTTCATAGGATCATTATTTTGTATAGTGACATTTAGGGTATTGAAATAATTGTAAAATTACCAAATTTCTTTAGGTCATAACTTTGTGGGTGCTCACCCAAACATACCCAATATGGGTCTCAAAGTATTCAGCAAAGCTTAAGGATTATTCCAGTAGTATTAATTTTGCTGTTTGAGGCATATTTAGGCTAATCACTTTTAGACCCAAATCCTAATCTTCCAAAGCTTATAACTTCTTACCCACTAGTCTAAACATAGGTAATATGGGTCAAAGTAATAAAAAAAGCCTCTAGAATAATCTAGTTAGTGTTCAATTCTTTGTTTGGATTAGTTTTAGCTTAATACTTTTAGGACCTAACCCTAATTACCCTAATTAACCCTAGATCTTCAATTGACCATAACTTAGTCAATTGAAATCAAAATTAAGTCTTCTAATATATTATTTTGATCAAGAAGACCTAATTAATAGTAAACTATAAAAATATTTTAGATCCAATGGTTAGATTTTCTAATCAACCCTAATCACCTTAAAACTTGATTAGTAAATATTAGCATAATTAGTGATCCAAATTAAGTAATTTTAGTTTACAATTACTCATAGAGTAGAGTAGAACCTAGTGGTGTGGTTGGTTTAGTAATTTTGTGATTAATTTCACTAATCACTCACTAATCACCTAAACCCTAATTAAGTCATAACTTAACCAAATGAGGTCCAACTTGGGTCTACTTCCAGTTAAAGTACTCAATAATTTAGCCTTAAATATTGTATTGGCTATAACTTGGCCAATACTTATCATAATTTAGTAATTTTTGGTTCTATGGAAACCTTAGGCAACAAGATTTAATAAACTGATAAAAAATATAGATTTAATTAGGAAAAATTACCAAATTGCCCCTATGAGTCAATTTCCTTAATTTGATCTCATAAGGCTTAATAATTATCCAAAATTGATGTACTTACTGTCTAACTTCATATTAGATAGTAAGTAATCATTTGCCAATAAAAATTTCTAATTAAGAGCCTTAAATCAAAAAGTAGATTATAGACCCTTAAGTAGGGGCAAAATGGTCATTTTGGCTAAATTTAGGGTTAAGTGCTTTTAAGCATTAATTTCATATTTTAATCCCTAAAATTAGTAAATAAAGTGATTATGCTTTTAATTTAATTATATTAAGCTATTAATTAAGTTTTAAATCAAAACCCTAATTTCTATCCTAAATAAATTCTAAGTAATTTTAGTTGTATGATGTGAGATAAATCTCACATTATAACCCTTCTTTAAACCTCTTATCTCTTTTCCTTAATAATTCTTTTAACATTAGTTAAGTTTGAAGGTTGTGTGTTCATCTTAATGTTTAAGAGCTCATTTCTTAGGAATTAGGACTAGCTCTTAAGTTAGAGTTTATCTATTGAGTAGAATGGGTTACTCAATATGTGAATCCTTGATTTTGATAGTTTATAGATTTTCATAGTTTATTAATGATTATTTGATCTTTTAAATCTTAGAATTAAGACTAGAGATCCATCCTATTAAGTTTGACTTTACTTAATAGGATTTGCCTTAAATCTTACTCTATGAGATTGGGTAGCAAAACCTAGTTCTTTAAGTTCACCTTTGGATTAAGTAATTGAACTCCAATAATTGGAGTTTAATTCTTAATCATTCCATCTTGATTTGGCTATTCAAGATGGTTTGGGTTGCTTAAAATATCAAAATAGATTAATGGATTTATTATTTAACTTATAGTCGACGGTGATTAATCAAATTAGGACTTGACCAGTCCTATTTGTTTTAAATTTATAAGGTTGTGAATCTGAGTTACACTCGCTAGTAGGAGTTGGAGATCCTGAACTTGTGTAATTTAGAGTAGATAGAATGAATAAATTAGACAATAATGGATATCAGCTGTGTTCTAGTAGAGTCTCTTGCTCACTTTAAAAACTGATGCTTGCTTATTTTATTTTGAGCTTTATACCTTGATCACATATATTGGACATAAGATATTTGATAAGTATCTCATATCATCTTTGAATTTTTATAAACAACATTTGCATTTTATTAGTGCTTTTGGCTTTACCGAATTCAGTTAAGTAGAGTGTGATTTAATTAGTCTGCCTCTCAGTCCCTTCTGTTCTGATGCATTTTGTGGCTGTTGGCCTAGTTCCAATATGGTAGTACTAATTTTAGGTACACTTCTAGTCAGTGATTCTACCTCTCAGTGCCTTCTGATCCGATCTATTGTATATTCCATGCCCGGGATGATCCTAGATGGTGTGTAATAGACTTCTTTTATGGTTGTTGGCCCAGTTCTGATATGGTAGTAAGTAAGTTCATATATTTTTCCATACATATGGCAAGTTTGGCCATTGCAGTTTTTTAGCTTATACTTACTATTTTCAGTTTACTTTTTTGTATTTCAGCACTTTATTACTTCTGTCTTACTGCATTTACTAGCTTTACTTCTACTTATAGGATGCTAGTCTTGCTCACTGCTTATATACAGAGGATGCTAGTCTTGGTTTTAGTTATTTAGTTGTTTTACACGTGCTTTTACTTTAAGTCAATTAACATGAGTTTATATTGATCATCAGCATGTTTAGGTTGAGTTTTCTTTCAGTTATATTAGTATTTAGTCTTCATTTTATAACTAACCTTATTGTAGGTATACTTGGAGGTATGTGCTTACTTTCTCTCTTATTTAAGTTATAAACTTATTGTTTACAACTATCTTTTTCTTTTCATATGCATTCTGCTCCTAAACTTGCTTGTATGTTATGTTTGTAAATGGTGATATCTAAATTAACATAATAATATTTCAGCCTAAAATGTACTTAAAGACTTTTTGTCTAGTTAGAATTTTCTTTTATTGGCTAGAGCCCTATCATTGTGAAACTAACAATGGTAGACTCTAAGCTATTTGAGGTTGTGGAGCCTTCTGAAGATTGGATTTAGGAGGAATTTTAGGCTATTGAAGATCCTTAGTTTTTCTTTTCTACTTTGTGAGGATGAGTGGTTATTTAGTTTCATTTTCTGCTTAATCCTTAAAATTTCATATTGTAATAATACAGGGTTAACTTTATTCTTTTGCTACTTTACTTATTCTAAGTTGATGTTTAGTTCCTTTTATTATAATGAATGGATGTTTATTATTTTGCTTCCGCACTCTGGTTTCATGTATATTTCATTTAGTGAAATTATACTTGGAAATAGCAATGTGTTTAATTATGATGGATTAGGATAAGTACCTAATATAATTATAAGAAGAGACTTATGATTTAGGTGACCCTCTCCATTCTAATCATGTTAACTTAAGAGTTAACAGGACCACGGTAGGGTTGGGCCACCATAGTCACCTAGGCAAATCCCTCACTTCATATTGAATTAGGTATAATCCATGATATACTAGTACAGGAGAGATAAGCTAATACATATATATATATATATATATATATATATATATATATATATGCTATGTCACAGTCATTAGATAAATACCAAATCAGAGTGCGGAAGTAAGGTAAAATAAACATACATTCAATTTACCATAATAAATAGAGAAACTTCAACAACAACTCAAAATAAGTAATACAAAAAGGAAAAACATAATCATATAGTACCTATATTAGTACAATATTAATTAAGTTTAAATGAGCTAAGGAAAAACACTCATCCTCATAATAAATAGAATATGCTAACAGCTTCAGATCCTTCCTGAAGCTCCTCCTCCAAGTATGGCTACACTTCAGCTCCAAGCTCCTCAAATCTATCCGGATATGATATTGTCAGTTTCACAATACTAGGGCCTAAGCTAAAAAAGAAAAAATTTATTAGACAATTGTCTAAGTACATTTTAGACTGAATATTTTTTATGAATTATTAATGTCACTATTTTACTTATGCAAAACCAAAATCTATCTTGCATAGGAGCAGTAAGCATACTAGGAGAAGGATAAGTTACAACATTTATAACTAAATAAGATTTGAGGCAAAAAGGCACACCTCAAAGTAAACTAAGTAAGGACAGGCATACATGTATAATACAGTAAGTAAAAGTACTGAAAGATAAGCTAATCTTAATATGCTGATGATCATATGATATATGCAGGTTTAGAACAATAAATCTAAAAGTGGTATATATAATAAGCAGCAAAATCTAGCATCCTATATGTATGTACTAATGAGCAGGTAAGTAAAGTAAAACTGACTGAAATAACATGCATCATTAAAATAGTAAATAGAAAACTGAAATAGAGAATAGGTATATACAACTGCCATATCAAAAAATTAGCCAATCGGGCGCAACATAATTTTCAAATCCTTTTTGGGCTAGGGTAGACAGAAATTCCCAAAGCCTTTCTGGGCTAGGGCAAATAGAACATTATAGCAAACTGAAGAGGCAGTAAATACAAATGCAGTAAATTTTTGTTATTTTACTTTTTCTTCTGTGGACACGTCCAAAAGCAGCTGAGGAATCAAGCACATCTGCATGACTATACGGGTTCTAAGGTTAACACACACTCCTCAATGAGTAATGTTAAGCATCCTTATTACTCCTTACCACTGTCTATTAGGGTAAATGTGCACCAGAACCTACCAGAATATAACTAAACCCAAGGAAACTATTGTCCTAATTATTCTAAGTTTTCATTTCTTGCAAAAGGTTATCTTACATATCATGTTCAAGGAAATAAGCACAAAATATAAGGAATGCATAGCACAAAATCAAGTAGTAAACAAGGGACTCTTCTGCACATGGTGACACTATTATTGTCTAATTAACCATTCTAGCTATTCCAAGTTATACAACTTAAAAGCACAACCCTATAAGTTAAAAGCAATTAGAACATATTAGGTTCTAATTTAGTTCAATCAGAATCAACTATAAGTTAAATAATAAATCATCACATCCTAATTGATGAATTTAGACGTTCTAGACCAATATCTGATCAAGATCTACCAACTAGGAATTATGAATTAAACACCACGACTTGGAGTTAATCACATAATCCTAAGGTTAAGTCTAAGGATCTAAGGTTTCAATTCTATGTGTGAGCTAAAGATTTGGGCAAATCCTTATTAAGCAAAATCAAAGCTTAATATGATGATTCTCCTACTCTTAATCTAAGATAGAAAGATAAAATAATTAGAATTAAGTTAAAAAATCTAAGAACTAATAAAATCAAGGTTTTATTCATTAGATAACCCACTTTATCCAATAAATAAAATCTAACCTATGATCTAGTCCTAGTCTCAGGTATGGTCCTAATATGAAGTGTTGATTCATAAGTATAAGACTTAGAGAGTTTATAAAATTTAACATAGTTTGATTGACTAGCTAATTTCATTCACTTAAATGATTATAATATAGTTTTATTATTGACTTTAGTGATCTAAATAATAATCTAGGGTTTGAGGAGACTTAACCTATATTTTGGGCAAAATGACCATTTTGCCCCAACTTAAGGGTCCAAAAAGCTACTTTTTGATTTAGGGCTCCAAATTGGAATTTCTTGCTGCTAAATATTTTCTTATTATCTAACATAAAAATAGATAGTAAGTACACTCAATTTAAGTAATAAATGGGTTTTGTAGGTTCAAACTAAGGTTTACAATCTAAGGGGCAATTTAGCACTTTTCACCTAATAAAATTTGAAAATTTGCACAGTTTATTATTGCTTGTTGTTCAAGGATTCTATAAAGTCTAAGAACACTAAATTTTGATGTCTATTAGATAAGTTATGAGTATTCTAAGTTTAAGGGTAAATGCATAATTTTTAAGGTTAAGAGAGGTCAAAAACCTAACTTTTCCATTTGAGATCCAAACTCAGCGAAACTTAGTGGCTATAGCTTGCCTATATCACACTGAGTACTTTAACTGGGAGTAGACTCAAATTGGACCTAAATTGGCAAAGTTATGACCTATCTACGGGTAGTTTGGTTAACGTATGGTTTTTAGGATTCAAAAGCTAAATCTTATTTCCATTTACTGTTGGCGTTGAAATTCTAAGCTAGATAACACTTTGAATTTCCTAATTTAGAGTTCAATTGACCAAGTTATAGTTAATTAAAAATTAAGGATATTTTACTATTTTAATAAGTTAATTAAATAAATTAATTTATCAAACTGATTAATTAGATTAATTAATCTGAATTAATTATTAAACTACTGATAATTGTTAATTAAAATTTAATTACTGTAATTAAAGTAACTAACTATTTATAGTTAATATTAATTAACTACTGATTTACATAAATTAATTAAATACTAACTCATTAATTAGATTAACCTAATATGAGTGAATGTATATAAATATACAACTATATGTATATATATAGTTTCTATTTATTTATATATATATGTATTTGTTTATTTATTTATTTTATTATTTAATTATGCAGGGTTTAACTGTAGCAGGACCCACACTACCACATGGAAGCATTCCATTGGTTGGGACAAAGCTGCTGGCCCACATGTCAGGCGAGATGCACCAACCACAGGTGGGACTCACGGGATACGTAGGGCCCTCCCGTTGGACGTGGGAGCGTAGGTGGGCCCGCAGCACGGACGCACGACATGTGTCGGCCTATCCAAACCAACAACATACTGTGAATTACACATCTGCGCATGCACGCAAGTGTACGTGGTCCGAAGTAATAATATGGAATGTAAGTTCCGAGATTTATCGTCCTCAGGGAATTGTGTATTTTATTACTAAGGTATATCTATGTTCAATAATGTTTAACCTATGCATATTTTATTGAATTGGTTCCTAAACAAGCACAATAAGTCTTAGTAGAAAGTAACTATTATAAAAAGGAGAGGAGAGTTGGATCTCTCCCACATGAAATATTAGATGACTCATGTATGATAATTCCTCAAGCATTGCCCTTTTTTACTTAATTTTGTGTAATTTAATCAAGTACACATTGTCCTCCTTAGAGCTTAACTCCAAGATTCACAAGTTCAAATCTCGTGCTTAAAATGAATACACAGTCGATTCTATTTCAGCACAATGACCCTTATAAGATTTTAGATTATTGGTTTTCCTTTCATTCCTAGTTTATAGATATGAGAGTTGTTTCTTTAATTAAGATCTTACAAGCATTTATTCCACTAAGAGCATCACGCGCATCATGCGCAATTTAGATAAGGGAGTGATTTCATTGAGCTCGAAGACTGTCACGATGTTCATGAGCGCTCAAAGAATTGATTTCCTCCTTTCACATATGCTGAGCAACGGAGCTCATTTAGCGGGTCTTAGCTCACATGCTTCAACACTCTAGTTGGGGATAGATCAAGGTGCACTAAGCTCAAGAACTTTTTCACATAATTTTAAGCTCTTATGCACTCATGATTCTAGCTCTAAACTAAGGGTGAGCTATGGAGCACAAGACTTTTTAGTTTTGAAGTAATTTAGTTCCTTCATCTTTTGGTCCACATTCAAGTCCACAACAGTCCTTTTCTTTTCTTTAACAAGTCATTTATTTCATAAATTTTCATTAAATCTTGAGGAAATTTTAATACATAATAGTCTTTTTCAATTCATGTAGGATTGCCCCAACCCTCCCTAAGGGGAGTTTAGCTCTCCATTAGACTAGAGATAAAGAAGAACACAGACATGGATAAAGATTCTTTCATGATCAACTAAGAAAAAAAACATAAGATTAGGTTTAGAGAGTACTAGGAACATTCCTTTGATGAAGTTCTCTGGGTTTCTCCTCTTCTTGCTCTTGGTTGTTCCTCATAGGTCCGTAGTGCTGCCTTTCTTCCTTCTTCTCCTTAGCAATAGGAGTTCTTCCACCCTTGGAGAGTTCTCCTTCTCTTCTATGCTGCCATCTCCTTACTTAGGATTTTTTATTGAGCAAAGTTGGGAACTATTTTTAAGTGAAGAAGAGTTGAATTTATATAGGGGCTGCATTCCTCTTCTTTCCTTTCAAAATATGCTTTTCCCTCTTCAAAAATTCTACTGTGATGATTGCAAATCCAACTTGAGGGGTGAAGTGACCTCTACTTTTCCATTCTTTAATCTCCACATCACTTCAAAATTTCATTTCTCAATTTAAAAACAATTCTGCTGCAGAAGGAATGATGGTTTGCAGACAAGAAGCAGGTTGGGGGTCTTGTTCCAGCCGCATTAAATGCCCTATTTAGACAAAAATTCAGTGCACCGCTGCAGCGCGCTGCACGCTGTAGCGATCGAGTCCTGCAACTCCTTTGCTGCAGCGCGCCGTAGCGGTTCTAAATCATAAAATCGGCCCGCTGCAGCGCGCTGGAGCGGTTGAGTCCTACAAGCTTACCCATTGTGGCACGCTATAGCAGTTGAGTCCCGCAAGCTTATCCGATGTGGCATGCTATAGCGGTTGAGTCCCACAAACTCATTCAATGTGGCGCATTGTAGCGGTTGAGTCCCGCAAACTCACTCGATGTGGCGCCCTGTAACGGTTGAGTTCCACGAACTAACCCGCTGTGGCGTGCTATAGTGGTTAAGTCCTGCAAGCTCACTTACTGTGGCTCACTGTAGCAGTTGACTTCCATGAGCTCACCCACTGTGGTGCACTAGTGCGTGATGTGGCACACCGTAGCGATCACGATCCAAAATGCACTTGTCCTTGTTAAGATGCTTCCGCAAGCAAGTAGCTGTAGTGCACTATGGCGTGCGGCAGTGCATCGTAGCGGTTGTCTTCTAAAAATTACAGAAACCTTCCAGAATTGTCCAGAAATTGCGGGGCTTGCATTTTTCCTGAAAAATAGGCAGAATTTGATCAAGGAAGCTGTTTCAACAAGAAAATGAATGAGATTTTTCATTTATTTAGGATATAAATTATGGATTTATCACACCCCCACACTTAGACTCTTGCTCGTCCTCGAGTAATCTCAAGAATGATTTTTTCTTGTTTCCATGGTATGAGAGTCACTAAGTAATATCATGTGAGTTTGATTTCAATTCAAAGGTCGTGCTTAATAGAAATGACAAAAACATTTAGCATTATTTAAATTTTTCTAACCTTGGTTATGAACCGAGGTTGATAAACTAATCTCCAATTTTAAGTTTGTTAGGTTTGGAGCTATGTGGTGGGGAAGGTTCCTTGGAATAATTGAACTAGGGAGGTTGTGAGTAATCAAGAGTTTTGTTCCATATGTGCTCCTTCTTATGAATTACAAATATGCTTAAGAATTTTTAGGAGAGATATTTTTCATCATCCTTTTTCATTTCTTTCCTTTGGGAGAGTTATTTTTATTCATCTATAATTCAAATCTTTATGATCATGAAGCCCTATGAGAGCCTAGCACACTCCTTAGTTTACTCACCTTAATCACTAATTTTTATTCCAAAGCCTTCCCTCACACTTAGTCCTTAGCATTAATTTATACTTTTTGGAGACTAGACTCATCCTAAAATCATTCCCTTGTTTAGATGATTTAATGGTGTCAATGAGTTAGTAAATTTTTTTGTTAAGCAAACCTTGGATGATAATCAACGTCTTCATTGATATTCTTATAACCTTTAATATCTTGAAAAGTATAGAAAAATATATCGTTTGCAATCATAGAAAGAAATTGGAACTATGAGAATCCATAATTTATTTCCTCAAATAAAAATAAAAACACACAAAAGAAAAGAAAAAGTACAACCTATTTATTCTTGGGTTGCATCCCAATTAGCGCTTATTTTAACGTCTTGCCTGACATGTGTAAGATCTCTTATGTGATCCCTTCATTCGAAAGGTCTTGAAGGGTCCATCCTCCCTTCTCTTGTAAAATACTTCCTTCCAAGTACAGCTTTAGAAGATTTTCATTTACCTTGAAGGTACCATCATTTGAAGCAACTTCAACTGCTCCATGAGGGAAAACCTTAGAGACAATTAATGGTCCTGCCCATCTTGATTTCAATTTTCCTAGGAATAATCTTAATCTTGAGTTAAAAAGCAGTAATTTCATTCCAGATTGAAAATGTTTTGGCTTAATCAGCTTATCATGCTATTTTTTTGTTTTCTCTTTATATAATTTTGCGCTCTTATAGGAGTTAAATCTGAATTCATCAAGCTCATTTAATTGCAACATTCTCCGTGCACCTATTTTTTGGAAGTCAAAGTTCAATTTTTTAATTGCCCAAAAGGCATAGTACTCCAATTCTACTGGAAGATGACATGATTTTCCATAAACGAGTTTGTAAGGAGACAATCCTAAAGGGGTTTTAAAGGCAATTCTATATGCCCATAGGGCATCTTGATGCTTTGAAGTTCAATCCTTTCTATTTTGATTTACAGTTTTCTCTAAGATTTGCTTAAGTTCCCTGTTTGAGACTTCAACTTGCCCGCTAGTTTGGGGGTGGTAAGGGGTTCCCACCTTATGTCTTACCCCATAACTTCTTAGAACACTCTCCAGCTGCCTATTGCAGAAGTGTTTTCCCCCATCACTAATTAGGAATCTGGGTGTCCCAAATCTAGCTAGCACGTGCTCCTTGAGAAATTTAATAACAGTTTTAGCGTCATTATTCACACATGATAATACCTCAACCCACTTGGACACATACTCCACTGCAACAAGAATATACATATTGGTTTGGGATAAGGGAAATGGGCCCATGAAGTCAATTCCCCACACATCAAATATCTCCACCTCAAAAATTCCATTCAAAGGAAGCTCATCCCTTTTTCTTAAGTTTTATGTTCTTTGGCACTTATCACAACTTTTGATATAGTCAGCAGCATTTTTGAACAGGTGAGGCCAAAAGAACCTGGATTGAAGCACCTTAGCTGTCATTCGCTCAATCCCATGGTGTCCTCCATAAGGAGATGTGTGATAGTGGTAGAGAATATTTGTGATTTCTGAGTTAGGAACACATCTTCATAGAAGTTGATCATTGCAACATTTATACAAAAAGGAATTATACCAAAAATAATTTTTAATATCAGCAAAGAATTTCTTTCTTTGTTGATAGTTCATATCTTTTAGTATACTCCTCCTGTAAGATAATTTACAATGTCAGCGAACCAAGGAGAGTGATCTGTAGCAATAACATATAGCTTCTCATCGGGGAATGATTAATTAATTTCAGTCAAATTGTCACTATCAAGGTGGGTCAATCTAGATAGATGATCTGCTAGCACATTCTCACTCCCTTTCTTATCCTAGATTTATAGATCAAATTCTTGCAAGAGCAGCACCCAATGTATCGAGCGAGGTTTTACTTCTTTCTTTTGAAGGAGATACTTAATAGCTATATGATTAGTGTAAATAATAGTTTTGGACCCAATGAGATCTGACCTGAATTTAGTAAAAGCAAAGATGATAGCTAGGAGTTCCTTTTTCATGGTAGCATAGTTTCTTTGAGCATCGTCAAAGAGTTTACTAGCATACTAAATTGAATAGAAGGTCTGCTCCCTTCACTGCCCAAGGATAGCACCAACTGCAAGGTCACTCGCATCACACTTAATTTCAAATGGGAAATCCCAATTTGGAGTAGAAATTATAGGAGCTGAGATCAATGTAGTTTTAATGGCATTGAAACCTCTTAAACAATTTTCATCAAATTTGAACTCAGCATCCTTCCCTAGTAATCTACAGAGAGGCAAACTTATGTTCAAGAAATATTTGATGAATCCTCTGTAAAAACCCTGCATGCTCAAGGAAACTTCTAATTCCTTTCACATTGATAGGAGGGGGGAGTTTTTTAATTACCTCAACCTTGGACTTATCAACTTATATTCCTCTCCTATAGATAAAATGACCAAGGACAATACCTTCTTCCACCATAAAATGATATTTTTCCTAATTTAAGATTAAATTTGATTCTTCACACCTTTTTAGAACCTTTCCCAGATTCATTTCGCATTGATCGAAAAATCTTTCAACAATAGAAAAATTATCCATAAAGATTTCTAAAAATTCCCCTAACATATCAGAAAAAATAGCCATCATACAGCGTTGGAAAGTAGCTGGGGCATTGCACAATCCAAAGGGCATTCTTCTAAAGGCAAATGTCTCAAAGGGGTAGGTGAAGGTTATTTTCTCTTGGTCTTCAGGTGAAATCAGGATTTGATTATATCCTGAATACCCATCAAGAAAACAGAAATAGTGATTCCCTGCCAATCTATCAAGCATTTGGTCCATAAATAGGAGGGGATAGTGGTCCTTATGAGTGGCTTTATTTAGTCTCCTATAATCAATGCACACTCTCCATTTGGTCACTGTTCTAGTGGGGATGAATTCATTATTGTCATTAAGCACAGCTGTCATTCCACTTTTTTTGGGAATCACATGAATAGGGCTCACCCAACGACTATTAGAGATGGGGTGTGGGGCCCCGCACCCCACCGCGGCCACACTAATACTAATATTAGCATAATTGCATTAAGCATGGTGCTCCACTATGTGGCAAATCCCCAACTTCAGTAAAGTCAGGTAGGACCCAACCTGCCTTAAGCCATAGACTTGTCACCTGGAACTGAGAACATACATCAATACGAATCAAAGTGGCGGAAGCAGAAAATATTATAATATAACATCCACATCACAATATAGTACAAGAGAGTAAAAGAAACAATAACTCAAGTCATATGCAAAAAGTAAATACATCTAGAAATATTTAATTATTATAGACTAAATTAAAAGAGATAAAAGATCTCTTTAAATGTCACTACAAGAAAGAAAATCTAGCTAAACAACAGTAGGAAGACCCTCCTCCTGCACTGGCTCCTCTCTTGCAGCACTACCAACGAACAGCTCTAAATCTGACATTTGTCAGTATCACAAATGCCAGGGTCCCAGCCAACAAAAGAAAAAGGTTACAGTTAGATAATCATTTAAGTACATTTTAGGCTATTTAAGTGAACTGAATATTTAAGATATTACATTTAAAGGTTTTAAATATGCAAGCATTATAAGGTGCTACGAGCTACAAGGAATGGAATAGCTATAAACTAATCATTTATAACTAATCAATGAGTATATAAAAATAATATACAAAATAGCAACTAAACATGGTGAGGCTAAAAGCAAAATAACTGCAACTACTGGAATAAATCTGATTATAATGTGCTTATGATCATATGGATACATGCTGAGTATATAAAGAACATAAGTGCTAAAATAAACATACAATTCTAGCAACCTAAACATGCCAATATTTATTAACTAATCAATAAGAGTATATATACAAGCATGCAGATTAATATGTAAAAAGCCATTGAAGCATGTGGCAAAAGTAAGCTAAGTACCTGAATGAACAAAAAGGTAAAGCCACTGAGATATGTGGCAAAGCAAGCCAAGAATTAAAGTAAGACCACTGAAGCATGTGGCAAAACAAAATAAATACTGAAAACTAAACTGAAGTAGAAGTAAGCCTAAGACATAGTACTGCCATAACAGAAATAGGCCATACAGGGCCTTTGAACTGAAAGTTCAACATGCATCCATCCTAGGCATCCGCAGAGTTAAGTCTGAGTCTATTCTATAACAAAACTAGAACTGATGAGGTAGACTAAGCTCGGACATACTCTACTAACTAAAAGCACTGAAAGAACTGAATGAATATTATGCTTTTCAAATACTAACTTAGGATGTATCTTCTATATCCCAAGTTCTCCTATTATGCTCAAGGAATAAGGCTTAATGATCAAGGTGTGCAGAGCAATCTAAGTCAAAGCAAGCAAGAGACTCAATCTAGACTTATCTGATATCTATTTTTGTCTAATTTATCCAACTAACTATTCTGAGAAGACATAAGTTTAGGATCTCCAATATCCAACTATCGAGTATAATCCCAGATTCACAACCTTAATGTTAACATTAGAACTTAACAAGTTCTAATTCATAATCAGATGACGACTATAAAAGTTTAAAGTAACCAAATCAACGACTTAATTATTATTATTCCCCTCCTTTAACCCACATCTTGATTAAGCAAATCCTGAATATAAAAAAAATATATATTTTAATTTAATTAATATTTATTAATTTAATAATTACTTAAATTCTAATTAATTTTATAAATCCAATTTAGAATTAAATGAGCTCCAAAAATTTCCAAAAATTCACCCTTAGCTAATTAGGGCATGAGAAATTCAAAAATGAAATCAGATTTAATTCGGAGATCAATTTAATTTAGGTATTTTTCAGGGCTTAAAAATAGCTAAAAATACAAAAATTCTCAATTTAGCTCTGATTGATTTCTAACTTCTAGGGTTAGGTTTAAATGACTTCTTGAGTCTAATAGAATCAAAATTAGAACTTAGTTTAGCTTAAATAATCTGAATTTAGTTAGGGTAATAACTAGTGTTGTTACATGGGGAAAATGATTCTAACATCTAAAAGTTTAATAATTTCTTTGTGAACTACTTCTTTTATGTTAGGTTTTAAGCATCGTTGAGGCTCAATTGATGGAGTAGAGTTATCTTCCAAAAGGATACGGTGCATACAAAGAGTTGGGCTAACCCCTTTCAGATCTGCTATACTCCATCCAATTGCTCTCTAGTGCTCTTTTAGAACCTTACATAAAAGACTCTCTTGATGCTGAGTTAATAAAGAAGAGATTATTACAGGAAGAGATTCCTTCTCCCCTAGATAAATGTATTTTAAGTACGAGGGAAGATGTTTTAATTCTAATTATGGAAGGTAAACTATAGAAGGCTGAATTATTTTCCTCTCCTCAATTAATTCCTCAATCACTCCCTCATCAGTGAGATCCTCATCTTCCTCATTCTCTAGTATTCCCTCTTCTTCCACATCTCCCATTAACCAAGCTTCTTCAATTAAGTTGATTCTCTAGCAATCCTCATTGGGCTTAGATGGGTGCCTCATGGAATCATTTACATGAAATTTCACATCCTCATCCCCATATCGAAATCTCAATTCCCCTTTATCAAATCAATCAAAGTTCTTTCCGTAGCCAAGAATTGTCTACCATGGATGATGGGAATTTTTTGGTTTTCATCCTTCATAACTAAGATTATTAAATCAGCTGGGAAGATGAATTTATCAACCTTTACAAGCACATTTTCCATGATTCTTAAAAAGGTTCTTACAAATCTATTAGCAAATTGGAGGAGAACAGAGTTTGGTTTTAAATGATCAATTTATAACTTCTTGAATATGTAAAATGGCATCAAATTTATGGATGCACCTAGAACACAAAGGGCATTTTGGAAATATAGGCTTCCAATAGTACAAAGGATAGTGAAGCTACTAGGATCCTTCTTCTTAATGAGAATCTTCCTTTGAAGGATTGCACTACATTCTTCTGTTAATGCCATAGTCTCCTTTTCATCAATCCTTCTTTTCATGGATAAGATATCTTTCATAAACTTTGCATAACTTGGCATTTGACCTAAAGTTTCTGCGAAAGGGATGTTTATATGAAGAGTTTTAAAAGTGTCTAAGAATTTGTGGAATTGGATATCAAGTTTCTCCTTAGACATTCGCTGAGGATATGGGATGTTAGAAGACACTTTAAGTTGGTCACCAGGTTGAACCTTCTCTAAATCCCTTACATCATTCCTCTTATTTTTTATCATTACTTTTTCCTCACCCTGTCCCTCTCTAGCTGTCGCTATATTTTTATGATTTTCCTCACTCACAACCAGCCATGTTATTTCCCACTTCTAAGGATTACAGAGTACCCCAACTCATTTTTATACTCGCTGATGACTCCTACTAATGCTGGTTTCTCTAACTACTTCATGATTTCTCTTAGCTTTTGTACTATTCTTTTTACTGACTCCTCTTGCCTTAAAAGAGTATGTTCGTGCATGTTTAGCGTTGCGTCAGTTTTATTCATGAATTTAATTGTGGAGGGTCTAAATTCAATAAATGAGTTTTCCAATCTTTCTCTATTTTTGCCATGATTCAGGATTACATTGACATTCCTTAATTCACAATCTCCCTCCTGATAAGAATTTAAATGCCCAAATTCTAGCTTTTTATTGAGTTGAGAGATTTGGTTTTGGAGCTCAAGAATTTGTTGTAAATTTTTGAGCGAGTTACATTCATTTTTATTAATTTGAACATTCCTCTGGAGAGACCATTGGTATGCATTGTTTGCCATTTCTTCTAAGAGGTCATAAACCTCTTCTTGGGTTTTGCTGCTAATTGTGCCTCCAGCAGCCGCATCAATGAAAGTCCTTGTTGGAGCATTCAAACTATTGTAAAAGGTTTGAACTTGCATCCATAAAGGAAACCCATGATGTGGGCATCACCTTAAGCACTCCTTAAAATGATCCCAACCATCGTACAATGTCTCCCCTTCAAACTGGTTAAAGTTAGTTATCTTAATTCTCAAGCGAGTAGTTTTCACCGGAGCAAAATATTTAGCTAAGAATTTCTTAGCAAGATCATCCCAAGTCCGAATCGAGTCGCTCGGGAGAGAATTGAGCCAACTTTTGGCTCTATCTCTTAAGGTAAATAGAAAAAGCGTCAATTTAACTGCATCTTTAGAGACGCCATTAAACCTGAAGGTGTCACAAATTTTGAGGAATGTTGAAATATGTGCGTTAGGATCTTCTGCGGCAAATCCTCCGAACTGGCTATTTTGAACCATACTTAATGTGGAAGGTTTGATTTTAAATTTGTTTGCTTCGATGTTAGGCCTAACAATAGCATGAGGGATTCCTCTAACAGTGGGCAGTGCATAGTTTTTAAGTGCTCTTCCCCTCAGCTCTCCTAAAGGCTCTCCAAGATTTTTATTTAAAGTTTCCATAATGACTTGTTGATTTAGCAGAATGTTTTGTTCTCTTCTAGCTTGTAAATAGGTTCTTTCAATTTCTGAATCAAAAAGATATTCAGTGCAAATTCTTATATTCATGCAAGTCAACAATTAAGCTATTAAGAACAAATATAGCAATAACGATCAATGATTCAGCAAACTAAAATAAAAAAACAGAAAAGTAAGTGGCTAGCACCTATAATTACAAAAAAAAAAAAAAAAAAACTTATATGCAAAGGATTTGCTTAAATCACTATTTACTGATATATTATCCTTAATACGAAATAATTACCAATTCTCTGGCGACGGTGCCAAAAACTTGACAAACTGTGAATTACACATTTGCGCTTGCACGCAAGTGTACGTAGTCTGAAGTAAAAATTTGGAATGTGAGTTTCAAGATTTATCACCCTCAGGAAATTGAGTATTTTGTTTGTACGGTATATCTATGTTCAATAATGTTTAAACTGTGTGTGTTTTGTTGAATTGGTTCCTAAACAAGCACAACAAGTCTTAGTAGAAAGTAACTATGATAAAAAGGAGAGGAGAGTTGGGTCTCTTCCACATGAAATGTTAGCTGACTCATGTATGATGATTGCTCAAGCATTGCCATTTTTTACTTAATTTTGTGTAATTTAATCAAGTACATATTGTCCTCCTTAGAGTAACTCCAAGATTTATAAGTTCAAATCTTGTGCTTGAAATGAACACAAAGTTGGTTCTATTTCAGCACAAAGACTCTTATAAAAATTTAGATTATTGGGTTTCCTTTCATTCCTAGTTTATAGATATGAGAGTTGTTTTTTTAATTAAGATCTTACAAGCATTGATTCTACTAAGAGCATCAGGCACATCATGCGCAGTTTAGATAAGGGAGTGATTTCATTGGGCTCAATGACTATGTCACATCATTCATGAGCTCTCAAATAATCCACTCCCTCCTTTCACGTATGCTGAGCAACGGAGCTCATTTAGCGGGTCTTAGCTCACACGTTTCAACACTCTAGTTGGGCATAGATCAAGGTGCACTAAGCTCAAGAACTTTCTCTCATAATTTTAAGCTCTTATGCACTCATGATTCTAGCTCCAAACTAAGGGTGAGCTTTGGAGCACAAGACTTTTTAGTTTTGAAGTTATTTAGTTCCTTCATCATTTAGTCCACATTCAAGTCCACAATAGTCATTTTCTTTTCTTTAATAAGTCATTCATTTCATAAATTTCCATTAAAGCTTGAGAAAATTTTCATACATAATAGTCTCTTTCAATTTATGTAGGATTGGCCCAACCCTCCCCAAGGGGAGTTTAGCTCTCCATTACACTAGAGAGAAAGAAGAACACATACATGGATAAAGACCCTTTCATGATCAACCAAGAAAAAAAAACACAAGACAAGAGTTAGAGACTATTAGGAACGTTCCTTTGATGAAGTTCTCTGGGTTTCTCCTCTTCTTGCTCTTGGTTGTTTCTCCTAGGTCCGTAGTGTAGCCTTTCTTCCTTCTTCTCCTTAGCAATAGGAGTTCTTCCACCCTTAGAGAGTTCTCCTCCTATTTTATGCTGCCCTCTCCTTACTTAGGATTATGTTTTGAGCAAAGTTGGGAACTCTTATTAAGTGAAAAAGAGCTGAATTTATAGAGGGGTTGCATTCCTCTTCTTTCCTTTCAAAATATGCTTTTCCCTCTTCTAAAATTATACTGTGATGATTCCAAATCCAACTTAAGGGGTGAAGTGACCTCTACTTTTCCATTCTTTAATTTCCATATCACTTCAAATTTTCATTTCTCAATTTAAAAACAATTCTACTGCAGAAGGAATGATGGCCGGGAGACAAGGAGCAAGTTGTGGGTCTTGTCCCAGCTGCATTAAATGGCTTGTTCAAACAAAAATTCAGTGCGCTGCAGCGCACTATAGCGATGGAGTCCTGCAATTCCTGTGCTGCAGCCCGCCGTAGCAGTTTTAAGACATGAAATCGGCCTGCTATAGCGCGCTGCAACGGTTGAGTACCGCAAGCTTACCCGCAGTGGTGCGCTATAGCGGTTGAGTCCCGCAAGCTTATTCACTGTGACGCGCTAGAGCGGTTGTGTAACAGCCCCGATAATTGGATAGAAGATTAATCCAAATATTGGGATGTTACCTTAGCACCCAGCACTTGATTAGAAGAAAGCAAATCAAGTGTAGAGGCTAAGTGGCCAAGTCACTTTATGAGTAGTTGTTAAGTTAAAATGAATAAAAAGAAAGATATAAATGCAATAATGCAAGTATTTACAATCCAAACAATTTTATTAATCCACTCATTCATCCCAAGTAGTTTTAAACATATAAGATACAACACAGATTAAAATTGTAGGCAAAAGTAACTTAAGCAATTTATAAACTAATTATTATAAACCTTTTTAAAAGTAAGAGAAAAATGCAGTAAGTAAATCACTCTCTCTCACTTATACAAGTAAATTATTTAAAATTAAGCGGAAGAAGAATTCCTTATAAGCCCTTCAAGTACTTGGACCTGCATCACCTGAATAAAAGGGCTCTTGATCTATTATATTTTGATATTTAAATATGATAGGGCAAAGCCAAGAAAAAAAAAGTGTAGTTAGACTAAATAGTCTAAGCACATTTTAAAAATTGGCTAAGTTTTTAGATTAACAAGATATCACAATTTTGATTTACAATTTAAAGTAAGCAGTGGTGCTATAAAGCTGTAAAGTATGGGAAATAAACAAATATAACTGTAAGGAAAACAGTATGAAATCATATGAGTGAAAATATCACTTTTATTAAAGTTCTAGCCTATATTAGAAATTAGTAAGGGTAAGCATCCTAAAGGCTAGAAACTACTATGTGCATAAAATAAAAGCCATATATGTCCAATGGGATTTATGCTAAGTAAGCAAATGACATACAGTGAAGTATTAAATTGAAATTAAGCACATACACTATATTCAAATTAAACTGAAGTAAGCAATACACAATACTGAAAATAGAGAGTGTAAAGCCAAGGAAATAAGGAAATAACTTAGATTCTCAATCTAACACAATCATAGTCTAGAACTATGATATGAAAGCATAACTAAACAGTTATGAAGAGATCTTATAATTTGTAAAAGAACTCTTATATCTTTAGTTAAAATTACATTTAGAAACTATCTCATTCTTTAGGAGTACACAACAGAATGGGCAAGGAGTTAAGCACGTCTGCTTAACCAGATACAGTGGGGAAGTTGAACATTCACATTTACCCTCTCTAAAATGTGAAGTCCTAATATAAGTGCTTTCTTTTGTACTCAATTTATCATAAGGCATTCCCCTTTAAAATTTTAAGAAAAGTTTTTATTTATGAACAATGCTCTTGAATGCATGTTCAAGGAAAGAGGCTCAAAGCTAGGCAAGCACTTAATAAATTGCAAAAATTGTAAATGTATGGATATCTTCTTGTTTATCTAAACTTTTAATAATCTACTCATAATTGGAGTTAATTAAATTCCAAATTGACTTATAGATATTTGATCTTAAGTCAATTCTAAAATGAATGTAAGTATATTTTCATGAAACTTGAAATTAGGAAAAAGATAAATTAAACTCAATTTGAAATAAAAGAAAAACTTATCCAAAGCTTAAAAAGAAAAGGAACTATTATTCTCAATTAGATTGATTGAGAATTATGGTTTAAAAATAAACCATTGAAATGGATATTTTGAATTGAATACTAAAATTTTTTGAAAAATTTCTAAATCTTAAAATTCTTAGAAATTTTGGCAGAGTCTCCTTTGTTTTTGTTCAAATAAACAATTTTCACAATCAAATATAAGTCAATCCATTGACTATTTCCAGTTCTAAAATAGAGTTCAATCCTTTTTATAGGATTGCTCATTTTCAGTTCTAAAATAGAGTTCAATCATTTTTATAGGATTGCTCATTTTCAATTCTAAAGTAGAATTCAATCCTTTTTATAGGATTGTTCATTTCTAGTTCTACAATAATTTTAAATATGTAAAACTAAACTAAGCAGTTTATACCTCCTATATAAAACATCTAATAAAAAAGAAATGCAGAAGTAAAATTAATAATTTATAAGAGCAGCTTTATGTGGCATTTTACACATAGCATTTAATTTAGTATTCCTGTATTATTCTTACAACTTAACCTGCAAAGAATAATATCATTAAAGTTAGCATTTAAATATAAAAGAAACCAGATTTATTTAATTTTAAAGGCAGCAAATGATTTTATTAAAAGAAGAGCAGCATTTGAATTAAATGGCAGCATTTAATCAAATGTAAGTTCAAAGGTAGCATTTGTATATTTACAAAATAAATGACAATATTTGAAATACATAACAGCTTATGATTTTTCTTAACTCAAGTAGTAGCATTTTTGGAGTTCCTAAATTTTATGGTAACACTTGTATCCTACTAAGTAAACTATAACATTTGAATCTCCATAGCAGCATTTATTTTCATTTGAGATCTGACAACATTTATTTTTATTAAAAGAAAATAGTAGCATGCGAGACTAATAAGAGAAAACTGTATTAAATAATCTCATATACAATTTATGGGAGCATTCATATTCAATCTTGAAATAAATGGCATAATTTTATCCCATTCAATTTGGGGAGGAAGGCAACATATGATGGCGGCATCTTTATATTATTACTTCTAAAATAAAGGCAACATGTACTCATATTTGATCTTACACATGATGGATGGTAGCAATCAATCCCTTATAAATAATTAACAACATATAATTCACATTTATGTTCATATTGCTTTATTCTCTCAATCTTAAAAATTACAACTTATGATTCTACCAATGACCTTTAGCATTGATTTTTATTTAATCAATTAACAGCATTTAGATCTGGATGTAGATGGCAACAAAGATAATACACAACAAATGTAAACTAAAAGGCAGCAATATTCTAAAGTATAGAACTATACATTCTCAGCATTCAACAGTAATAGCTTAGACTGAGGTTTATCATTTATTTCCAGCATTTAATGGATACCAGTTTAAATTCTGCAATCATAAAATTCAGCTGTAATGATTCAGCATTTCTAAATATTTCCATTTGTATTCAGCATGTAATCATATTGATTTAATGGGCAGCATATGATTTAAATAAAAATTTAATCGCAACACAGGTTTCCTTGGTGGCAGCATATGATTATGTAAAGAATGAGAGCATTGTTACTCATAATCCATTGGCAACTTTTGTATTTCAAACATAGATGGCAACACATGTTCTTACTCACAATGGATAGCAGCATATATTATCTTACACCATTGATTGTAAAATATGATTTTATAAAGAATGAGAGCGTTAATACACATGTAATCTATTGACAGCTTTTGTTTCTTACCAATACATGGCAACAATTATTCCCATAAATTAGATATCTTATAGGATACATAGCAGCATTTAGTTCTCATAATTATATGAGATTCTAATGAAAAAAAGAAGATAGCATTCCTCCTTAAAAAAATAGCAGCAAATGATTCATTAAAGTAGATAACAGCATTTTTATCTTCCCAAATAAATAACGGCATTTGGGTCTCCTTAATACTTAGTAATATTAATTGCATTGAGATAAATGGCAGTATGTAATTATTTGACTATATACACCAAATGGTAACATGTGATACTAATAAGAAAGATGACAATATCTAATCTCATGTACAATTAAGAATACCATATGATCTCACTCATAGTTAATGAGGCAGCACTTGTTATTCTTATTAGAATGAAAGGCAGCATATGATCCTACTCTCATGATAGATAGTAGCATTTAATCACTTAAACTAACTAACAATATTTGAGTTTCATAAATTAAGTAGCATCATTAAATTTCATATGATTATCGGTAGCATTTGATTCATCTTGCAATTAAGAACAGCATTTGAATTTTATAAATTAATTGGCCTCATTGAACTTTATATAACATATGACAGCAATTAGAATTATTAGAATAAATGATAGCTTAAATTCCAATATACTATATTAAAATAAAAGAAACTTTCGACATTTATTCAATTCATGATAATATTTGTCTCATATTGAAATAGATAAGAGCTTAAAAAGTTTAAAGAAAGCAAGTTTAAACATTTACATCATCAGCTATAGTATTTATAATATCAATAACTAAATATTTAATCTAGCATTTCTTAATTTAGATATAATGATATTAAGAGAAGAATTACTAAACAATCTAATAAAGCATTCTCAAGATTTGCAGCATTGTGAGACAAGCTATCACATTAATTGCATTAATGTGAACAACATTCTATTATAAGAAAAAAATTATGGCTATTTCATACTAATTTGATTCCTTATGCTTTTTATCAACCATCATTGTTCATATATAGATAGTTTAATTCCAAGGTATTAAAAGTTAAACTGTCCTTTTCATTAATTTGCTTTGCATTCCTTTACAAAATATAAATGTTGTGTGTTACATTATTGATATTGCATTGCATTATCTATTGAACTAACTTGCATTTTTAAGAACCTTGACATGGGCTATACAGATTTGAAACAATAAATTTGTGTTGTCCTCTTAAAAAGGATAGTAGAATGAGAGATATGAAGATAAAATGTTGATTCATATATTTTTCAGATTTAAAAGATAGACATAATATTTGTCTTTCTAATGGCAATTCACATCTAAAAAGTATAAGATCAATTTTGCCAAATTAAAACATATTCCATGCAAACAAAACATTGATACGTTGATTGGTTGGTGATCTAGTAGAAAGTCTATAACCAACATCATGAATACAAGCTTAACATAAAAATATTATTCTGCAAACTGATATATTATTGAATCAATACACTTTATTATGGGAGCTAGTTTATAAGCCAAAAATCCGATGACTTAGAGGTGAGTACAGAAACTGTTGATGCAAAGAAACTAATTATGACTAGTTTCTTTAAAGAAAATTACAAATAATGAATACTATGCTGGCCATTCAGTAGAGCTTTTTCTCATATAATTTTGATTGTATCAACCGACACAAATATTAAGATTTTGGAGATCTTACAACAGATCTAATGAATAGAGTAATGGAAATATTTGAATCTTCTTCCCATATTGAAAGTATAGAAAGTCAATTGATTCAACTGATATTAACATCCCTATTAGCATTTTATTTCTCGCATTTAAGCATATTTAATAAATGCAATAAGAACCAGAAGATCAAGTGCTCATTACATATGAGTCGAACTCTGCATGTTCAATTCAACTAATTGGTTCTTAATAGGACATATAGAAAATTTAGGCATGTCAATTTCTGATAAGAATTTAAGTGAAGGAAGTACCATTTTTTTTTGAGAAGCGGCTAGAAGAGGCGCTCAGCTTGGAAGGCTCGACTGGATGGAGACTCGGCGAGAGGACCGGCTAGAAGAGGTGCTTGGTGAGTGTAGACGTTTCGACTTGGAAGGCTCGGTTGGAAAGGTTTTCGGCGAAGGAGGAGGACTCGGCTAGGGTTTGCTATCTTTGGATCAATCCTCCTGCCGAGAGGTTGAATGCTCGCAGATAAGGAGAGGGATCGGCATGGGTTTGATTGCATTAAGTAGTGGCCTCATCTTTACGAGTCTTTCCATTGGAAGGGGTAGCATCGTGAGCCACGCGTCGTCCATCGTTCGAAGAGGGGGCTCTCGGGACGGGGGAGGAACCGCATGCGTATGGTAGGGATTTAGGGTTTTTGCATTTGGATATGAAGGAATATATGTTTATGTGAATATATATATATATATTTATTTATTTATTAATTGTTTAAAAATTTTTTCATTAATTTAGAAGTTCTAGAAAAATTTGAAAATTTGCTTTTTAGCTAAATTGAGGGTAACAGCCTCAAAAATGAAGTCGAAATTTTAATTAGAAGTCATCTTAATTATTTGATTTATCAAATTAATGAAAATATAATAAAATGATCAAGAATTTTGACTTTCTCCAAAACTCACCAAAATTTCACCCCAAGCTAATTTGGGTGTGAGGAATGCAATGGCGAAGTCCATTTTTGATTCTGAAGTCTAAATAATTTAGGTATCTTCATAATTATTTGAAAATCAGGAAATATTGGAAATTACCAAATGGTCTCCGAATCGTACGAAATTTGAAGTAGAGACTTTTAACTCTATTATAAGAGTAATGAAAGAGATTTAGAGTCAATTAGATTACTAATTGATAGGTAACAACATCTGGGTTGTTACAGGTTGAGTCCCGCAAACTCACTCGCTGTGGCGCACTGTAGCGGTTGAGTCCTGCAAACTCACCCGCTGTGGCGCTCTGTAACGGTTGAGTTCCGTGAACTAACCTGCTGTGGCGCTATAGTGGTTGAGTCCCACAAGCTCACTCGCTATGGCGCGCTGTAGCAGTTGTGTTCCACAAGCTCAAACGCTGTAGCGCGCTATAGCGGTTGAGTCTCACAAGCTCATTCGCTGTGTTGCGCCGTAGTGATCACGCTCTAGAATGCACTTGTCCTTATCAAGAGGCTTCTGCAAGCAAGTAGCTACAGCGCGCTGCCGTGTGCCATAGTGGTTGTCTTTCAGAAATTGCAGAAACCTTTCAGAATTGTCCAGAAATTGATGGGCTTGCATTTTTCCTGAAAAATAGGCAGAATTTGATCAAGAAAGCTGTTTCAACACAAAACTGAATGAGATTTTTCCTTTATTTAGGATATAAATTTTGCATTTATCAGCAGGTCGGGTCTGACCCGACTTGACCCAAGGCAAATCCCAATTCTTCCAGTCTCGCACCCGAGACGGGATGGCTAGGGCATGCCATTTAGCGGTGCTGCCGGCGATGGGGGGCGTCGGCCTACGCGGCCCAGGGTAGGTCTCGGTGAGACCTACTTGACAAGGCTTGATCAAAAGCCTGAGGTGGACTAGGTGGCTCGCAAGACGAAACCCTAGAGGTTATGGCTCGGCAAAGAAGGAAGCATAATGGTTTGTACTATTGCCACCTCCCCTAATTCGATCAATCGATCAAATTGTATCGAAATCAAGCCTAGCAATCCTTTAATCGGACTTATGAAATAGACATACACACAACCAATGCTTGCGATTGGAAGTAAATCGAAGGATTTTAGGTGAGTACCTGATGGACGGGTAGCAGAATTTAGGGCTCGATCGGGGATCTCGGTCTAGCTCCAAGGGTGCTGGGTTTACAAGAGGCGAGCGGGGGCTGACTTATGGTAGCTTAAAGGAGGACTGGTGGAGTGGGTGAGTGCTCGGGAACGTCAATTGGGCGAGCGGGGCGGCGGAAGAGCCACGCGCCTACGAGCAACACGCTGCGACGCGAACGAGGGGGCGAAGCACCGGGAACGTCGGATCTTTGATCAGACTATCTAGATCGACCGTCCGATCAAACGAATGGAGCTAAAGACACAGGCTATTTACAGTGGATGGCATTAGGAACTTAACGGCACCGCGAATAATGAAATTAATTATTTAATTTAATAAAATTTAAATTTTGATTTTCTTAATTAATTTTAATTAATTAAATGGCTTCCAAAAATTTTCAAATATTACCCTAAACTAATTGAGGGGTAAGGAATGCAATGGCAAGGTCGAATTTTTGTTTCGACGAGTATTTTATTTTTCGCATTTTTCGGGTATTCAAATATTATTAAAATATTCAACGAAATTTTGACGACTTACGATTACCACCAAAACATCACCCATAGCTAATTTGGGGGCAATGAGCGCAATAATAAAGTCCGATTTTTGTTCTGAGGTAAAAATATATAGATTAATTTCTAGGGTTTTCTAAATTTTCCCAAAATCTAAGATTTGATACAATTGACCTCTGATTTGGACTAGGTCTTGGTGAAAGACTCTAAATGACTTAATTAGCACTTAAGATAAAAAATTAGGACCTAGGTTAGTCCTAATTGACTTGAGTAACAACTTGGGTTATTACACTTCATTCCTAAGAAAGCTATATAGAGTAGCTTTTAGAGTTTCTTAACAGAATAATTATAAATTTATAACTAGTTAGAAGTACATTAAACTTAAGGATTTATTATTTAAATATTTACCACATAAAGAGCTAATAATATAACATGCAAGCATAACAATGAATAAGCAATGAGTATAAGAAAATTAAAATCATGTAATTTAGTTCTTAGTGACCACCGTACGTGGGATTCAAACTCACTCACCTACTTCAAAATTAAACCTAATTCTAGACTTCCATTTATAACCACATGTTTGTGATTGTTCACACACACACTCACTTACACGCACACACACGCTCCTTTATGGTGAAAATGACTCTCCTTATATCATACTTTTCCACAATCTTTCATGATAAGATGGTATGACTCAATATACAAGCATTTTCAATTTTCACATTTTCATAAGCATAATTATACGGGTGTTTAACAAAAATACAAGTATGCATATAAATGAAAATAATGAAGTAAATAATAAACACATCTAAATTATACATACTTGATGTTCAACAATAGAATGTAAAAGTGGAAACACCCAATTGTCTTAAGTTACTCCAAATTTAAAATTTGAGAAAATTTGCATTATTCTATATTGTTCAATAAAATTGGTTATACATATATAATTTTTTTTTTAAATAAAATTAACATAAATTGATAAAATAAATATTTTAATAAGTACAATTTAGCTAAATTTATTTACATATTAAATTCAAATAAATAAAAAATTGTATTTTTGTGTATTTTAATATTAATTATCATTTTAGTAAAAAAATATAACTAAGGTCTGAGTATGTAATCTAAGGTTTTGTCCTAGCACCATCTTAAATTATATCAAATAATCTAATGAACCTAGGAAACCATGTGGTTCATCAACCTCTAAGTTTAAGATCTAATAGGATAGCCACAACTAATATATGATCTCTTTCAAGCTTACTATAATTAGATCTTAACTTAAACTAAAAGTATCTATGTGTCAAACCATCTAGATTATGAAGTCATAATAGTTGAATCCTTCTACTCATGGTCAAACCTAAGGTCAAAGCATCAATTTACAAGGATTGATAACAACTCAATCAAATCAAGATAAATTTATGATCAATATAATAGTTTATAATGATTAATTTAAGGTTACATAATCTCATGAGAAAAAAAATGGTCAAAGGGAAGCTAAAAGGAAAATTAATCAACATTGAATCATACTTAAGGAAGAGTTAGAATCATAAAGTGATTCTCACACAACAAATTATAAATAATTTACTTTATATAGTGACAAGGGAACCATTAAACTTAATTAAGAGATAGAAAGGGATACTTGGCATAAATGTTCAAGTTGAGAGGGGCCAATTTAATGTGATTTCACTATCCCACTATTATGTTTTAAATTCATCCTCAAAAATATAATTTTCTCACTAATCTAACAAATAAGCTTTAATTACATGAGGAAAGGAAAGTGGTAATAGGTTTTTCCATGGTGTTAAGGTTAATGTAACCTTATTTCTAGTAAAAAAAACTAATTATACATCTTAATTTTTAACTTAAATGTTAAGTATATATTCTAATTTAGATTAGCACCATCTAATCAAAAATTAAGGCTTAAGGGATTGAAGAGCAGCAATAAAGCAAATAATCATGACATTAAGATTTAGGATTAGATTAAATCTCTCCTTAGCCAAAAGTTCCTAATTAGACATATGAGCTTATTATATAAATTATTATTACATCATTAAAAGTTAAAATTTATTATTAGAATAATTAAGCCATGCAAGGTGAAAAAGAAAGGATGGCTAAGATTAATGGTTGGGTTGATTAAGCTTAAATATGAATGATTAAGAACCAAAACTCTAATCTGTTTAATACTTAAAAATGGTTAAATGGAAAATTTAATAAGGTTTATAAACCTTAATTAACATGTTAAGCATTGTAAGAGAGAGAATAAAAGGATTTAATTGTAGTGCTCTTGGGTTAGCATGGAAAGAAAAACATGATCGACCTCAGTACAAACTATTTACTATATTGTACTTGATGGATCTTCTAGACTAGACTTTAAACTACATATCAAGCCATAGAAGCCTTCGATAACAAATGATGCAGAGCATCACGTAATCTTTGTCGACGCACCAAATCATAAATTAAGCTTAATGATTCTATGATTCTATATTGTATTTTCCATTTTAGTTACATGAGCTTATGGGCCTTTAGATTTTCCCATTTATCATATTTTTGTCATGAGTGTTATTTGAGTGAAATGACACTTTAGTCCTTCATGCAAGAGTTGGTTTAAGTTTTATTTAGTATTTTATATGAAAGGACACTTTAGTCCCTCATGAGTGGGTTGGTTGATTATTTTATTAAGTCATTTGTATGAAAAGACACCTTGACCTTTCATGAAAGGGTAAGTTTATGATTTTGATTGTCATTTGATGTGTATTGTATGGCTATAAATAAGCTAATATCTTATGTATCATGGCTTCAAAGATTGAATGAAAATATATTTCTCCACATATTGTATTTATTAGTACTTTCATTCTTAAGAGAAGGAAATATTGAGTGTGAGTAGTGCAAGCCTTAGAGAAGGACATCTAAATAAGGAAGAAGACCCTTGCGACGAAGGACTATTTGTAGAGGTCGTCTTCAAATTATCCCAACTTTGTCATCGGTTGCCTTAACTTTGACACATGTTAGATCAACCATAACTCTTATTTATATCTATACTTTTATATGGTAAGAAATTATGTGTGTTAGCATAACTGTGGCTCAAATCATCTCAATCTCATTTTTTTTAATTTTGCATTTGTACGCAAAATTCGCCTTATTTTATCAGTATTTAATCGTGAGTAATTTGTTATTTATATTGGTATAAAAATCATCATACACTCTGCATAAACATTCATTTTGTCCTACATCATATTAGTAATAGAGAAAATCTATCCTCAACTTTTTTATGTCAATTGATAGCAAAATCATTGCATATAATAAAGCATAAATTTCATTCATGTCACTTTCCTGTTTAATTTATACACTGTAATATTTTGATCATAACATATTCAATTTATATCCATATTTGATGTTTGAGCACTCGATTTTGGGTAGAACCTCAAGATCTACAACTTTGTAGAAGAGTGTTTTACTTAATTCGGCTATCTAGACATTGAAAATCCCTCAAAATCGAGAGCACTTATATATATATATATATATATATATATATATATATATATAAGACATTTTTTTTTATGTCAACTTGTTGTGGACATCGATACCAAGGCCAAACTTCCAAATAAAGAAGTGATGACCTCCTCAAACTCTTACTTGGGAAAATGGAAAATCTCACTCTCACAATGCATGATTTCCTAACTAGAATTGAAGTGCTAGAATTGAAAGCCAATGAAACATCACAAACTCCACTTGCACCAAATGAAATAAATAATCATCTACCTAGCCAAGAAGGTCATCCCATTGATTATATATAATATCATCTTCCTCCACAATTACCAACTAGAGTACAACACAATAACCTCTTAAGTAATGTTGATGATTATCAAGATCTAGATAGTATACAACCCCAAAACTATCATAGGATAGAGCAAAATGTTTGGAGACATAATGGCTATGTGCAAAGGTATCATCAAGATCATTTTTCTCCTCACACATATGAGCCCGTACATCATATGGTTCAACGTATTATGGCATCATGAACAAACAACCAAGACTTAGATGATGATATTGTTCATAGGGTAAAGATAGATCCGCCCACTTTTGATGGATGACTCGATGCAAAAGTTTTTCTTGATTGGCTTATTGATATAGATCAATATTTTAATTGGATGTAAATGTCCCACGAGAGACAAGTATGTTTTGCTTGTATAAAGTTGATAGGCCATGCTAAAACATATTGGAGTAATCTTGAGCGAAAGAATCAACGAGCTGGGCAACCACCTATCTCTTCTTGGGATGAGATGAAAAAAATCTTAAAATAAAAATATGTGCCCTTAACCTTTTATGATCAGATCATGGATGAAATGACTACACTTAGGCAAGGAGCTATGAGTTTCATTGATTATATGACTTGTTTTTATGAATTGATAAACTATTATGATGTTACTGAAGATCATCAAACAATAATTTCTTGATTTTGATCTAATTTAAGAGTTGATATTTGATAAGAAATGCTTCTCGAGAGGCTTACGCTCTTGAGGATGCATTTCGACTCGCTACTCAATTTGAGGAATACCTCAAGTCTCACACCCATAGAAAACATACAACCTCATTAGGAATTAATTCCTAGCATTGCTCCATTGCCCAAATTCCCCAATCTTCCAAGCCATTAAATAATCATAAAAGAAAGACACCCATGTGTCAAATTCTAAGGCTTCAAGGATAAACTGTTCACATATGGAAAAATTGGGAATTTTGCAAGTACTTGTCCCCATTGAAATCTACTTATAGATTATGAAACTATTGAACTTAATTATGATTGTGAGGATGATCTAGTTGTAGTTGACCCTTGTGAAGAAGCTAGTGATATAGATGAAGCATTAGGTGAGCCACACATTACTGTCATGTGATGTGTATTAACTACCCCTCAAAAGGACACTGCTTGAAACGTACATCAATTTTTCATACATATTTTAAAAGATATGACAAATCTTGTAAGCTTATCATTGATAGTGGAAGCTGTATGAATGTTATTGCGACATCACCCTTAGTTAGAATGAAGCTCACACCTAAACCTCATCCATGACCCTATAAGGTTGCATGGGTCAACAAAACTTCCATCTATATATCTCAACATTATCTTGTTCCAATATAATTAGGAGCATATTCTGATAAGATATGGTGTGATGTTTTTCTTATGGATGTTTCCCACATACTGTTAAGAAGACCTTGGCTTTCTGATATGCATGTCATCCATGACAAACATGCAAATACTTACTCATTCATGTTTAAGGGAAAAAGAGTTGTACTAAATCCTGCTAAGCCTAAAGAAGCTAGCTCACTCCAGCCTAGAGATTCATCTGCCCTAGTAGAAAATAAATCCTTGCACATCATTAATAAGCATGAGTTTAAGAGAGAAGCTCAAGAAAATATTGTGTTTGCGCTAATTGTTACATAAATCCCTCAAAAACCCTGTGCTAAAACCTTACATGTTGAGATAAATGATCTTCTCTCTAAATTTATTGATGTTGTCTTGATGAACTTCCAAATGAACTTCTCCCACTGAGAAGCATTCAATATGTTATTGATTTGGTTCATGGATCTTCACTTCCTAGTCTTCCTCACTATCGAATGAACCTAAATTAACATGCTGAACTCAAACAACAAGTTGACAAGTTATTATCTAAGGGTTTTATTCAAGAAAGTTTATCACCTTATGCTATGCCCACTCTCCTTACCCCAAAAAAAGATGATACAGGGCGTATGTGTATAGATAGTGGTGCCATTAATAAAATTACTTTTAAATATTACTTTCCCATCCCATGACTTGATGATATGCTAGATATGATGGTTGGTGCATAAATTTTCTCTAAGATTGATTTAAGGAATGGATATCACTAGATCTGCAAGAAAAAAAGAGATTATTGGAAGACATCCTTTAAGACAAAAGATGGATTATATGAGTGGTTGGTAATGCCTTTTGGCTAGACCAATTCCCCTAGTACCTTTATGCATGTAATGAATCACATCTTAAGTCCCTTTATTGAAAGCTTTTTAGTGGTTTATTTTGATGACATTTTAATTTTTTGTTAGACTAAAATGATCATGTAACACATTTAAGGTAAGTTTTTGAGGTTCTTCAACAAGAAAAGCTATATATCCATTCGAAAAAGTGTTCCTTTATGACATCATCTTTAATTTTCTTAGAATTCATTATATCTTGTGATGGTAATTCTGCTGGTCATGAAAAAATTAATACAATTCAAAATTGGCCAACTCCATCAAATATACATGATGTTCATAGATTTTATGGGTTAGCCACATTTTATTGAAGGTTTATACATGGGCTTAGCATAGTAATGGCTCCAATCACCCAATATTTAAGAGGTGGAGAACTTCAATGGACAAAGCCAGCCTTTAATACTTTTATACAAATAAAAAATCTCTTAACTAGCCCACCAATATTAAAATTGCCTGATTTTAACAAAGTGTTTGAAGTATCATGTGATGCCTCTGATGTTGGTGTAGGAGGTGTTCTTAAGAAAGAAGGTCACCCAATTGCTTTCTTTAGTGCAAATCTAAATGATGCTCGACAATATTACTCTACATATGATCGTTAATTCTATGTAGTAGTCCAAGCCCTTTGATATTGGATACACTGCCTTCTTTCTCAAGATTTGGTACTATACTCTGACCATGAAGTATTAAAGTATCTCAACACTCAAAAGAAGCCCAACTCTCATCATGCAAAGTGGGTTCAATTCCTTCAAGAGTACACCTTCATTCTTAAACATAAGTCTGGTACTGAGAATAAAGTTGATGATGCTTTAAGTAGAATGTGTACTATTTTACATAGTATGAGAATCAAAGTTACTAGATTTGAGAAAATAAAAAATATGTACAAAACTTGTAAGGATTTTGGTCAACAATATGAATATTTGAATGTTGACACCTCCATTATTGACTATAATTATCAACTTCGAGATGGATATATTATTTGAGGAACCCATCTTTGTGTTCTTGATTCTTCACTTCGAGATTTTCTAATTGAAGAAATGCATTTAGAAGGCATTTCTGGTCATTTTGGTCATGATAAAACTATATCCATGGTGGAAGATTGATTCTTTTGGCCAAGTATCAAGAGAGATATTGCTCATGTTGTTTCCCAATGTCACACCTGTCAATTAGAAAAAAGTAGAAAACATAGTCCTGGATTGTATACACCTCTTCCAATCCCTCACAAGCCATGGGAAGACCTTAGTATGAACTTTATACTTGGATTACCTTGCACCATCCAACATTTTAACTCAATTCTTATTGTTGATCAATTTTCAAAAATGGCTCATTTTATGCCATGTTATAAGACAGCTGATGCTTCTCATGTTACTTCAATTTTCCTTCGTGAGATAGTTTGTTTACACGGATTACCCAAAATAATAGTCTCTGATTGTGATGTAAGTTTTATGAGTTATTTTTGGAAAATGTTATGGAAGAAACTTGGAACAAAACTCTTATTTTCTATTTCTTATCACCCTCATACCGATGGACAAACGGAGGTAATAAATAGAAGTTTAGGAGACATTCTTAGATGCTTAGTGATAGACCATACCACTAGTTAGGATCTTATTCTACCCACTCTTATAATAGTTCTATAAATCGATCAACTGAAAAAAGTCCTTTTCAAATTATTACAGGGTATGCACCAAGAAAGCCAATAGACCTTGTTGGCCTTCCAATTTCATATAGATCTAGTGCATATGCATCTTCATTCGCACAAAGCATGCATGATTTACACCAAGAAACTCAACAAAAGCTTACTTTAAGGTATGATAAATATAAAGCTGATACTGATACATATAGGCAATTTGTAAAATTTAATGAAGGAGATTTGGTTATGGCATGGTTAAGCCAGAGAGGCTCTCAATAGGAACTTTAAGAAAATTAACACTCAAGAATTAGGGCCCTTGTAAAACTGTATTTAATGTGCCTAATTTAATAGTTATACCATGGGCAAGCTCTGGATATTATTATTCTCTCTGCATATAGCACTAACATGCAGGTTGACACTTTCTTGGGGGCTCCCTTGCCATCTAGCCAATTATGATCCCATCATCCTGATCAGATTTTATATGACAAGATCATTAACACATCAGATGGAGGAGTTCAGAGGTTTCTTATCAATTGGACAGGACTGTCGCCACTTAAAGACTCTTGGCTTACATTTGAAGAGTTAGACCATATTAGTCTACAATTGCTACAAGAGTACATTGATCATCATTCTCCAAAGGAGAATTCTTCAAAGCTAGGGAGTGCTGATGCAGAGCACCCACATGATCTTTGTCGATGCACCAAATCATAAATTAAGCTTAATGTTTCTATGATTCTATATTGTATTTTCCATTTTAGTTACATGGGCTTATGGGCCCTTAAATTAGCCCATTTATCATGTTTTTTCATGAGTATTATTTGAGTGAAAAGACACTTCTATTCTTCATGAGAGAGTTGGTTTAAGGATTTTTTTGGTATTTTATATGAAAGGACACTTTAGTTCTTCAAGAGTGGGTTAGTTAATAGTTTTATTAGTTATTTGTAGGAAAAGACACATTGACCCTTCATGAAAAGGTAAGTTTATGGTTTTGATTATCATTTGACATGTATTGTATGGCTATAAATAAGTCAATATCTTTTGTATCATGGCATCAAAGATTGGATGAAAATATATTTCTCCACTTATTGTATTTATTAGTACTTTCATTCTTAAGAGAATGAAATCTTGAGTGTGAGTAGTGCAAGCCCTAGAGAAGGACATCTAAGGAAGGAAGAAGACCCCTGCAATTGAGGACTATTTGTAGTGGTTGACTTCAAATTAATCTTGCTTTGCCACCAGTTGCTTTTACTTTGACATAGGTTAGATTAACCAAAGCTCTTAATTATCTCTATACTTTTATACGGTAAGGAATTTTGCGTGTTAGTATAACTGTGGCTGAAATCATCTTAATCTTATTTTTTTTAATTTAACATTTGTACGTAAAATTTGCCTTATTTTATCGGTATTTAATTGTGAGTAATTTGTTATTTTTATTGGTGTAAAAATCATCTTACACTCTGCATAAGCATTCATTTTGTCCTACATCAACATTTTTTTTCCAAATATAAGCCTTGTCAAATTAACTAGAAAAGGGAATCCAAGAAGCATTGGATGTGCTTAGGTCCTTATTTGAAGTTATAACATCTCAAAGATTATATTGAAAAAAAATATATAAATTATTTTCCTTAAAAAAGGTTAGATATAAAATCAAATCTAAATTACCACTACAAAGCCAACCTAAATACCTAAATCATTTTCATTAAGGTAATAAGAAATTATTTTTTTTTCATCGAATAACTCTCCTCAAAGTGGGTCATAGTGGCATTATAAATTCTTAGCTAGTGCAGTGATTTAAAAATGTAGGGAAACAAATATCATTAAAATACAAAAGCTTACAAACCACAATCCATGCCTAAAAAACAATCCACTATGCTGCATTAGGATTAATAAGCATTTCAATATCATTTTAATGAATGTTACCCCAAGTGCCTATCAAAACATGTCACATAAAAATATATAACAAAGTTATGTTTTATATTTGTAAGCATATTCATTCTTTTTATTTTTTTCATTATACTAGGCAAGTTCAGAACCTTGAAGTCAAAAATAGTTGGGTTTATATATATACTATTTTCTATACTATGCCACCCGTAGGCTATAATATAAATTTCTTATAGCTCTTGATGACTAGCCTCCTCATCATTAAACTCACCCAACACCACCATTTTAGAACTCAATGCATACACCCTCAAGATAACTCAAATAAATACTTATTTTGTGACATATTATAGCAAAAAGTTAAACTAGCATATGAAAATAAATATAATAGAATCCCAAAAGCATTATTAAGCTGCAATAGAAAGTAGTAAAGGCAATAGATAATATAGGGTTTCTTTTTCTTAGTTTGTTGGTGAACATGCTAAAAGTCAAACTTCAAATGTATCTACACAATTTGCATCATTAATTATTCTTAGATTTTAAACCATCATGTCACTCATATCTCGTAAGCATTTGTACTTAAACTTTAACTATTATTATTTATCCATTTGTTATGTAATACACAAAAGGTGGTGCTTCTATGAGCTAAGTGTGATGGAAATTTAAAGCTTGTGAACAAGGGTGGCTAATTTAGACTTTTTAATCTTAAGGTTTTACTCCCTTAAGTGGATTTCATATTAGGTGATTGGATTAATTATGAGATTATTATTAGTTTTGTGGCATTTGGGCTAGTATGAAGGAAGGGCTACTCATCTAACATGGGCTAGCTTGTGCTACTCATTTATGTCCTTTATGTGCATTTAAGGTAGATCTAAGATTCCACTAGGTTACTAGGGAGTGTAATATAGTGATTCATATTTGGGTAATGAGGAGCAAGGATTGAATTTTCCTTAAAAGGGGGCTAGATTAAGCTATTTGGGCTGGCTTAAATAAACCATTTTTATCACAAAGGAGAACCCATTAGCTAAGAGTTTGTGATCTCTTCAATGAACTTTACAGGTGTAGCATGAGTTTGCAATGGCTATGGTTTAGTCATTGATGATCAAAGAAGAGTGGTTAGATTTTAGGCTATCTTATACTAGCTTAGGTTAGGCCAAATAACCAAATTATCAAATTGGCTCAATTTCTTAGTTTGAAATTTACAACCTTTATAAATGGAATATTATGAGGGTGATAGTGCCCAAAGGTGGTCTTGGGTTGGTTCTTAATCAATTTGTAGATGTTAGATCTTAAGACTTAGTCATGAGTCAGGTTGGGATGGCTCAAGTTGACCATTTCTCACTTTAGGTGAACTTGGTAGTTCAATCTTTCTTTGGGTCATTAATTAGTCTAAGCCATTATCTTAGGCGAGGCTGGACCAAATTTTGGTCTAATTTTGGGCTTGTGCCCATTTGAGCTAACTTAGCATAATCCAAATGATCATATTCCACTTTTTATATAAACTTACCAAGAATGAGAGAAAAACAAAATAATTATTTATGTTATCCTTAGAAATATAGCACAAATAATTTGTAGAGGTTTTTTAAGGATAACATGACCTCAAGCCTTCATCCAATTTGGTTTGGATTTCATTTGATCATGGGTATAATTTGAGCTAGCCCTGAACAATCTTTGATTTGCTATCCTTGGTTAGGTTTTACTGGCCAATGAAGTTTCCAAGGTTTTATATGGCTTCCTATGGTCTTGGGTTGGACAAAGCCATCACACAAGTGGCTTTGGCTAACCTTGACCATTTTTAGCTTGGGCGAGCCTATGCTAGCCTATGTTAAGCCAACACACACACACACACACATAAACACACATACATAGAGATTAGTATATATGAGTAAGTGTATGTGTAGGATTATAATTTTAGCATTACTATCAGAGGGAGTATTAAGGGTTGATTTAGGCTTAGATTGGTCCAAAATACACCCCATGCGATTTTGGTCAGTCTTATCATAACATTAGCTTGGGCTAGCCTAAGGTAGCCCAAGAGGACCAAATGCTTTACCTTGGTTATAAATTATTATTTAATGAGGTTCCAAGGTTTATCATGGATTGTTAAGTGCTTGGATTGGTTCAAACTAGCACACTAGTGGGATGGACCAACATTAGTCAATGCTTTGGTTGGGGCTACTTGAGCTATCCTAACAGGCCAATCATTTTGTTAACGCTTAGTTACACTACAATTTGGAGTTTTTAAGTGAGATAATAATCAATTCTAGGAATTTGGACCCTAAGATCACACCCATGGAATTCAGCAAGGTCAACGGATTTCTACTATTGTTTGGGTTGGTTCAAACCATTATCACATGTGGTTTGGCCCACCCTAAACCAATGCTTGGCTTGGGCTAGCCCAATTAAGCTAAATCTCCACATTATGAAGTTAAGACTTTAGGGATCTACCAATGATGTTCCAAGCGTCTTGGTGCTTACACCAAACCACATAAATCATAAGTGTTATGTCTGTGCTTCAATTATTTTTGTTTTTCTCTCATTCTTGTGTTTGTCTTACATTCCTAACAGATTGACTAGATTAGATTCGTGATAGCAATTTTAGAAGTGTTTGGGCTATATTTAAAATCATTTTATTAAATCAACAGTACTCAACTTCTTAATTAGCAATTTCATTCAGTAATTGCATTTCAATTTCTTGAACGCATATTTCTTGAGCTAAACACAAAGCTTTGAATGTTAGAATTTTGTTAGACATTTGCTCTTATAAATTAGCGAGATAAGTGGTATTTTTTTGCTATGAATCATGTATTGTGAAAAATCATTAAATATAAAAGTAGTGAATATTTTATTTGGATGTGTTATTTAATGCAATTTGATGTACCCTACAATACTAAAATTTGAGAGAAAACAACAACTTAAAGAGTTAGTTGAGCGGTTATGTCGTTAATTTATATAAAAAATGAATATTATTGATGTGCGCGTATATATATAAAGTCAGAAAGTAAAAAAGATATAATTTGGGTAATATCTTCTCAACATATTGAATTTAAAAGCTTAAGAAGAAAAATATAGTTTAAAATAATTAATTGATGTTAAAAAGAGTGATGAAGTTCCGAAAATAAAATAAGGATTGGTAATTTTAATCAAAGAAAATGATTGTTTATAAATAAATTAATTGGTTGATTCACATACGAAACCATATAAAATTAAGACATAGCTCGAGGTTTTTAATAATACTTTTGTAGCTAAGAAAAAATATATGATGCTCCATTTGGATCCATTGTTCCTTCACTTATGGCCTCAATATTGAGTGTGTGTGGAAATGATACACTACAATCATCTAAATTATCTAATAACACCTCTACTTTAATAGAACATTCTAAGGGTTTCATTTCTACACTTATTAGATTACTAGGCTCCTATTGTTGTGAATCAAATCAACCCAAGCACAACACTCTTTATTGCAGCAGAAGCGATTCACCTAAAGAGCGCACACTTCAACAACATATTCGAGGATCAAACGTGCGATGACGGTTACCAAGCAAACTCAGAAATTACAAATCACAAGACAAAGATATCAGCACATGCATGCAAGCATCACGACACATACAATCATCCAAATACAAAGATATACGTGGAAAATCCAAGAATGGAAAAAATCACGGAGCCACACTAACGAGAAAATTCACTATGAAAACTTCAAGGTTACAGAGTTTATAAAGAGCTATCACCTTAAAACAACCGCTTAAGCTCTTACACTAGAATAGAGAGGGGATGTAGCAGCTGCCACCTGGAATCTCTCCTCCAACATGCAAGACCTAATTTGCACTGCAGCTCCCTTAGGGTTCCACCTAGGGTCCTCCTCCTCACAGTAGCTTTAGCCTTCAAAATTGATATGCAAAACCTTAGGGTTCTTCCCAACACTTAACCTTAAGTACTCAGCTCTATTTTTAACCCTAAAGTGTTTAAAATGCCCTCAGATTTCTGTAGAACGAGACCTGGAACGAAGCAGAAATCCGTCAGGAGCTGCGGCGCGCTGAAGCGCCAATGCTGCTTATGGACACTAAAGTGTCCACAACACAACAATATCTCACTTAAAGATTTTTAGGCAATCTTCCCCTGCTTCCTCCATTGACCATTTATTGTCTTCTTCTGTGTCTGTTAAGCAGTGTAGCGTGACTCACCACCGCTCTCCTTCACGTAATGAGGCCAACTGAAGTTGCACATAGCTTCAGTTTCTCTACTGCCACTGTTTTGGTAAGCATATCAGCAGGATTCTTAGAAGTATGGATCTTCTCTAATCTAATATGTCCTTAGTCCAACAGTGTCTGAATTGTTGTGTTATGGAGGCTTCATTGTCCAAAAATAGCATAGGCGCTGTAGTGCACCACAGCATGCCATAGTGTGCTTCAGTGCGCCACAACGCGCTACAGTGGAACCAAGTCCGAAGCTGAGGTGCCACGGTGCTCCTCAACGGTCAGCAATAGAGATGTGGACGCTGCAGCGCGCCACAGTGAAATCATATGCGGGCGCTACAACGCTACAGCACACCGTGGCGCGCTATAGCAGAAGCAAGTTTGAAATGCGGGCGTTATAGCGCACCGCAGCGCACTCTAGCACGCAATAGCGGATGCAATTCTGAAAGTCGATCGCTACAGCGCGCTATAGCAGCCGACGGAGTTCTGCTTCGTTTCAAGTCTCAATCTAAAGAAATCTAAGGGGTATTTTGAACTTATTGGGTCTGAAATGGAGCTAGCTACTTAAGCCTAAGTAGTGGAGGAAAACCTAAGGCTTTGACAATCAGTTTGGAGACTTGGAGGATGTAGATGAGAAGAACCTTAAGCGAAACCCTAGGAAGTTGCTGAGCAAGAGAAGACTTGCTGTTTGAAGAAGAAACTTCAGGAGGTAGCAGCTTCTTCCCTTCTCCATCCTAAGTGTTAAGCTACAGCTATGCATGCTGAGGTGATATAGCTCTTGTAACTCTGTAAGCCTTGGAGCTTTTTCATAATGGTTTTTCTCGTTGGTGTGGCTCTGTGGTTTTTCCCAATCTTAGGTTTTTCACATATATGCTTGTGTTTGGATGATTTGTGGGTGCTGTGAATTTCTTGCTACAATTTTGTGATTTCTAAGCAAGTTTGGTAACTGTCAATGCACCGATCATCAAAGTCTTTGGACTTTGGTTTGTTGTTGCCTTTACAAGCTCCATTCTGCATTATGTAACTTGTGTATCGATGGTGTATAGATGGTATCAGAGAGTTATGTTCTTTGCTTTGTTGATAAGGAGGGATTGCTTGTTTGAGTGGGAGCTATGCCCAAAAAAATGAGACACAGGATTGAGAAGTTCAGTGAGACAAACTTTGCGTTCTGGAAAATAGAAATGGAGGATTTGCTCTACTAGAAGAAGTTGTATCTTCTATTGAAAGGAGCCGACAAGAAACCTAGAACTATGACTTATGAAGAATGGGAGGTTCTTGATAGAACCACTTTGGGTTCTTGATTCGTTCATTGTGAAGATGATGATGAATCCATAATTTATATCCATAATAAAGGAAAAACTCATTCATTTCCTTATTTAAAATAGCCCCCTTGATTAAATTTTGCTTATTTTTAGGTAGAAAGCCAGTTCAACAATTTCTAGAAAATTCTGGAGCTTTCATGCAATTTCTGGAAGTAATCTGCTACGGCGCTCCCCAGCGCACGCCAGCTCCTTGCATACAGAAGACTCTTATCAAAGGGGACTATTTATTCTTGGAGCGTTTTCGCTACGGCGTGTCACAGCGCACCCTAGCGCACTGCAGCGAATGAGTTCATGAAATTCAACCGCTACAGCGCGCTGAGCGGAAGAATTTACAAAACCCAACCGCTACAGCGCGCTACAGGACGCTCCAGCAGGAGAGTTTGCAAGATTCAAATGCCACAGCAAGCTGCAACGGGAGAGTTTACGAAACTCAATCGCTACAGCGCGTTGTAGTGGGCAAGTTTGCAAAACTCTATCGCTACAGCGCGCTGCAGCAGGCAAATTTCAAGACTTGAACCGCCACAGCGCGCCACAGCAACTGAGTTACAAAACTCGATCGCTGCAACGGCGCACCAAATTTTTGTCTGATTCGTACATTTATTGTAGCTGGGACAAGACCCCCAACTTGCTCCTTGTCTCCCGGCCATCATTCCATCTGCAGCAGAACAGTTTTTAAAAGGAAAAAATGGATTCTTGAAGTGATGTGGAGATTAAAGAATGAAAAAGGGGATGTCACCTCACTCCTAAAGTGGCATTTGCACTCATTGCTGCAGAAATTTGGATGGAAGAAACTAGAATTTGAAGGTAAGGAAGAGGAGTGACCCATCTATAAATGCAGCTCTTCTTCACTTAAGAAGGGTTCCAACTTTTCATCCCAAAATTTAGTTTTTAGGGGCTGCATAGAAGAAGAAGCAGACCTCTCCAAGGGAGGTAGAAAGGACCATTGCTAGAGGAGAAAGAACCAAGGGCTGCACTAGGGAGCTAAAGGGGAGGAGAAGAGGAAGAAGAGGAGAGATCTGGAGAACCCCATTAAGGGTCATTCCTAGAAAACTCTAATCTTACTTTGATCTTTCTTTTTAGTGGATCATAAAATGGTCTTCATCCTTGTATGCTTCTTTTCTTTTCTCAGCTATAATGGAAGGCTAAACCCCCTTGGGGAGGGTTGGGCTAAGCCCATTGTAAAATGTAAGGGACTATATGAATGATGTAGAACTTCCTCAAGCATTGAACTAAGGAAAATCTATTTTTGAATGACTAAATGTATTCATCTTAAGAACAAGTTATGGAACAAATGAAAATCTTATGTTAAGAAAAAGTATACAGATAAATACTAATGATCAAAATGAAAGTCTTGTGCACCATAACTCATTACTTAGTTAAAAGCGGGACATGTGTGAAGAAGGTGCTTTGAATCAAGTGAGATGTTCTATAGCCCTCTTGCACCATGTTTTATGCTCAACTAAGGAGTAGAAGCATGCGAGCTAAGACCCATTAATTAGAGCTCCGTTGCTCAGCATACTTGAAAGGAGGGAGTGGATTCTTGAGAGCTCGTGAACGACGTGACATAGTTCATAGAGCCCAATAAAAGCACTCCCTTATCTGAACTGCACATGATGCCTGTGAAGCTCATTAATGGAATCATGCTCTTAAGATCGGCTAATTAAAATTGTAAATTTTGGTGACCTAGACGTAGGGAACTAAGATGCTCTCATTATGATCTCATGGGAATCTTTGTGCAAAAATTGAACCTTAGTGTGTTCATCTCTAGCACAAGATTTGCACTTGAAAGATTTAGAGGACAATTCTAAAGAATTGAATGTGCATGTGATTATTAACTTAATAAAATGAAATGAATGTGCTTGAGAAGTAATACAACTTGAAGTCCCCATCATTTCACATAGAATAAGCCCAACTATCCTCTCATCTTTAAATAGTTTCATAATCATCTAAATTATTGCTTTGAATACGAAACCACACCAAGCTGAATTCACACCGCTTAAACATTATTGAAAGTAGATATACCATAGTAATAACACACCCATTCCTTGAGGACGATAAATCTCGGAACTCACCTTCCAAATTATTACTTCAGACTACGTACACTTATGTGTAAGTGCAGATGTGTATTTTACAGTCTGTCAGATGACAACAATAATGGTAATGAAGTTGAATATGCTTTGTCCTGGCATGAAAAGTGACATTCTTTGCCAGATGAATAGTGCTTATACTATCACTGTAGAGTCTCACATCCTTCTGTTCCTTGCCCAATTTAGCCATGAAACCCTTCAACCATATCATCTCCTTGCTTGCCTACATGATGGCAATGTACTTTACCTCTGTGGTGGATAACGATACAATGTCCTGTAGCCTGGAGATCCAGCTAACCACTGCACTTCCCAATGCATAGACATAGCCTATAGTACTTCTCCTGCTATCAACATCTCCTGCAAGATCTGAGTCTACATATGTAAAAACCCAAGTTGTCACCCTGGTCAATTAAGACTAAACCAAGTCTCAATTTTGATTCCATCACTCTTAAATAATCATTAGGACATCACCCTAAATTTTTGGTCCAAATCAAATGACAAACGGATCAAACCCTAATTTTGGGAATCCCAAAAACCTTGGAAATTAACCTAATTATTTTGATCTCAAATCAAAAATTGGACTATGCCATTGCGCTCGTCGCCCCCAAATTATCTATGGGTGATGTTTTTGAGGGAATCGGAAGTCATCGAAAACCCATCAAATATTTTAATAATATTTAAATACCAAAAAAAATTAGGAAACAAAAAAAACTCGTCGGAATTGATATTTGACTTCGCCGTTGCGTTCCTCACCCTTCAATTAGCTAGTGGTGATTATTGAAAAATTTTGAAGTCATTTAATTATTCAAATTAATTAAGAAAAAATGCATTAAATATTCTAAGTAAATATTATTTAAATAAATTCCTTGACGATGCCGTCGCTGCACCATCGACTTCACCATGCACCGTTACTCCTTACTGTTTGATCGAACGGCAAATCAGGACCGTTCGATCGACCAATTGAACGTATCCCGCCCGTTGTCCTCGAGGCCGCTCGTGAGCAGGCATGTGGCGCATAGCCACGGTTTGCGTCCAACCAGCATGCGTGGTTTCCTTTGGAGGCTTTGCCGAGCTACCTTAATCCCTTCAGCAGTGGCCACACCCTTCCCTCACGAACTAAGGACCTGAGTGCAACCCTAAGATCATGAATCAAAATTGCTCTGCTGCCTACCGTCCATTCCAGCATGCTTTGATATCCCAATCCCTCCTTCGAATTGCTATCGCTTAAATTCAAAAACTCTTTCAATTCCTAATTATTTTTTCTTCAGTTCAATCGAGCTCGGGTGAGCTTGATCAGATAATATTTGCGTAGAGTCCACAGTGATCTACAGAGATCGTTCGGGCCTTCATTTTGCCGAGTCTAGGGCATCACTTGGTGAGGTGATGCTGAACCTCCATGTTCGGATTTTTAGGTTCGGTAGTTGTGCCAGACAGGATCTTTTGTTTCTGGTACGTCTCGATCCCGGAGAAGGACCGTACGTTGCATCCTTTGGAACCCTAAGACCGGTTTGTCGGTTTGTCGAAGGAGATGACCCGTGGTTTTGGGTCGGGTCAATCAGGTCGGTCTGGCCCATGAATGCGCTCGTGGGGTCTGCGTGGCCTCACTGACATCCCCGTTAGCAAGTGCAGGTATGGGGCCCGTAGTTAGCTCTACTGACACTATGTGGGTTCTGCCATTTGTCCCTTGTCCAATTGTGCGCTAACGCGTGGCTCATCAGCAGTCTGCCGTTGAAGCCGTGGGGCCCACCTCCTGTAAGCAGTCAAGCCAGTGACCCCACCATTTAATTAAATGAAGATCTTATAATTTAATTAATGAAATGATTTTAATTTAATTAGGTTAATATGATAAATACAGAAACTTTAAAATGCTTCTATTTTGCAATCCATAAGTCCCAATATATTAAATATATATCTCATTTTGCTTAGAAAAATGAGATGAATAATGTGGCAGTATCAATTTTCCTGTAAGACACCTAAATAGCATAGTGACATTTTAGGATCTCCCATACCTATACCAAAACTTCCCCTAGCCATAACTTTGTACCTAGTGACCCAAACCTAGCTAATATGAGTCTCGTTTTAATCAGGAAAATGTCTAGTTTAATTGGAAAGTATTAGTTTTGTTGTAGATCATTAGTTTGACTAATCACTTTTAGGAAATTCCCTAATTACCCCTTAATGACCTAGAAATTCAATTAGCCATAACTTAGTCAATTAAACTTCAAATTAGGTCATTTAAAGTACTATCTAGATTAGAAAAAACACCACCAACAGTAAACTGAAATAAAATTAGAGTTTTGACAACAAGAAACCCTAAGTTGACCAAAATACCCATAACCCTACTTAGGTCATAACTTGACCAATTGAGCTCTAAATTGGGTCTACTCCTAGTTAAAGTACTTAGTGTGTTATAGGGAAGCTATAGTCACTGAGTTTACTAAATTTGAATCTCAAATAGAAAAGTTAGGTTTTTGACCCCTCTTAATCTAAGAAATTACATAATTGCCCATAATCTTGGAATCATCATAACTTAACTAATAGACTTCAGAATTTAGTGTTCTTAAACTCTATAGAATCCTTGAACAACAAACAATAATAAACTGTATAAAATTTTTGACTTTATTAGGTGAAATTACCAAAATACCCCCATATGTTAAAATCCTTAAATTGGACTTATATGACTTAATCCTTGCCCAATTTTAGTAAACTTATTGTCTATCTTCATATTAGATAGTAAGAAATCAGTATGTATCAAGAAAATCTAATTTAGAGCCATAAATCAAAAAATAGTATTTTATACCTTTAAGTAAGGGCAAAATAATCATTTTGCCCAGAATTTAGGTTAAGTGCTATTAACCACTAAAATACCTTTTAGATCAATTAAATCAGTAATAAAACTAATTTAAAATCAATTTAAGTAATAAATCTCATAATTTGGATAATTTGACAAAAATCTCTTATTAAGGCTTGAAAATCCTTAAGTAAGGAGAATGTCCCTTACATAGCTAAAACCCATCTTTAAGTTCCCCAAATGAATAAAAATAGCAAATAAAGCTAACTTATAATAAATTTATTAATTCTTAGAACTCTCTCCAAGTCATCTCATTAAGAGCTTCACTAGGAATCTACACCTTACATTAGGACCCTTTCCTAAGATTAGGGATAGATCCTAAGTTAGATTTCATCTATTGACTAAAGTGGGATTCAATGAATAAAACATTGGTTTTATAGTTTCTAGATTTTTATAATTTCATTCTTATTATATTATCTTTCAATCTTAGATTAAGAATAGGAGAATCATCCTATTAAGCTTAATTATGCTTAATAGAATTTGCCTCAATTATTAGTTCACAGATAGATTTAAATCTAAGATCCTTAGATTTTACCTTTTTGGATTATGTGATTAACTCTAATTTGTGGTGTTTAATTCATAATCCCTAGTTTAGAATATCTAAATTTATCAATTAGGATGTGATGATTTATTACTTAACTTATAGTTGATTCTAATTGAACTAAATTAGGACCTAGCTAGTCCTAATTACTTTTAACCCTATAAGATTGTGCTTCTAAGTTATACTCAGCACTAGGAGTTAGGGATCCTGAACTTATATAACTTAGAATAGTTAGAATGATTTAATAGATAATAAATAATATCACCATGTGTAGTAGAGTCCCTTGCTCATTATTGATTTACTTATGCTTATGAATTCCTTGTATTTTGAGCTATTACCTTGAACATGTCATGTAAAAGAACATTATTGCATAAAATGAAAACTTAGAATAATTAGGATAACATTTGCATTGGGTTCAGTTTTTGGTTGATTTTGCGCATTAGCACTCTATTGGACAGGACGAAGGTGAGATAAGGATTACATAACATTACTCATTGAGGAGTGTTATGTTAAGTTGGAACCCAAACAATCTTGTAAATGTGCTTGACTCCTCAGCTACTTCTAGTTGTGCCCATAGAAGTAAAGTAAATAATTAAAAACTTATTGCATGTGTATATACTGCCTCTTAGTTCAGTTATATATTTTGCCTTAGCCTCTTATGATGCTAAAAAATTTTATCGGCTTAGCCTCTTATTATGCTAAGAAATTTTGTCACCTTAGCCTCTTATGATGCTAAGAATCCTTTTGATGTCAACAAGCTAGATTAACCCTCATCTGATATGGCAGTCATTACACACTGTTACAGTTTTACTTTCACTATTTTACTGTTTACCATTTCTTTTCTACTTACTTTTATGTACCACAGTTAGATTATTTACATTTGAATCTCCATATGTCATATGATCATCAGTATGTTTAGATTTACACTTTCTTTCAGTACTTTTTGTACTGTATTTATATATATATATATATATATATATATATATATATATATATATATATATATATATATATATATATATGCCTAGCCTTGTATTAGCTTATTTTTTAGGTATGTTTTTTGCCTCACTTTTGCTTAGTTATAAATACTGTTATTTATAACTTACCATTTCATTTGTATGCTTTGTTGCTCCCATGCTAGTTTACTTTGTTCAAGTTTAGGTAAATGGTGATATTAATGAATTAATGAAAATTTATCAACCTAAAATGTACTTAGACACTTTGTCTAACAAGATTTTATTTTTTTAGCTGGGGCCTTGGCATTATGAAACTGACAATGTCAGTTTTTGAGCAATTTGAGGACTTGGTGCCTGAAGAGGAGCCTTTTATTGAGGAGGAGCAACAGGGTGGTGATGAAGTCATTTAGACTTTTTTCTGCTTTATTGTGAGGATGAGAGATTGCTCATTAATTTCTTTGAAAACTATTTGAAAATGTTTTAATATTATAAGTACCCTTGACTGTGTTTCTTTATGTACTTATTATTCTAAGCTGCATGTATTCTTTTCCTTAATTATATTGTGGTGAAATGGATGTACTTTCTACTTTTCCTTGTTTTTGCACTCTATATTTATATTTACTTAGTGATTGATCTCTTGTACATTTTGGGCACCTCCTTCCCTTATTAGCAGATTGTGGATTATACCTAATCTAATGATAAGTGAGGGATCAATCGTAGTGGCACACCGCCCCCTGGGGGCAGGGAGCCACAACATATCACTGTAAAATAATGTCAGATATCCCAAAGCATAAAGCTTTGCCCACAATACCTTTCAGATACCTTAGGATCCACTTGACTGTATCCAAATGGTGTTTTTCTAGGTTTCCCATGAACCTCTTGACCACTCCCACTACATGGGCAATATCTGTTCTCGTGTATATCATTTGCATACATCAAGCTATCAACTATTGAAGCATAAGGAAAATTCATCATATGCTCCTTCCCCTCTTCAGACTTTGGCATCTATTCCTTCAATAAGCTGAAGTGACTTATTAGGGGAGTGCTCACCGGCTTCACTTCATTCATGTTGAATTGCTTCAGCACCTTTTCAACATATTCCTTCTGTGACAGCTTCAAAATTCCTGCACTTCTCTCCCTATGGACTCTCATTCCTAGAATCTGATTGGCCAACCCCAAGTCCTTCATGTCAATCTCCCTTGACATTTGCTCTTTCAGCATCTTTATCTCCTCCATGTTAGATCCTACGATCAACATATCATCTATATACAGCAATAGAATGATATAGGAGGACTTACACTGCTTTATGTAACAGTAGTGATTTGCCTAACATCTTTTGTTTCCTGATTCTGACATGAACCTATTAAACCTTTTGTACCACTGCTTTGGTGCCTGCTTCAAGTCATAGAGGCTCTTTTTGAGCTTACACAATAGCTCAGACTTCTCTTTCTCTTGAGCTTTGTACCCCTTAAGATATTGTATGTGTAGCTATTCTTCCAGTTCTCCATGAAGGAATGTAGTTTTAACATCCATTTGCTCCAGATGCAAATTTTTAACTGCAATAATGTTCAGCACAACCCTAATGGTTATCATCTTCACAACTGGGGCAAAAATATCACTATAGTCGACCCCATGCATTTGCTGAAAATCTTTTATTACAAGTCTCACCTTGTAGCGCTTGCTTCCATTAAGCTCTTCCTTCACTCGATAAACTCACTTTTTCTGAAGGGCCTTTTTCCTAGCTGGTAAGGGTGCCAACTCCCATGTGCCATTTGAGATGAGTGATGACATCTCATCATTCATGGCAGTCTCCCACTTGATTAAATCTTCAACTTGAAATACCTCTTCCAAGATTTCTGGTTCACCACCATCCATTAGCAATAAATAAAATAAAGAAGGTGAATACTTTTGTGGCATTCTAGATACTCTTGTGAATTTTTTTAACATGGGTATTTAAGGTTCAACATCAACACCCTCTTGAGCTTCTCCATGTTCTCCAACATCTGACTCAACATTATCATCAATCTCTATATGCTGGGGTTCACCATCTGAAGCATCCTTTGAATTAGTCTTGATTCCCATACAATCTTTGTACATTTCACTTTCATTAAAAGTGACATACCTTCTTCTGATGACTTTTTGGTTCTAATTATCCCAAAATATGTAATTAAACTTGCCCACTTCATATCCAACAAATGTGCACTTGATCGCCTTGGCATCAAGTTTTCTCTTGAATCCTGCATCAACATGCACATAGGATGAGTAGCCAAATACATTGAGGTGGTTCAATTTCACCTCCTTTCCATTCCAAGCTTCCTCAAGGATCACTTCATTCAAGGGGATGAAAGGTCCCCTATTGATTAGATATATAGCCGTGTTAACGACTTCAGTACAGAACTACCTTGGGAGACATGCATGAAATTTCCACTCCTGGCTCTCTCTGTGATTGTTCGGTTCATTCATTCTGCAACACCATTTTACTGTAGTGTTCCGGGGACTGTAAACTTCCTCTTACTTCCTCTTAAGGCATAGAACTCCATGAACTCCTTATCACAGTACTCACTACCATTATCAGATGCATTTCTGCTTTAAACCTATCTCATTCTCTACCAAAGCTAACCAATATCCAAACACATCAAACATGTCAGATTTGTGCCTTAGAAAGTAAACCTATACCTTCCTAGTATGATCATCAATGAATATGATGAAGTATGTTGCTCCACCGATGGAATATGTAAGAGCTGGTCCCCATACATCTGTATGCACATACTCCAATTTCTTGCTTCTGAGCTCCCTTACAACCTTAGAGAATGAGTCTTTCTTCAATTCACCCAGCACACAATCTTTATAAAAATCCAATTCCACTGACTTCAGTCCTTGGAGCTTCCCCTTTGACTGTAGAGATTACAGCCCCCTCTCGCTCATATGGCCAAGCCTCCGGTGCCATAGATTTGCATCTATCTCCTCTGCAGCTGCAATAGTATCAGACACTTTATTGATCAAACAAAATGTACCTTCCATATTGCCTTGTGTAACAATAAGTGCACCCTTGGTGACCTTCCACGAGTCTCCTATGAAATAAGAGATGTAGCCTTCTCTTTCTAACTAGCTCACTGTGATCAAGTTTCTCCTTAGACATGGCACATGTCTAACATCCTTAAGCTTCCAAACTGCACCGCTTGGTAGCTTCACATCCACATCACCTCTGCCTATGATGTTGCATGCCTTATCATTTTATAGATTAACTTCCCCAAGTCACCCTTGGTGTAATTCTTGAAGGCACTCCTTGACGGAGTCGCATGAAAAGAGGTGCCCGAGTCCACAACCTAGAACTCCGTGTTGATAAGAGAGAGGATCAAAGCATCCTGATCCTCCTTAGCTGAAGCATTTACAGTGGGGTTCACCATCTTTCCACCACTACTTTCTTCTTCAGGGTAGAGCAGACCTTCTTAAAGTGACCTGCCTTCCCACAGTTCCAATAATCCAGCTTTGCTTTTTTGGATCTTGATTTACCTTGCCAAGACATAGACCTATTCTTAGTATATCTCCTCTCCGCTTGTCTTCCCTTGCTCTCAACATTCAGTGCTGAGGTAAATGCCTCTCCATGAGATTTATTACTGTGGTGCCCCGCCCTCAATCCACAAGATTAGATCAAGGGGTGGTGTGCCACATTGGCCAATCCCTCATTTATTATTGGATTAAGAAATCCACTCATAAAGGAAGGATGTGCCTTGAATATGTACAAGAGATCAATCACTAAGTAAATAAAATTTCAATGTGCGGAAGCAAGAAAGATAAAATATTACATCTAGTTCCACCATAACACATATAAGATTTACAACTCATAATAAAATAGTGTAGTAAAAGAAAATACATATGGTACCTGTATTATTACATTAATTTTAAATAAGCTTAAATGAAAAAAAATATCACTCATCCTTACTAATGAAAAAGACAAACTATACTAAAGCTCTTCAACACTGGACTGATGCTCCTCATGAAGTGGCTCTACCGTAGGAACTGAATCCTCAAATTACTCAGGAATTGACATTGTTAGTTTCACAATACTAGGGCCCCAACTAAGAAAAGAAAAATATTGTTAGAAATATTGTCTAAGTACATTTTAGTCTTATTAAGTTCATTATTTAATGATATCATGGCATTCTAGGCAAGTGTAATCAAGTTTACGCATGCTAGATAAAAATTCAAAATAATAAAACTGAAGTAAGTCTAACATCCTAACATGCTTACACACACACACACACACACACACACACACACACACACACATATATATATATATATATATATATATATATATATATATATTGTGGTGCCTGCCCCCTAATTCACAAGATTATACTTAAGGAGAGGTGTGCAACTCTGGTAAATCTATCACTTATCATTGGATTAGGTAAGATCCATAATCTACTAATAAGGGAAGGGTGTGTATAGAATGAATGCATATTATCAGTCACTAAGTTAATATAAATAGACAGAGTGCGGAAGCAAATATAGTAAATAATACATCCACTTCACCATAATTTAAATGATAAATAAAAATGAAAAGTACTCAGAAATAATAGTGCAGAAAAGAGAACACAGCCACAATTGTACTTGTATTATTATAACATTTATTTTGAGTTTAAAGCAAAAGCATTACTCATCCTCATAATCATATCAAAGAAACTAAATGTTTTTTGCTCCACCCTAATGTGCCTCCTCCAAATAGGGCTTCTCCTCTGGTGCTAGATCACCAAACTGCTCAAATTCTGATATTATAAATTTCACAATGCTAGGTCCCCAGCTAATAAAAGAGAAATCTTATTAAACAATTGTCTAAGTACATTTTAGGCTGATAATTTTTATATATTTTAGGCTAATAAATTCTATACATTTAGTAATATCACCATTTCCCTAAACTTTATGCAAAAGAAAGTAAGGTGTGAGCAACATGCATACAAAGGAAGGTGGTAATTTATAAATTAAGCATTTATAACTAAGCAAGAATGAGGCAAAAAACATATCTCAAAATAAGCAAAAATAATACTAGTCATACATGTATAGATGAAGTAAATAAAATACTGAAAAGAAATACTACATCCTAAACATGCTGATGATCATATGGCATGTGCAGATTTAAAAGAAATCATTCTAATTGTGGTACATATAAGTAAGCAACAAAAGGTTTAGCATCCTATAATTTACAAGTAATGTAAGTAAAATAGCTGATTGAAGTAAAAGTAAATAGAAAATTATAATTAAAATCAGGAATAAAAATAGAAATAGTGTGTCATGACTGCCATACAGATGAGGGCTACATCTAGCCTTCTGAAATCAAAAGGATTCCTAGCGTCAACAAGGAGGCTAATGCGACAAAATTTTTCTAGCGTCATAAGAGGCTAGAGCTACATGGATCTTAGCGACATAAGTGGCTAAGGCGCAAAATTTCCTAGCATCAACAAGGAGGCTAGGGCTATATATATAACTGAACTGAGAGGCAGTCTTAACACATGCAAATTCATATTTCAGTTATTTAATTTAATTTTGTGGACAATTTTAGAAGTAACTGAGGAGTCAAGCATGTTTGCAAGACTATTCAAGTTCCAACTTAACAACACACTCCTGAATGAGTGAAGTTAAGTAATCCTTATCTCACCTTCCCTCTGCCCATTGGTACTATGCGTAAAAGTCAACCAATAACTGAACCCAATGCAAAGTTATCCTAAATATTCTATGTTTTTATTTTTCATGCAATAATATTCTTGTATGATATGTCCAAGAAATAAGGTAAAAAAAATTCAAGGAATGTGTAAGCGACAAAATTTAATTATGAGCAAGATACTCTACTAACCATGGTGATATTATTTGTTATCTAATTAACTATTCTATCTGCTCTAAATTATATTAGTTCAGGATCTCCAATTCCTACTATAGAGTGTAACTTAGAAGCACAGCCTTATAAGCTATAAAAGATTAAAACTGATCAAGTTCTAATTTAATTCAATCAGAATCTACTACAAGTTTAATAATAAATTATTATGCCTTAATTGATGAATTTATACATCCTAAACTAAGATCTGATCAAGATTGACTAAATTAGAGATTATAGATTAAACACCATGATCTTGGGTTCAATCATATAATCTAAAGGTAGAACTTAAGATATAGGTTTCAATATAAATATGATCTAATGATTAAGGCAAATCCTATTTAAGCAAAATTATACTTAATAGGACAATTCTCCTACTCTTAATCTAAAATTAAAAGATAAAATAATAAGAATTAAGTTAAAAAATTTAGAAACTAATAAAACCAAAGTTTTATTTATTGAATAACCCACTTTATCCAATGAATAAAATCTAGCATATGATCTAGCCCTAGTCTCAGGGATAGACTTAATGTGTAGTGATAATTCCTAAGGAATAAGACTTAGGGAAGTTCATCGAGTTTAACCGAATTTGATTAATTAGAAGATTCTATTCACTTAAATGATTTTAATACAATTTTACTATTAATTTTAGTAATTTGAATGATATTTTAGGGGTTAAGGACACTTAACCTAAGTTTTTGGCAAAATGACCATTTTGCCCCTACTTAAGAATCCAAGAAGCTACTTTTTGATTTAGGCTCCAAATTAAAATTTCTTACTGCCAAATAATTCCTTATAGTCTAACATGAAGATAGATAGTATGTATACTTAATTTGGGTAAGAAATGGGTCATATAGGTTCAAACTAGTTTTTTGACCTAAGGGGCTATTTAGTAATGACACCTAATGAAAATCTAAATTTTTATGCAGTTTATTGCTGGTTGCTGTCCAAGGGTTCCATAGAGTTCAAGAACACTAAATTCTGAGGTTAAATGGCTAATTTACGGATGTTCTAAGCTTTAGGGGCAATTTGGTAATTTTCCTAGGATCAAGAGGGTCAAAAATTGAACTTTTTCATTTGAGATCAAAATTTAGCAAACTCAATGTCCATAGCTTCCTATATCACACTGAGTGCTTTAACTGAGAGTAGACTCAATTTGGATTTCAATTGATCAAGTTATGACCTAACTAGGGTTAGGGGTATTTTGGTTAACTTAGGGTTTTAGAGTTTAAAACCTAAATATTATTTTAGTTTATTATTAGCACTGAAATTCTAAGTTAGTTAGCACTTTGAATTTCTTGATTTAGAGTTCAATTGACCAAGTTATGGTCAATTTCAATTCAAGGGAATTTTGGTCATTTTAGAAGGGAGTTCTAAATGAGCTTTGCTAATTAATCCCCAATTGGGAAAACTAATACTACCACAGTGATGGGGCTGTCATCCTGATCATTTTAAGACCTATATTGACTATATTTGGTTGACTAGGTAAAAATATATAGGTATCGATGTAGGTCCTAAAATATCACTATGTTAAATACTCCCCGGATGGAAATTCAGATTTACGTCATTTGATTTCTATTATTTTTCTGAATAAAATGAGATATATATTTGATATATTTAGATTATTATTATTTAAAGTTATGAGGCTCTAAAGTTTCCTAAATTAATTAGAATTAAATGATGTTTGCAAATTAATTTATTATTTTTAAATTAAATAATTAATTAACTAAAGTTAAGAAGTACTAGACTAATTATTGATTAAGTTAACTGATTAATTAATGTGCTTAAATTAATATATATATATATATATATATATATATATAACTATATGATGGCTGAAAGCTCGGCGGGCTCTAGGGTTTGGGATCGCAAGGGGCGCCATGGCACTGGCATGCCCCTACTCTCTGACCGAGAGTTCCCTCCTCTACCTCGGTAGGTAAATCAGGTAAACTTTGTCCCGCCACATTCGGGTTCCACTCTATTGGCATTTCTATCTCAGCAGTTTGCATAAAGGGCCGTATCTCCATCTCCTCTTTAAATAGTTGGCTGGATTCTTTTTGTTCGGGTGGTTTTTGGATAGCTGCAGCTCCTCAAAATAGTTTTTTGATTACTCTGGTTCTTTTTGATGATTTTGTGAATCTACTTTCTTCTCGGTTTTTGAGGCTTGGTCAGGGAACATTGAAGATGTTGGTAGAGAAAGGGACTAGGGATCCTACTGGTTCTTTTTTTAAATCGCATTGGATCAATTTCCCTAATCTCAGGCTAAAACTAAACAATCCCATCACCTCTGGGCGCTGGCTAGTCTTGTGGGAGCTCCAATAGCGATCGACAAGGCCTTCAGCTATTGGCATGCCCCTAGGGCTCGTGTTCTAGTAGACATCGATATCTCTAAATGCTGCCCCAAATCTGTGATAATTTCAGGAAATATTTTTGAACACTCTCAAAGGTTGTGGTGGAACAAGAATACGTGAAATGCTCTTGCTGCTATCTTTGTGGGCACATCTCTACGGAGTGCCGTAAGCCTCTTAAGAAGGTCTGGAGGGTCAAACAACTGAGGTTGGGGCATCCAGCGAAAGCTGACGATAATGGGGCATCCAACGAAAGCTGACGATGCGCCATTATCGTCCAATACACAATTTATTGTCCCCTTTGTCAACAAGGACCCTTCTCCGGAGCCTTGTTTAAATCAAGAGCCTATTATTGTTTGTGACCCGTCTCCCTCTCTTTGCGATGTCAATTCTATTATTCTCTAAGCTTTGGAAAGAAATGAAAAATATATGGCTTTTGATAACCCGAGACCACTGGACCTAGACTCCTCCTTAGAGGAGTGGGAATCACCTAAGAGGAAGTCTAAGGCTACTAGAAGGTCTCAAGCGGCTATGTTACTTATCTGGTCTCATCCCAGGAGGTCTGCCAGGTTAAATTCATGCTAGATAAATCTATTTTATTCTGGAATGTGCGTGGTATTGCAGCTACTATTACTAGAAGAAGGCTAAAATCTATTTGTAGAAGGAACAATGTTATTTTCCTTAGAATTTTTGAGCCCCTACTAAAATGTAAGGCTATTGGGAGGCTTGCTTCCTTTCTCTGTTTTTCTTCTTACTTCTTAACTCTTGCAACAAAATTTGGCTTTTCTAGAACGATCCTCTTTGTTTTGTTGTAGAGGTGAATGAGGATTAGTGTATCCATGGGTCTTGCTTCTGGGGGGGTCATGTTATGAGGATTTTGGCTGTTTATGCTAGCTGCTCTTACATTCTCAGGAGGCAACTTTGGACCTCTATTATTCACTGGTGCAACTCTAGTGATTCTCCCTGCTTAGTAGGGGGGATTTTAATGTGGTGAGGAAAGCCTCGGAAAGAATTGGGATAAGCAAATTTGTGCCTATTGCATCTCGTGAGTTTAATGAAATGATTTGTGAAGGGGGGCTGGTGGAGATTAATTTCCAATGTTCAAACTTCACTTGGTCCAATAATTCCACAGTCTCCAGAATTGACAGATTTATGGAAAATCCAAGCTGATTGGGTTTGTTTATATGGTCTTCATGTTTCTCACCTTTGTCGGTTGGGCTCGGATCACGCCCCCCTCCTTCTTCCTCTCGCTTGTTCTTCCTTCTCCAAAGGTAGGTTCAGGTTTCAAAATATGTGGGTGAGGCACCCAGGTTTCTTGGAGGTTGTCAAATCTTGTTGGGAGACCCCTCTTGATCTTGTGGTTTCCCTTATGATTCTTCTTCATCTTAAACTTAAAAGGCTCAGGTTCTCCCTAATCAATTGGAACAAATCCATATTTGGAAACATATTTGAGGAGGTTAGTAAAGCAGAGGCTGAGGTTACTACTCTTGAAGTGGCATTCGATATGTTGAGATCAAAGAGTCTACTTTCTAAACTTTCACAAGCCCAAGACCACCTTGATTCGGTACTGGAGATGGAATAGGACTTCTGGATCCAAAGATCCACCTTGAAAAAATTTAAGGAAGGGGAAAGAAACACAAAATATTTCCATTCGTGGGTGAAAGTGAAGCAGACAACTAACGCCTTTATCGGTTTGAAAGATGAGTCTGGAAGATCCATTCCATAGGAGCGTTTGGGAGAGTCTTCTTGCAACTTCTTTGCCAAGTTGTGGTCAAGCAAAGGTTGTGATCTTACCCCTCTAAACAATGCCATTCCCTTTCCCTTGGTATTTGAGGAAGATAATACAAAGCTAGTCTCTCCTCCCTCGGCTCTGGAAATCAAGGAAGTTATCAAGTCCTTAAAAGAGGACTCAGCGGTTGGGTCGGACGGGTTCTCTCCACTATTTTTTATCAAATGCTGGGATACTATTAAGTTGGAGGTGGTGGAAGCTATCATAGTTTCTTTTCCTCTCAGTACATCCCTAAATTTATCACCTCCACTGCTATAGTCTTGATTCCCAAAGTTCAATCTCCCAAGGCTTGGCCTGATTTTAGGCCTATTAGCCTTCGCAATGTTTTGAACAAAATTTGCACTAAAGTTTTGGCTAACAAAATTAGTGCTATCCTTCCGAAGCTTCTTTCTCCCAATCAAAATGCGTTTGTCAAAGGAAGGCTGATCTTTGATAACTTCCTTCTTGCTAAGGAGCTCATTCATGATCTGGACAGAACTTGCTTCGGAGGCAATGCTCTTATAAAACTTGATGTTATGAAGGCTTTTGATAGAATTGAATGGCGACTCTTATTTGCTATTCTTAGAAAATTAGGCTTCTCTTCCAAGTTCACTCAATTCATTTAAAAATCGATTTCTAATGTGTGGTTCTCGGCCCTTATAAATAGCCAGTGCCATGGCTTCTTCAAATCTTCTAGGGGACTTCGCTAGGGAGATCCCGTCTCCCCAGCTTTGTTTATTCTAGCTAATGACTATTTTTTGAGGCTTCTTTCCTTCTGTTTATCGGTGGCAAAAGGAGTTAATTATCATAATACTGGTAAAACCATTGTCTCCCACCTTGCATTTGCTGATGATACTGTCATTTTTTGCAGAGCCACGATTAAGGCATTTATAATTCTTTTACAAATATTGGAACACATGCTGATTGTTTCTGGGATGAAGGTCAATATGAGTAAGTCAAATGTGGTCTTCGGGAAGCATGTAGCCTTAAATATAAGAACTGAGATCCTGCGGCTATCGGGTCTCTCCAGGGCTTCTCTCCCTATTATTTACTTGGGTCTCCCGTTGTCGAAAGGTAGAGTGGCTGGCTCTCTTTTCCAGCCCCTCCTGGACCAAATGTCCATAAAAATTAATGGCTGGTCCTCTAAATGTCTATCTTTTGGTGGTCAGATTGTGTTACTTCAATTGATTATTAGCTCATTCCAAATCACTTTCTGGCGGTGTTTAAGCCCCCTGTAAATTTTATTAAAAAGGCCTACAAACTTTGTAACGATTTCCTTTGGGGAGACTTTGGGGCTAGAAAAGCTGTTCATTGGTCTTCCTGGAGGAAGCTGTCTTGTCCAAAAGCTGATGGAGGTCTGGGCTTTCTCCTATTTAATTTCATGGCCTCTGCCTTCCGGATTCGGGACTGGTGGAGACTGAGAAAAGGGATTGGTAGCTGGGCTTTGTTCATGGAAAGCAAGTATGGAAAATCTTTACATCTATCTAATAGAACTTGGAAGTAAAATGATTCTATTGGCTGGAAAAATCTTCTAAAAATCAAAGACTTAGCTAAGGTTAAGATTCTTTAGAAGTTAGGGAAGGGCTATATCTCTTTCTGGTTTGACAAGAGGTGTGATGATGGCCCATTAGCTTCTTTTTTTCCAGTTAGGGGACCTCCCCTAGCTTACGTGGCTGATTTCTGGGCTGGTGACTGTTGGGTAGAGGACAAACTAAGAATTGTAGGAATTAATGATGATTGGATCCTCAAACTCAAATACTCTGTTTCCATTAACTCTCAATCTAGAGACAAGTTACAGGTGGTCATTGGCACCAAAGTTCGATTAGCAGTAAAATCAACGTGAAAACTTCTCCCCATTCCTGGACCTTCTTCCCCCCGGTCCTGGTTTAAACTCCCCACCCTTGCTATGTCCTTTTTTATTTGGAGAGTTATTAAGAAATTCATCTCAGTGGATGACATTTTGAAAGAAAGAGGGATCTCCCTTGCCTCTAAATGTGCTCACTGCCAGTCTGAGGAATCCATGTCCCACCTTTCAGGGATTGCAATTATGCTTCATGCATTTGGAAGGGATTCGCCTCCTTCCTGAAGTTGGATGAAATTTTAAGTATGAATAACATCTTAGAGCTGATTTTTAAATTAAGTAATGAAGACCCCTTCTCTTTTTCTCTGGCCTGCCAGATACTTTGGCAGTTATCGCAAGTTAGGAATCAATTTCGATGGAACAATTACCTTGTCTCAATTCCGAAGTCTATTTTTTCTATTGGCAAATATATTCAGATGGCTATCTCTTCCGGCTTCTTACTTGCTAATGATAACTTCTCTGCTTTATTTGATAGCATGGCTTCTTTTTCCCTAGCTCAGTCCAAGGGCTCTCTGAGTAAGTGGTTGGATGGGCACTCCTCCCTTTTCATTTCCTTTACCATGCTTAACTCTAGAAGGGCTTGGATTTCCAAAGTTTTATGGGTGCACCATTCGGGCCAGTGGCATGTTCGATCCTCTGGTGCTAGGATTTGGATGATTCCTTGGATGGTATTGTCTGATTTAACATTTCTCTTTAGCAGATTAAATAATTTAGTGTTGTTTTGCAACAACAATTCCCTTCCCCAGCTTTTGCATTTTTTGAATGATTTTCAGTTGCTTTCCCGGCTAAGTTTGAGTGGTGGAAATGTCTTAGCCGCATGGATGTTTGGTGGTGTTCTTCCCCCTAACTCTTGTGGGGTGGATTCTCTCTTGGGTCACCCATGTAACTTGCATCCTAACTAGTCTTTTCTGGAGGCTTGAATTGCAACTGAAAGGCTTCTCAGGATCTCTCCTCTGGGGACTCTTTGGGGGCTCCACGGCTCTCTATTTTGCGGTTGGTCTACTCAGGTTCCGGGAGCTGCAGTTATGTTCTTCTAGATCCCTGCGATACCTCACGATGCCTTCTAGGGATGCCGTGATTGATTGGTGACCCGTCCCGTCCCTATCAACTTGCGCTCTTTAGAAGGATTTATTTCTTCTTTTCCGACGCTTCAGCTTCTGCTTCTTCGGCTATTTAAGCATTCCCAAACGACTCGTCTATCTGGTGTTTTTTCGTAGTGTTGACACGATGGCTTGTTGGCTTCGCTTCAAACTGCAAGTTTCGATTGTCCTCTCTTCAGACCCAGGTAGGCTGCACTTTCATCCTTTCATAAGGAAAATTTTCATTGGCATCCTATTAGTTTGCCTGTGGGGGAAACTCACCACTTCTGTGAAGCTGTGGCTTCAGCCCGTCTCGACCCTCTGTTGTTCGGACTGTCGTGCTCCTTCTGGCTCAGCTCTGTTATGCTGGTGCTCCTTATCCTCCTTCTAGAAGCTCTGCCTGTTGGTTGCCTCCTCTGTCTCTCCGTTGTAGGATCACTCTGGTTCGTCGCTTGGATCTTATCGGTGTTAATCTTTTCAGACTTCTAAAGCGCGGAAGTGACGCTGAACTTTTGACGCTGGTTTTTTGTTTGACTGATTCTTTTGCTCTGAGTTTTGGTTTGCTTCAGGTTTTGGCTGCGACGGCACATGGCTTAAGCTGGTAGCTAACCTTGATCGGAAGTGCATTTGATTGGTAGGTGGTAGACGTTTTTGCTGTCAGGTTTAGGTGGCTCGTTGCCCCCAGGTGTTGTCTCGCTTTTGTTGGGTACCTGAAGTTGGCTGTAATCAGGTCCCAGTTCAATTTGTAAAAATTTGTTGATGAAATGATAATTCAAGCTGAGATGGCATTTAAAAAAATGAAAAAAAAAAGAAAAAAAAGAAAGATAAATACATATATATATATATATAACTATATATATATATATATATATATAACTATATATATATTTATACATTTACTATACTAATATGATTAATTAAACTAAATTAACTACCTAGTGTTAACTAATTTCTAATTAATCATTTATTAATTTTATATTAATCCTAGAGTTTGATTTGATTAAGTCTAATAATCACTAATTATATATCTTTAAACATATATACATATATAGATATATATCTACCTATATACATTCTATATAAACATATATATATATATATATATATATATATAATAAATTTATATTTTCTGCACAAATGATGGCGGCGGGGCCCACCCTGCCACGTGGCAGGTGCTGGCGGGATGCGGAAGTTGAGGCGGACCCCACAGGACACTCGGCAACGTCCCGTTGGATATGAGGCTGCAGAAGTTGAGGCGAACCCCACGGGTCGGGCCCGGGTCAATTCGGCTCGACCCAACCTCGCTCGGTTCCGCAGCATCCCGCGATGAGATCGCTAGGGCACGAGAAATCGTCGACCTTCCGGTGCCACCGCGGGTAGACCCACCTGGCAACAAGTAGGTGTCGGCGAGGACTAGCTGTCAGCAGTTGCACCGCCACCTAACGTGGCCTAGATCGCCTGCAAAGCCTAACCCTTGGCTACTACCTTCGGCGACTGCGAACGGGAGGGGTGATAACGAGAAGTATTGTGTGAAATTGCAAAAATTCGAACAATCGGCGTATCGATTGATCAATCAGACTCGATCCTATACTAATCCAGTTTACGGAATAAGCATGCATATTGTTAGGTTAGAGATTGCATAAGAGAATTTGGGGATTGGAATGGTACCTTATTGAACGGCTCGAAGAGGTCTTAGGGTTCACAGAGGTTCGACTACATTAAGGAGACCTCATGTCATCAGAGGATATTTGTGAGTGTTTATTTTGATACCCCGCTTTCTTTTTCCAATTAAACTGACATGTTTAATTCCTCCTTCCATTCTGAATATGCACACAAAATGTGACCATTCATAACATAATTTAATCAATTATAACATGAGTTCTCTTAAAATCTTATTGATTGTAAGATCTCATCATAGCTATTTAGCTATGTTACTTCCCATAGTCATAGGCTATGTATATCTTAGACTAATAGGCTAAGAAACTTCTATTAATTTCTATGTTTTGTACTTTCTATTTTCAGTATTGTGTTATGCTTACATATAGTTCATATAAAATGAAGTGTATATTGCTTTAATTTTATTTAAATGCTTTACTATTTTTTTTTACTTAGCATAATTTCCATTTGAACATATATTTGCTTTCATTTCATTTAACTTTAATTGCACTTTAGTAGCTTCTAGCCTTATTATGGATGATTTTCCTTTACCTTTTATTGGTTGCAAGCTAAAATAATAATACAAGTGAGTACTTATACTCAACTTCTTTCAAATTGTTCTTCTTTACAGTTATATTTATTTTCTTTTCATACTTGAATACTTTTAATGTTCTGCTGCTTTTTTATATAGTAAATTAGCTTGTATTATCTAATTAACTTCAAAATGAATAGCTAATTTTAAAATGTGCTTAGACTGTTTAATCTTTAATCTAACTATTCTTTTTCTTTTCTTGGCTTTGCTTTATCATATTTAAATACTAAAATATGATAGATCAAAAATATTTTAATTCAGGTGGAGCTATACCTAGCACCTGAAGAGCATTCATAAATGAAACTGCTTCCGCTTACTTTTAAAATTTACTTGCACTTTTTGAACGGCTCAGAATGGTAGCTTATTGATTGGCTCTCGACGCTCCAATCAGCGCAACAACGACAACATAAGTGCAGGTTAGGTCCTTAAGGATCCCTGGACGGAGTCTGATGAATCCATAATTATATCATAAATATAGGAGAAAACTCATTTATTTACTTATTTGAAACAGTCCATTGTTCAAATTCTGCTTATTTTCAGGTAAAAAGAGAGCTCAGCAAATTTTGAAAAATTCTAGAGTGTTTCTACACTTTCTAAAAGAAATTTGCTGCGATGCACTATAGCGCGCTACAACGCGATTTAGCGCGCCATAGCGCGCGCCAACTGCAAGCATACAAAAGACACTTATCATGGGCATTTCTGGATTTTGGAGCGTTATCGCTACGGCGCACCATTGCGCCCCCTAGCACGCTGCAGCGGGTGAGTTTACGAAACTCAATCGCTACAGCGTGCCATAGCGAGTGAGTTTGCGAAACTCCAACGCCACAGCGGGAGAGTTTACGAAAGTCAATTGCTCCGGCGCGCTGCAGCCGCAGAGTTTGTGAAACTCAATCGTCGCACGCTGCAGCGGAAGAGCTTGCGAAACTCAATCGCTGCAGCGCGCTGCAGCGGGAGAGTTTGCGAAACTCAATCGCTGTAACGCACTGCAGCGAAAGAGTTTATGAAACTCAACCACTACAGCGCGCTCCAACGGAAGAGTTTCCTAATCTCAACCGCTACAGCGCGCTACAGCTGGTAGAGTTTTTCAAACTTAAACCGCTACAGCGGTAAAGTTTTCGAACTTGAACCGCTGCAGCACGACGCGGCAAAGAAGTTTTCGAACTTAAACCGCTACAGCACGCTGTAGTGACGCGCCAAATTTCTGTCTATTCATGGTATTTTTTACGGCTAGGACAAGACCTTCAACCTGCTCCTTGTCTCTTAGCCATCACTGCTTCTGCAGCAGAATAGTTTTTTTTAAATGAAAAAATGAATTTTTAAAGTGATGTAGAGATTAAAGAATGGAAATGGGAATGTCACTTCACTCCTCAAGTGGGATTTACAATCATCACAGCAAAAAATTAAAGATGAAAAAGCAGAATTTAAAAAGAGAGAAGAGGAGAGTAATCCATATATATATACACCTCTTCTTCACTTAAGAAATGTTCCAACTTTTCATCCAACAAGTTCACTTTTTAGGGAGCTGCATAGAGTAAGAAAGAGACTTCTCCAAGGGAGGTGGAAAGGACCATTGCTAGAGGAGAAAGAACCAAAAGCTGCACCAGGGAGCTAAAGGAAAGAAGAGGAAGAAGATGAGAGATCCAGAGAACCCTATTAAGGGTTGTTCCAAGTAAACTATAATCTTGCTTTTACTTTTCTTTTAGTAGATCATGAAAGGGTCTTTATCCTTGTATGCTTCTCTTCTTTTCTCAGCTGTAATGGAAGGCTAAACCCCCTTGGAGAGGGTTGGGCTGAGCCCATTGTAAAATGTAAGGGACTAAATAAATGATATAGAACTTCCTCAAGCATTGAAATAAAGAAAATCTATTTTTGAATGACTTAATAAAATTTTCTTAAGAACAAGTTGTGGAACAATTGAAAATTTTATGTCAAGAAAATATAATCATAAATACTAACAATCAAAATGAAAGTCTTGTGCTCCATGGCTCATTGCTTGGTTAAAGAGCAGGTGTGTGAAAGAGGTGCTTAGAACTAAGTGAGAAGTTCTTGAGCCTTCTTGCACCATATTTTATGCTCAACTAAGGAGTCAAAGCATGTGAGCTAAGACCCATTAATTAGAGCTCCATTGCTCAGAATGCATGAAAGGAGGGAGTGGATTCCTTGAGAGCTCATGAATGACGTGACATAGTTCATGGAGCCCAATGAAATCACTTCCTTATCTGAACTACACATGATGTGCGAGATGCTCATTAGTGGAATCAACGCTCTTGAGATCGACTAATTAAAACTGTAAATTTTGGTAACCTAGACGTAGGAAAACTAAAGTGCTCTTCTTGCGATCTCATGGGAATATTTGTGCAGAAGTTGAACCCTAGTGTGTTCATCTCTTGCCCAAGATTTTCACTTGAAGGATTTAGAGGATAACTCTAAGGAATATAATGTGCACTTGACTAATTAGCTTAATAAAAAATTAATGAAATCTGCTTGAGAAGTAATACAGGTTGAGGTCCCCATCATTTTACATGGAAAAAGCCCAACTCTCCTCTCTACTTTAATTAGTTTTTAACATTTGAATTATTGCTTTGACAACAGAACCAAAATTAAGCTGAATTTATACCGTTTAAATATTATTGAAATTAGATATACCTTAATGATAAAACACTCATTCCCTGATGGCGATAAATCTTAGAATTGACCATCCAAATTATTACTTCAGACCACGTACACTTGCGTGCGAGCGCAGATGTGTATTTTACAATTTATCAAGTTTTTGGCATCGTTGCCGGGGAATGGTAATTGTTTTGTATTAAGTAGAATCTATTAGTAAATAGGGATATAAGCAAATCCTTTGCATATAATTTTTATTTTTATTTTGGTAATTACTTGTGCTTATCATTTACTTTTCTTTCATTTATTTTTGTTTGCTGAATCATTGAACGATATTACTATATTTGTTCTTGATAGCTTCATTTCTATCTTGTATGAGTAGAAGAATTTGCAATGAATATCTTTTTGATCCAGAAATTGAAAGAACCTATTTACAAGCTAGAAGAGAACAAAATATTATACTTAATCAATAAACTATTATAGAAAACTTTAATGAAAATCTGGGAGAGCCTTTAGGAGAACCATGGGGAAGAGCACTTAGAGACTATGCACTGCCCACTATTAGGGGAATCCCCCATGCTATTGTTAGGTCTAAAATTGAAGCAAATAATTTTTAATCAAACCTTCCATGTTAAGTATGGTTCAAAATAACCAGTTCGGTGGATTAGCCATAGAAGATCCTAACTCACATATTTCAACCTTCCTTGAAATTTGTGAACCTTCAAGTTTAACAGCGTCTCTGAAGATGCAGTTAAAGTGAGGCTGTTTCCATTTTTCTTAAGAGATAGAGCCAAAAGTTGGGTAAGCTCTCTCCCGAGCGACTCGATTCGTACTCAGGATGATCTTGCTAAGAAATTCTTAGCTAAATATTTGCCTCCGGTGAAAACTGCTCGCTTGAAAATTGAGATAACTTTAACCTAGTTTTAAGGGGAGACGATGTACGATGGTTGGGATCATTGTAAGGAGTGCTTAAGGCGACGCCAACATCATGGGTTTCCTTTATGGAAGTAAGTTCAAACCTCTTACAATAGTTTGAACGCTCCAACAACGACACTCATTGATGCGGCCGCTGGAGGCTCAATTAGTAGCAAAACCCAAGAAGAGGCTTTTTACCTCTTAGAAGAAATGACAAACAATGCTTATTAATGGCCTCTCCAAAGAAATGATCACAGGGGTAAAAATGAATGTAACTCGCTTGAAAATTCAAAACAAATTCTAGAACTCTAGAATCAAATATCTCAACTAAATAAAAAATTAGAATGTGGGCACTTAAAATCTTATCAGGAGGGAGATTGTGAGTTAAGGAATGTCAATGTAATCATGAATCATTGCGAAAATAGAGAAAGATTGGAGAACTCATTTATTGAATTTAGAACATCCACAACTGAATTCATGAATAAAACTGACGCCACACTACATAGGCACGAACATACTCTTTTAAGGCAAGAGGAGTCAGTAAAAAGAATTGAACACAAACTAAAAGAAATCATAAGACAGTTAGAGAAACCAGCTTTAGTAGGAGTCATCGGTGAGTATGAAAATGATTCAGGAAACTCTATAACCCTAAGAAGTGGGAAAATGACAAGGCCGGTTGTGAGTGAAGAGAATAATAAAAACATAACAACAACTATAGGAGACAAGGGGAGGAAGAAGTAATGATTAGAAATGAGAGGAATGATGTAAGGGATTTAGAGAAGGTTCAACCTAGTGACCAACTTAAAATGACCCCTAACATCCCATACCCTCAGCAAATGGCTAAGGAGAAACTTGATGTCCAATTTCATAAATTTTTAGATACTCTTAAAACTCTTCACATAAACATCCCTTTCGCGGAAGCTTTAGTGCAAATGTTGAGTTATGCAAAGTTTATGAAAGATATCCTATCGAAGAAAAGAAGGATTGATGAAAAGGAGACTGTGGCATTAACAAAAGAATATAGTGTAATCCTTCAGAGGAAGATTCCCATTAAGAAGAAGGATCAGGGTAGCTTCACTATCCCTTGCACTATTGGAAGCCAATCTTTCCAAAATGCCCTTTGTGATCTAGGTGCATCCATAAATTGAATGCCATTTTACATAATCAAGAAGTAAAAACTTGATCATTTGAAACCCACCTCTCTTCTCCTCTAATTCACAAATAGATCTGTAAAAACCCCTTTAGGAATCGCAGAAAATGTGCTTGTAAAGGTCAAAAAATTTATCTTCCCAACTAACTTCAAAATCATAGACATGGAAAATGAAAACCAAGAAATCCCCATCATCTTAGGTAGACCATTCTTGGCTACTGGAAGAACATTGATTGATGTCGATAAAGGGGAATTGAGATTGCAATATGGTGATGAGGAGGTGAAATTTCATGTAAATGATTCTATGAGGCACCTATCTAAGCCCAATGAGGATTGTTGGAGGATTAATTTAATCGAAAAAGCTTGGTTAATGGGAGATGAAGAAGAAGAGGGGATGCTAATGAATGAGGATGATAATGATCTCATTGAAGATGGAGTGGTTGAGGAATTGATTAAGGAGAGGAAAATAATTCAGCCTTCTATAGTTTGCCCTCTAGAATTAGAATTAATACCTCTTCCCTCACACTTAAAGTACACTTATATAGGGGAGGAGGCATCTCTTCCCATAATTATTTTTGCCTTGCTAACTCAGCATCAAGAGAGTCTTTTATGTAAGGTTCTAAAAGAGCACAAGAGAGAAATTGGATGGAGTTTAGCTGATCTGAAAGGTATTAGCCCAACTCTTTGTATGCACCATATCCTTTTGGAAGATAACGGTGCTTAAACCCTAACATAAAAGAAGTGGTTCACCAAGAAATTATTAAACTCTTAGATGCTCGAATCATTTTCCCAATCTCTAATAGTTCTTGAGTGAGCCCTATTCATGTGGTTCCAAAAAGAGTGGGATGACAGTTGTGCTTAACTATAAAAATGAATTTATCCCCACTAGAACAGTGACCGAATGGAGATTATGCATTGATTATAGGAGACTAAATAAAGCTACACGTAAGGACCACTACCCTCTCCCATTCATAGACCAAATGCTCGATAGGTTGGCAGGGAATCCCTATTTCTGTTTTCTTGATGGGTATTCAGGATATAATCAAATCCTGATTTCACCTGAAGACTAAGAGAAAACAACCTTCACCTGCCCCTTTGGGACATTTTCCCTTAAAAGAATGCCCTTTGGATTGTGCAATGCCCCAGCTACTTTCCAACGCTATATGATGGCTATTCTTTCCGATATGATAGAGGAATTTTTAGAAATCTTTATGGATAATTTTTCTGTTGTCGGAAGCTCTTTCGATCATTGTTTAATCAATCTGGAAAAGGTTCTAAAAAGGTGTGAAGAATCAAATTTAATCTTAAATTGGGAAAATTGTCATTTTAGGGTGGAAGAAGGTATTGTCCTTGGTCATTTGATCTCTAGGAGAGGCATAGAAGTTGATAAAGCTAAGGCTGAGGTAATTAAAAACTCCCCCCTCCTATCAATGTAAAAGGAATTAGAAGTTTTCTTGGGCATGCAAGATTTTACAGAAGATTTATCAAAGATTTCTCCAATATAAGTTTGTCGCTCTGTAGATTACTAGGGAAAGATGTCGAATTCAAATTTGATGAAAATTATTTAAGAGGTTTCAACGCCATTAAAACTGCCCTGATCTCCGCTCTGATAATTTCTACTCCAAATTGGGACTCCGCATTTGAGATTATGTGTGATGTGAGTGACCTTGTAGTTGATGCTTTCCTTGGGTAGCGAATGGAACGAACCTTCTATTCAATTTATTATGTTAGTAAACTCCTTGACAATGCCCAAAGAAACTACGCTACCACGGAGAAAGAACTCTTAGCTGTCATCTTTGCTTTCACTAAATTTAGGTCATATCTTATTGGGTTTAAAACTATTGGTTACACTGATCATGCAGCTATTAAGTATTTCCTTCAAAAGAAAGAAGCAAAATCTCACTTAATATGTTGGGTGCTGCTCTTGTAAGAATTTGATCTAGAAGTCTGGGATAAGAAGGGAAGTGAGAATGTGTTAGCTGACCATCTATTTAGATTGACCCACCTTGATTGTGATAGTTTGACCAAAACTAGTAAATCATTCCCTGATGAGAAACTGTACACTATTTCCTCTTCAAAATCTCCTTGGTTTGCTGAATTTATTAATTATCTTGTAGGAGGAGTGATACCGAAAGACCTGAACTTTCAACAAAGGAAAAAGTTCTTTACTGACATAAAAAATTACTTTTGGTATGATCCCTTCCTCTATAAATGATGCAATGATCAACTCCTAAGGAGATGTGTGCCCAATTCAGAAATCAAGGACATTCCCTACCATTGCCACACATCCCCTTATAGAGGGCACCATGGAATTGATCAAACAGCAGCTAAGGTTCTTCAATCCATGTTTTTTTGGCCTCATCTATTCAAAAACACCACGAATTTTGTGAAAAGTTGTGACAAATGCCAAAGATCTGGAAACCTTAGAAAAGGGATGAGCTCTCTTTGAATTGGATCTTCGAAGTGGAGTTATTTGATGTTTGGGGTATTGATTTCATGGGCCCATTTCCCTTATCCCAAACTAATTTGTATATTCTTATTTCAAAATGGGTTCTTGTGTGAACAATGATGCTAAAACTGATGTTAAATTTCTCAAGAAGCACATGCTTGCGAGATTTGGCACGCCTAGATACCTAATAAGAGATGGGGGAAAGCATTTCTGAAATCGGTAGCTTGAGAGTTCGCTTAGAAGCTAAGGAGTAATACATAAGGTGGGAATTTCTTATCACCCTAAAACTAGTGGGCAAGCTGAAGTCTCAAACAGGGAACTAAAGTAGATCTTGGAAAAGACAGTGAACCAAAATAGAAAAGATTAGACTTCTAAACTCCAAGATGCCCTTTGGGCATATAGAACTGCTTTCAAAACTCCCTTAGGAATGTCCCTCTACAGGCTCGTGTATGGTAAGTCCTGCTATTTGCCCGTAGAATTGGAGCACCATGCGTTTTGGGCAATAAAGAAATTAAACATCGACTTCCACCAGGCAGGAGCAAGGGGAATTCTGCAATTGAACGAGCTTGACGAATTCAGATTGAGTGCTTATGAAAGTGCTAAAATATACAAAGAAAGGATGAAAAAATGGCATGATAAATTAATTAAACTAAAGCATTTTCAACCTGGAATGAAGGTGCTTCTTCTTAATTTAAGATTGAGACTATTTCCAGGGAAATTAAAGTCAAGGTGGACGAGACCATTTACAGTAACAAAGAACTATCCTCATGGAGTCATAGATGTTTCTTCAAGTGAAGGAACCTTCAAGGTAAATAGAAATCATTTGAAGCCTTACTTGGAAGAGAGTAACCTGCAGGAAAAATGGGGATGGGCATTACAAGACCTTCCTATGGAAGGAATCACATAAAAGATTTTACTCATGTCAAGCTGAGACGTTAAAATAGGTGCTTGGTGGGAGGCAACCCTCGCCTAAATCAAGTTGTATTATTTTTATTTGCATTTCTAGTTTTTTATTCTTTTCTTTTGTGTGTTTTTATTTTTATTTAACAAAATAAATTATGAATTATCATAGTTCCAAATTCTCTCTATGATTGCAAATGATATATTTTTTTCGAACTTTTCAAGATATTGAAATTACAAGAATACCAATGAAGAAATTGATTATCAACTAAAGTTTGCTTAACAAAAATGACTAAACTCATTGACACTATTAAATCATCTAAACAAGGAAATGATTTCAGGTTGAATATAGTCTTCAGAAATTTAAATCAACGCTAAGGACTAAGTGTGGGGGAAGGCTTAGAAATCAAAACTTGTGATGAATATTGAGTGAGCAAAAGAGTGTGCTAGGCTCCTGTAGGATTTCATGATCACAAGGATTTGGAACTGGGATGAAGAAAAATATCTCTCCCTAAAGGATGAAAAAAAAAACAAAAACCAGGATGGAGAAAAATATCTCTCCCAAAGAATAAAATGAAATAGGACGATGAAAAATATCTCTCCTAAAATTTTAAATATCTTTGTGATTCATAAGAAGGAGCACCTATGGCACAAAACTCTTGATTACTCACTACCATCCTAGTTCAATAATCCCAAGGAACCTCCCCCATTACCTAGCACCAAGCGTTACAAACTTAAAATTAGAGATTAGTTTATCAACCTTGGTTCATAACCAAAGTTAGAAAAATTTAAATGATGCCAAATGTTCTTGTCATTTCAATTAAGCATGATCTTTGAATTGCAATCAAACTCACATTGACATTACTTATAGACTCTTATACCATAGAAATAGACAAAAACATTATGTGAAATAGAGATTTTGTGAAACTCAATCACTACAGCACGCTGCAGCGGGATAGTTTACGAAACTCAATCGCAACAGCGCGTTGCAGTTGTAGAGATTGTGAAACTCAATCGCTGTAGCACGCTGCAGCAAAAAAGTTTCTGAAACTCAACCCCGCTACAGTGCGCTATAGCGAAAGAGTTTTTGAAACTCAACCATTACAGTGCGCAACAGCGGGTAGAGGTTTTTGAACTTAAATCGCTACCGCGCGCTACAGCGGTGAAGTTTTCAAACTTGAACCACTGCAACATGCCGCCGTGGAGAAGTTTTCGAACTTAAACCGCTACAGTGTGTTGCAACGGCATGTCGAATTTCTGTCTATTCAGGGCATTTATTGTGGTTGGGACAAGACCCGCAACCTGCTCCTTGTCTCCAAGCCATAATTTCTTCTGCAACAGAATAATTTTTTCAAAATGAAAAATATGATTTCTTGAAGTGATGTAGAGATTAAAGAATAGAAAAGGGAATGTCAGTTCACTCCTCAAGTGGGATTTACAATCATCATAATAGAAAATGAAAGAGGAAAAAGCAGAATTTGAAAAGAGAGAAGAGGAGAGTAATCCATCTATATATACACCTCTTCTTCACTTAAGAAGTGTTCCAACTTTTCATCCAACAAGTTTAGTTCTTAGGGAGCTACATAGAGGAAGAAAGAGACCTCTCCAAGGGAGGTGGAAAGGGCCATTGCTAGAGGAGAAAGAACCAAAAGCTGCACTAGGGAGCTAAAGGAAAGAAGAAGAGGAAGAAGATGAGAGATCCAGAGAAGGGCTGTTCCAAGTAAACTCTAATCTTGCTTTTGCTTTTCTTTTAGTGGATCATGAAAGAGTCTTCATCCTTGTATGCTTCTCTTCTTTTCTCAGCTATAATGGAAGGCTAAACCCCCTTGGGGAGGGTTGGGCTGTGCCATTATAAAATGTAAAGGACTAAATGAATGATGTAGAACTTCCTCAAGCATTGAAATAAAGAAAATCTACTTTTGAATGACTCAATGGAATCTTCTTAAGAACAAGTTGTGAAACAAATCAAAATTTTATATTAAGAAAATATAATCATAAATACTAACAATCAAAATGAAAGTTTTGTGCTCCATGGCTCATTTCTTGGCTTAAGAGCGGGATATGTGTAAAAGAGGTGCTTAGAACTAAGTGAGAAGTTCTTGAGCTTTCTTGCATCATATTTTATGCTCAACTAAGGAGTCGAAGCGTGTGAGCTAAGACCCGTTAATTAGAGCTCCGTTACTCAGGATACGTGAAAGGTGTGAATCATTTTTTGAGAGCTCATGAATGACGTGACATAGTTCTTGGAGCCCAATGATATCACTTCCTTATCTGAACTGCGCAAGATGCTCATTAGTGGAATCGACGCTCTTGAGATCGGCTAATTAAAACTGTAAATTATGATAACTTAGAAGTAGGAAAACTAAAATGCTCTTCTTGCAATCTTATGGGAATCTTTGTGCTGAAGTTGAACCCTAGTGAGTTCATCTCTCGCACAAGGTTTGCACTAGAAGGATTTAGAGGTTAACTCTAAGGAACATAATATGCACTTGATTAATTAGCTTAATAAAAAAGAAATGAAATGTGCTTGAGAAGTAATACAACTTGAGGTCCCCATCATTTCACATGGAATAAGCCCAACTCTCCTCTCTACTTTAATTAATTTCTTAACATTTGAATTATTGCTTTGACAATAGAACCAAAATCAAGCCGAATTTGTACCATTTAAACATTAATGAAATTATATATACCTTAGTAACAAAACACCACATTCCATGAGGATGATAAATCTCGGAACTCACCTTCCAAATTATTACTTCAGACCAGGTTGACTTGCGTATGAGCGCAGACACGTATTTTACAGTCTGTCAGAGTCTGCAAGGGGAAGGAGGCCGCAATAGGGTGATCTTAGAGGTGGGACACCACATGTCTTCCATCGACAGGCGGGTGACTTTCACGAGGATGAACCCGCGCCCGCCGTCGAATTAGATGATCGGACGGCTCAGATGAGCCGTTAGATCGAGCAGTTTAACCTAACGATGCGGACGATTAAAGCGGACGACGTTGGTAGTTTAATGGCACTGCGATTCATTATTTAATATTTAATTATTTAATAATAAAACTATTTATTTATTTAAAATAAATATTTAAATTAATCCCCAAAAACCAAATATTTGCCTCTAGCTAATTGAGGGGTTAGGAATGCAATGACGAAGTCGGATTTTTGATTCAATGTGTATTTTATTTTTTCTAATTTTACAGGGTATTTAAATATTATTAAAATATTTGACGAAATTTTGACGACTTCCGATTGACACCAAAACATCACTCTTAGCTAATTTGGGGGCAATGAGCGCAATGGCGAAGTCCAATTTTTGATATGAAGTCAATTTAGATAGGTCAATTACTAGGGTTTCTAGATTTTCCCAAAATTTGGTTTTGATCTATTTAACTCCTAATTTAGACTAGGTCTTAGTGGTGAACATCTAATGACTCATTTAATGCACTATGATTAGAATCATGACTTAAATTAGTCCTAATTGACTGGGATAACATTCTGGATTGTTATAGACTCCCCTACTTAAGAACGATGTTATCCTCGACATCACTCAAGTGGAAGAAAAAGGCAAGATAAAAGAGCATGCAATGAATTGAAAGATTAGGATGCTAAGGAAGATACATCGGTTCTCAAATAGTCTAGGATACTTGGCTCGTATATCTGATTCTTTCTCCCAAGTGGCTTCTACAGATAGATGATTCTTCCATTACAATTTAATCATTGGGATGGAATGGTTTCTTAGCTACTTTTGATCTCTCCCCAGAATTATTACAGGTTCTTCAATGAATGATAAATCCGGCTGGATCTCTATTTCAGGAATAAAGATTAGGTGGTGAGGTTCTCTAAAGCACTTTCAGAGAGAAGACACGTGGAACACATTGTGCACACCAACAAAATCTCCAGGCAGCTCTAACTTGTAAGCTGCTGATCCATTCGCTTTAAGATTTTAAATGGTCCAACATATCTCAGGCTAAACTTTCCAACGACTCCAAAATGGTAGATACCTTTCATAGGACTGACTTTTAAATACACCAGATCTTCCTCTTGGAACTCTAGAGGACGACAACGGGCGCCGTGGTACTTGCTCTGCCTATCTTGAGCTATCTTAATCCTTCGATGGATGAGTCTTACCTTTTTGTTTGTTTCTTCCACTAACTCAGAGTCATATAATTGCACATCTCTTGTTTCTGACCATGGTATCAGAGTAAAGCATTTTCTACCATATAGGGCTTCATATGGAGCCATTTTTGTGCTTGATTAGAAACTATTTTTATAGGTAAATTTAACTAAAGGGATGTGATCTTTCCAAGAACCTGAGAAATCCAACATGTATAGATGGAGAAGATCTTACAGAACCTGATTGACTCTTTTTGTTTGGCCATTTATCTGTGGGTGAAAAGTTATATTCATTGCTAAAGTGGTGCCTAAATCCTGATGCATAGCCTGCTAAAATTTGTAGGTGAAATGATTGTCTCTATCAGATATGATGGTTTTTGGGATACCGTGCAATCTAACTATTTCCTTGATATACTATTTTGCTAGCTTCTCAATGGAGTCAGTTTGACAAATTGGGATAAAATGCACCGATTTAGTGAGACGGTCGATGACAACCCAAACTGCATCGGCACCTGAACTTGCACGGGGCAATCCCATGACAAAGTCCATAGATATATCTGACCATATGCATTCTGAAATTTCCGATGGGTGCAGCAAACCACCTAGTTTCTGATGTTCTACCTTGACTAGATAGCACACGTGACATTTAGCAACAAAATGTACTACACTCTTCTTCATTCCTAGCCACCAAAATGATAGCATCAGATCCTGATACATTTTAGAACTTCTTAGGTGAACTTAATTTATTGAATTGTGGCCTTTTATTAGTACTTCACGATGCATGGAGTTAGGAATCCATAAATGATCCCCTTAATAAATAGCACCCTTATGGAAACGAAGATCAGTATGGCGGCCACTCTTGATGGCTTATTTAAGTTTTAGATACTCTTCATCCTTAGTATGGAAAAGGGATACATCTCTGTGGGAGGTGGTCTCCACATTACTCATGGAGATCATTTCACTCTGTAGTTCACCACGCACTGATTTGATATTCAGTTTATGAAACTGTTCTTCTAATGGGCTTATAGAGGTAAGGGCATTAAGAGTAGCATGATGGCTCAGAGCGTCAGTCACAATATTTGCCTTCCCCGGATGATATTGTATATCGAGGTCGTAGTCACTGATCAAATCCAGCTACCTTTTCTATCTGCAATTCAACTCTCTCCGGGTGAATATATATTTAAGACACTGGTGATCAGTGAAGATTGAGCATTGAATTCTGTAGAGGTAGTGACGCCAAATCTTTAGAGTGAACACTACAGTGGCTAGCTCATGGTCATGGACTGCATTATTCCTCTTATGGGTTCTTAATTGGCGAAAAGCATAGGTGATGACTTTCCCTTCCTGCATTAGTTCGGCTCCCAAGCTTATGCCGAAAGCATTGGTGTAGACTTGGTAGTTCAACCTCTCTTTGGGAAGAACCAGAACTGGAGCGGAGGAGAGTGCATCTTCTATTTCTTTTAATGCTTCTTTGCAAGCTGGCAACCATTAAATCGACACTGCTTTCTGGGTTAACTTGGTTAATGGAGAGGCTATTTGGGTAAAGCCCTTCACAAACTTTCTATAATAATTGGCTAAACCTAAGAAGCTTCTTATATTTGTCACTATCTTTGGTTGGATCCCTTATTGGAAAGCACTGACCTTGTTTTGGTCCACTCTAATTTCTTGTGCATCAACCACATGGCCTAGAAAAGCAACAGAGTCGAGCCAAAACTCACATTTTAAGTACTTGGCGAATAACTGGTGATTACGCAGCTCTTTTAGTACTATTCTCAGATGGTCTTCTTGTTCCTTCTTGGTTTAGGAATATATAAGAATATCATCAATAAAGATGATAACGAACTTATTGAGATATGGCCTGAGCACACGCTGCATTAGATTCATAAATATTGATGGTGTATTTTTGAGCCCAAATGACATTACAAGGAATTCGTAATGTCCGTATCAGGTTCGAAAAGCTCTCTTCTCGATGTCCTCATCTTTGACTCGTAATGGATGATAACCAAAACGCAGATCGATCTTTGAAAATATTTTAGCTCCTGCTAACTGATCAAACAGATGATAAATCCTAGGTAACAGATACTTGTTCTTAATTATTACTTGTTAAGCTCTCTATAGTCAATGCACATGTGCATCGAACCCTCATTCTTTTTGATAAATAGCACTGGCGCACCCCAAGGAGATGAACTAAGTCAAATAAGACCTTTCTCAAGCAATTCATGGAGTTAACTATGTAACTCTTGTAATTCCTTGGGTGCCATACGATATGGAGCTTTGGATATGGGTTGAGTTTCTGGGATGACATTGATCGCGAATTCCACCTCTCTAACTGGTGGAAGGCCTGGAATGTCTTCAGGAAAGACATCAAAAAACTCACTGATGATTCTATTTTTATTTATTGGTATAGCTTCTTTCTTTTCACCTAGTATCGTTACTAGGTAGGCATCACAACCTTTCCTTAGCAACTTTTCTGCTTCTAAGGCATTGTTTAATGATGCATGTGTACTGAAATTTCCAACAAATGACTTGGTTTGGGTACCACAACCTAATGTGATATTTTTCTTCTGACAGTTAATAGTTGCACCGTGTTGGCTTAAACTAGTTCATTCCTAGGATCACATCGAAGTTGGCTATAGTAAGGATCAATAGTTTGGTTTCAAATTCATTGTCACCAATAGGGATTTGCACTTTATAGAATCATCAGGCTGGCATATGGGCTCTCGATGGTAGCCCTACTCTTAAAGGTTTAGCTAAGTGGTAAAGGGGTAGATTGAGAAACTTTGACCAGCTTTCAAAAATGAAAGAGTGCCTGGCCTGATATCAAATAAAATTCTACAAGGTACATTATTCACATTGATGGAACCTAGTTACAAACATGATGATTACTAATTATTATAAGCACGAAATTTTGAAAGAGTAAACTAGGTCAGAGGTGTGTACTTGAGACAACATTGTTATCCTTTGCAGCCTCCAGAGGTGTGAGGTTGTACACTCTCGCAGTACCGATAGGACTATTATTGTATGCCTGTCATTGTGGCGGCTGTAGAATGTTTGAGTGTGGCACTATGGCTATCTCACATTTCAGAATCTGACGCGAAGGTTGGGTGGTAGCTGCTGCCGGAGGGTTCCTTCGGTAGAGGTCGAACATAGGTCAACACTTGGTGTGAACAATCCGATCACTGTTGATGGTTTTTTACATGTGGCACTAGGTGAAACCATGACCTAGCCTCCCACAAGTGTAGCAGACACGTTGCCCATGATAACATCTCTTGTAAGGATGTGGTTTGGTATAACCTTTAAAAGAATCAGCTGAAGGGGCTTCAGCCGCAAGTTGATAAACATTAGCCCTCTTATGGCTATAAAGTGTAACAACCCAAGTTGTTACCCAAGTCATTTAAGACTAATTCAAGTTCTAATCTCAGTCTTAATAATTTAATTAGGTCATTAGGAGTTCACCACCAAGACCTTGTCCAAATAAGAGTCAAATGGATCAAATCATGATTTTGGGAAAATCCAGAAATCCTAGAAATTGACCTATCTAAATTGACCTCATATCAAAAATCGATCTTCACCATTGCGCTCATTGCCCCCAAATTAGCTAGGGGTAATGTTCTGGAGGCAATCGGAAGTCGTCAAAATTTTGTCGAATATTTTTATAATATTTAAATACCTCGAAAATTGGGAAAATTATATATACATCGGATCAAAAATCCAAACTCACCATTGTGTTCCTCACCCCACATTTAGCTAGGGGTGAATATTTGGAAATTTTCTAGGTCCATTTAAATATATAATTTTAATTAAAAAAGATATTAATTAATTAATTAATTAAAATATTACTTAAATCCTTATCGGGTCAGATCCCTGTTGCCAACCGGATTTGACCCGCTATCCTAATCGGATCCACATCCACGGATTCGCATTGTCTAATTTGTCAGATCAGATACGGATCAGACGGTTCTGATTTCATCCCCCTTGCCTTTTCCACCTTGCGTCCACGCAGTAGCCCACCCCCTCCTGCGCCTAACCGGCGGCCTCCTAACCTTGGCTAGATCGCCTGGATGTCCTTAAGGCGTCAGCCACGCTTGAAGTATGGACTGTTTGCAAGATTGGAGACTGTGAGCTGAACCCGAATCCTAAAACTCCCGCAGGCATTGAAAGCTAGGTACCCCTATAACCCTTCGATCTCCGTTCAATTGTTGCCATTATGCTGTGATCCATTATTGCATGCGTTAGATCGATCATCAATCAAGTCTGATCGGTCTTGATCGAACCCAATCGAGGTGATTTGGTAAAGGATCCACAGTACAAACCATTATCTATCCTTCGTCGAACCCTAACCGCTATGGTTAGCTCTAGCCAGCAGTTCAGCCATCATTGGGTAGGTCCCGTCGAGGCGTACCCTCGGCCGTGCGGGCTGAGCCCAATCACTACTGGGAAGGCCGCATTAGCCATGCCCTAGGTCCTTGCCCTCAGGGTGCCTGTGAGAGGGAGGGTCCGTTTGAGTCGGGTCAGGTCGACCCGAAGCCCAGCCCGCGACCCTTCGGGTTTCTGACGTAGCTGGTGGAGCCCGCATCTGCATCGCTCGCGTGTCATTGCACGACACGTGGCCTGTATGACCCGCGCCTTCGGCTGCTGTGCCGAACCAGGCCAGTTGGAAAGTGGTCATTTGCCAAGAGTTGCGTCATGTGGCCCATGGGTATCCCCCTCTATCGAGAGCCGTGGGGCCCACCCGGGTCAGCCTGCGCCTCTTAGAATGCGCCGCGTGTCTCTGTGGGACCCGCAGTCTCTTTTTTTGCAGCCGTGTGTCCCACCTATAGAGAAAATTTAATTAAATTAAATCTTTAGTTAGTTTAATCAGTTAAAGTAATTAGGTTAATTTAATTGTTAAGTTCAGAAATTTTAATTTCTCATAATTATTAAACCATAAGTCTAAGCATATTAAAGCTATATCTCATTTTAATCAAAAAAATGAGAGGAATTTATATATATATATATAAAAAACAAATAAAAACGATCAATTCCTCCACGGAAACTGCATTTCACACGACGCCACTTTTTGGTCTCCCGAAAAATATATGCACGCGGTCGCCCCTCATCAGTGTCTGTCGTGCCGTGCCGCCCATCCCCATCTTCTCCTTGTTTCTCTCTCATTCATACACTTGGATCGGTCTTCTCCTCTAATCGCACCGCTCCTAGTGTTTCTGTGGCTCTGATCAGTCGTCTCCTTTCTTTTTTAGTTTTTTTCCCGCTTTGGATTTAATGGTAGTGTTAATTTTCCCATAGAATGCCTGGATAATATAGTGACATTTTAGGACATTCTCTCACTTGTACCAAGACTTTGAACCCTCATAACTTTGTATATAGTGATCCAATTCTAGTTAATATGGGTCTTAAAATAATTAAGAGAACATTAGGAACACCCTGATTGTATTAACTTTATTGTTTGACCAATTGTTTGCTTAATGACTTTTAGGACTTATCCAAAGTACCCATAAAACCCTAAATTTTGATTTGACCATATCTTAGTCAATTAGACTCCAAATCAGAAAATTTAAAGTGCTAAATAGCTTAAAATTTTAGTGCCAACAGTAAATTGAAATAAAATTTTAATTCTAAACCCTAGGAACCCTAAATTGACCAAAATACTCATAACCCTAGTTAGCTCATAACTTGACCAATTAAGGTCCAATTTGGGTCTACTCCTAATTAAAGTATTCAGTATCTTATAGGGAAGTAGTAGCTACTGAGTTTGCTAAATTTGGATACCAAATGGAAAAATTAGGTTTTTAACCCCTCTTAACTTAGAAAAATTCCATAATTGCCCTAAGAATTGAATTGTCCATAACTAATCCTATAGACCTCAAAATTTAGAGCTCTTGGACTCTCTGGAATCCTTGAACAACAACCAATAATAAACTGCATAAAAATTTATATTTCATTAGGTACAATTTACTAAAATGCCCTTTAAGTCAAAAACCTTAGTTTGGACCTGTAACACCCATTTCTTATCCAAATTTGGTATATTTACTATTTATCTTTATGTTAGATAGTAAGAAATCATTTGGTAGTAAGAAATTTATATTTGGAGCCTTAAATTAAAAGGTAGCTTTTTGGACCCTTAAGTAGGGGTAAAATGGTCATTTTGCCCAAAATTTATGATAAGTACCCTTAACCCTTAAAATATCTTTTAAATCTATAAAATCAGTAATAAAACTGAATTAAGATTAATTTAAGTCATAAATCCTTCAATTGGAGTAAATTGTAAAATATCTCAATTTTAGGCTTGAAAATCTCTAAGAAAAATGATCCTTACTTAGCCAAAATACACCCTTAACCTTCTCTAATTAATAAGATCTGCAAATGTAAAGAAATTCAATTAACTCTTAGAACATCCCTAAGTCTTATCATTAAGAATCCTCACTTCACCTTAGAATATGCTCCCTAGGATTAAGGATAGATCATAGGTTAGATTTCATTCATTGAATAATGGGATTATTCAATGAATGAATCCTTGATTTTATTAGTTTCTAGATTTTCATAATTTTTTTTTGCTTATTTCATCTTCCAATCTTAGATTAAGAATAGGACTGCCTCAATCATTAGTTCACTTAGAATTTGAAGCCTTAGATTCTTAGATTATACCTTTGTATTATGAGCTTAATTCCAATCTCATGGTGTTTAACTCATAATCTCTAGCTTAGTAGATCTTGATCAGATCCTAGTATAGAATATCTAAATTCATTAATTAGGTCGTGATGATTTCTTATTTAACTTATAGTCAATTTTGATTGATTTAAATTAGAGCCTGATCAGTTCTAATTGCTTTTAACTTATAAGGCCATATTTTTAAGTTATGCTCGATAGTAGGAAATGAAGATATTGAACTTATGTAACTTAGAATAGTTAGAATGGTTTAATTGGACAACAACAGTGTCACCATGTGTAGAAGAGTCTCTTGCTTACTAATTGATTTTTGTGCTATGCATACCATGTATTTTGAGCTTAATTCCTTGAACCTGTCATGTAAGAGAATCTTGTTCATGAAATAAAAATATAGAATAATTAGGATAACAGTTGCCTTGGGTTTAGTATATTTTGGTAAGTTCTGCTGCATATTTACCCTAATAGACAGGGGTAAGGAGTAATAAGGATGCTTAACATTACTCATTGAAAAGTGTATGTTAAGCTTGGAACCCGTATAGTCTTGCAGTTGTGCTTGACTCCTCAGCTATTTTTGGATGTGTCCACAGAAACAAAAGTAAAATAACCAAAATAATTCTGCATTTGTATTTGCTGCCTCTTCAGTCCTGTTGTTCTGTTTTGTCTGCCCTAGCCCAGAAAGGCTTTGGGAATTTCTGTTTGGGCTCGATTGGCCAATTTTCTGATATGGCAGTTGTAAATACCCATTTTTCTATTTCAGTTTACTGTTTACTGTGTTAATGATACATGTTATTTCAGTCAACTGTACCTTACTTACCTGCTCACTTGTATATATTTATAGGATGATAGATTTTGTTGCTTATTATATGTACCACTTTTAGATTTACTATTTTAAAATCAGCATATGTCATATGATCATCAGCATGTTTAGAATTAGACTTTTCTTTCAGTACTTTTAGTTACTATATTATACATATATGCCTATCCTTGCTTAGTTTGCCTTAAGGTGTACCTTTTGCCTCAAATCTTGTTTAGTTATAAATGCTGTATTTATAACTTATCCTACTTCTTGTTTGCTTACTGCTTCTATGCTAATTAGTTCACTTTTGTTTTGTTTAAGTATAAATGGTGACATTAATAATTCATATAAACTATTCATCTTAAAATGTACTTAGACAGTTATCTAATAAGGTTTTTCTTTTATTGGCTGGGCCCTGGCATTGTGAAACTGACAATGTCAGATTCAAATATGTTTGAAGAGCTGGGTGCTAAAGAGGAGGAGCCTTTCATTGAAGTAGAGCATCAGTAGGGAGAACTGAAAGCTGCTTTATTTTCTTTTCTGCATATTGTGAGGATGAGAGACTTTTTATTTCAACCTTTCAGCTATTCATTTAATGTTGTAATAATACTTGTACCTTTGATTGTGTTTTTCTTTACCGTACTTTATACTCTAAGCTGTATGTTGCACTTTTTCATTGTGTTAAACTGGATTTATACCTATTTTACTTTACTTCCACACTCTGATTTGTATTCAGTTAGTGAGAGTTTATGGCATGTATGTAGTGGCTTTTCTCTTCCTTAATAGTGTATTAGGGTCTATACCTGATCCAATCTTAAGTAAGGGATTTGCCAGAGTGACTCTCCACTCCTTAGTCTAATAATTGTGGATTAAGGGTGGGGCACCATAGGTTGGTATCAGAGAATTCTAGAAGGTGTCAGATTAGAATTTGCATTTCCTCTCTACCTAATGGATGATTCTTTTGACAAGATGGTCACTAAACAAAAATATTAGAGTTTGCATCCAAGTTACCACAATATCCTACTTAGAATTAAGAGGTATAAGAATGGGAAATACATACATAGGTAAGATAAAATGCACAAAGAACATAGACTAAAAGAAATCAGTAAGTTATAAGTAAGCTAATTTAACTTATGAAATCGTTAGACACTCAAAGATGACATTTTGGTGGTATCACCGGCGATTTGAGGCTATGTGGGAGTACGTCTCCCAATTCCATCAGCGATACGGGAGGTACGTAGAAGGGGTATCGAAGCCCGGTGTCCGAGTGCTAGATTGACTACTTTAGCACGGCGCTTTCAGCGAATTTGACTTCCCAGTTTTAGCCAAGGAGTGGCTAAGACGGGCAAAATTCATGTTTGAAGCTATTTATTGCCCAGGCAACATTAGAGTCTCCATAGTGTCTCTCCTCCTCCAAGACTTAGTTGAAGTGAGCAAAATTGGAACCCTCCTCTAGTCAAGAGGGGAGATATTTATAGATGAGGGCTGCATCTTTATTCTCCAAATCCAAAAACCAGCACATTCCCTTAAAATCTGAGCAGTGATGGAAAAATTCACTTGATGGATGAGGTGACCAATTCTTTCCATTGTTTTAGCCATTACATCACCTCATAAGTACATTCTCTCAATTAAAAATGGAGTTGTAGCAGGAGGAATGATGAATGGAGACAAGAGGCTGGTTAGGTGTCTTTTCCCAGCCACATTTAATGCCTCTGCCAGAAATATTTGTGGCGGGCCACTGCAGCGCGCTATGGCGCAAGCAATTTCTGCAAAGATGCTTGTTGCAGCGCGCGACCGTGTCCGTTTTTCGCAAAATAACATGCTACAGCGCACTGTGGCGTTAGAGTTTTGCAAAGCACACCATTGCAGCGCGCTGGAGCGCCAGCATTTCACAAAATACTCCGATGCAGCGCGCTATAGCACCAGTATTTGCAAACAGACCCGCTGCAGTGCGTGATCGCACTCGCAGTTCACAAACTGAACCGCTGCAGCGCGTGATCACACCCGTGGTTCACAAAATGAACTTCTGCAGTGCGCCATCGCGCTCGCGGTTCGCAAACAGAACCGCTGCAGTGCACAACAGCGCCCGTTTTTGCAAAATGACTTGCTGAAGCGTGCGACAACAGTTTCCTTTAGAAAATTTTGGAAAATTACACCAATGGCTCAGAATTCTTTGGATAGGCTTTTTTCCTGAAAAGATAGACATAATTTGATTAAGGAAGCAGTTTTAAGATAAAAAATGAATGAATTTTCTTTTATTTGAGATATAATTTATGGATTCATCATTTATTAAGTGCTCTAAATTAGATTTTATTGATGCCAAATAATTCCTTGCTGTCTAGCATAAAGATATACTGTATGTACCTCAAATTTGGACAAGTACAGTGTGTTGCTGTGCTTTCGGGCACTACCGGGACGACGCACTTTAGCTGATTTCGGCATTGTGGCGCGCTGCAGCTTTCAGACGCTGCGGCGCCCTACGGCGTTAGAACTTTTCGAGATCTGGGTGTTGCGGCGCACGGTAGCGCATTCAGGCGCTGCGTCAGATTTTAGTGTGGTGGTGCATTCAATTTAATTTCGTCAACTTTATATGCCACCGCGGCGCGCTGCAGCGCTTTAGGCATTGTGGCGTGCTACGGTGCCAGATTTTCCGAGAGCTGGGTGCTACGACACACTATAGCATCCCCTGGCTAAGAGCGAGGTGCTATGGTGCGCTGTAGCACACTACGATGAACTACGACATATTTAACTCGAGACTCGGGTGCTACGGCGCGCGGTAGCGCCCGATGGTGATTTCGCCTGTGCAAAAATCGTAACAGATCTCCTTTTATACTCAAATACTCTTAATTTTGGGCACCTCATGCACGGTGTCATATACTGATGGAAAGGTATTTCCTATACCTTTCCATTGATACTAAAATCAACACGAAGGATTTTTTTACCAATGCAAATAATGTGGTTAAATCTCCAGGTATGCAAAAATAAGGAAAAATAGGGCTAATTTTCTTCCCTAAATTTTTCTATCTCAATGAGCTTTAATGGAATTTATATTTAAATCAAAGATTTCTATGAATGAAAAATAAGCATAAGGATAATATTAAAGAATCCATTGAATCCATTCAATAGGGGAAAGGGAGGTACCTTGGCTTGCAAAGAGAGATTTCACTATGGATCCTTCGGCTTGAGGGCTTGAGAGCTTTCCTTCAGCAAGCACAATAATGGAGAAAGGAGGAGAAGCTTGGGAGGAGGAGAAGAGACTTCAATTTGAGAGCAAAGGGAGGAAGAGGTGGGGCTGAGCTCCATTTTATAGGAGAGGAGAGGGATGGCTCTTGTATGGGATGAGTTTGAGTCATCCCATCACAAGTATGGGGAGAAGACTTGGGCAGCAATGGAGAGGGAGCTGAGGTCTCTTTGCGTGTATAAGGAGAAGAAGTTGGCACAGGAAATGGAGAGGCGAAGGCAGATGGGTCCCAGGTGTAGAAGAAATAGAGAAAATAAGGATTTTAAGCTATTTTAAATTAATCAATGCATTTAACCAATTAAAAATAAGATTAATATATGAGCTCCGAAAAATCTCAAAAATTCACCCCTAGCTAATTCGGGGGGTGAGGAACATGACAAAGTCGGATTTTGATTCCAACGAGTATTTAATTTTTCTATTTTTTGGGATATTTAATTGTATTAAAATATTCGCGAAAAATCTGATGACTTCCAAACACGTCCAAAACATCAGCCCAAACTAATTTTGGGGTGACGATCGCAATGGCAAAGTTGGATTTTGAATTTGAGGTAAAATTAAATATCTCCATTTTCTAAGTAATTAAATATTATTATAATAATCAAAATATTAAATTAAGGCTTGATTTACTCCAAATCTTCAGGGATTAGTTCTAATAACTAGATGAACTCAATGGAATGATTATTAGGATGTGATTAAGCTAAGTAACAGCCTAGGATTGTTACAATTAGCTCTCATCCCTTCTAGAGGTTGAGTCAGCAACCCTTTAGTTTAGTTTCAACTATTCGGGGATAGGTGGATTCATTCTTGAGTAGCGCATCATTCCGCCACCGATTGATTATCTATTTTGGATGCGGCGACGGGGTGGGGCGCTACACCATATTCATGATCAAATATGGAACGTTCATGATCAACTAAGAAAAAAGATGAAAAAGAACACATACATGGATAAAGACCCTTTCATGATCAACTAAGAAAAAAAATTACAATACAAGGGTTTATAAAATACTAGGAACGTTCCTTGGAAGCTCTCCGGACTCTTCTTCTCCTTGCTTGAAGTCCCTCTCTTCGGTCCCTAGTGCTTCCTTTCTTCTCATTCTCCTTAGTAAGTTGAGCTCTTCCACCCTTGGGGAGTTCCTCTCTTCTTCTATGCAGCCCTTCCCTTTACTTAGTTGAAGTGAGCAAAAATTGGAACCCTCCTCTAGTCAAGAGGGGTGGTATTTATAGATGAGGGCTGCATCTTCATTCTCCAAATCCAAAAACTAGCACATTCCTTTAAAATTTGAGCAGTGATGGAAAAATCCACTTGATGAATGAGGTGACCAATTCTTTCCATTGTTTTAGCCATTACATCACCTCATAAGTCCAATTTCTCAATTAAAAATGGAGCTGCAGCAGGAAGAATGATGGCTGGAGACAAGAGGCTGGTTATGTGTCTTGTCCCAGCCGCAATTAATGCTTCTGCCAGAAAAAATTGTGGCAGGCCGCTGGAGTGCACTGCTAGCGCTCTATGGCGCAAGCAATTTCAGCAAAGATGCCTGCTGCAGCAGTGTGTGGTTCACAAACTGAACCACTGCAGGGGGCGGTCGCGCCCGCGGTTTGCAAACTGAACTGCTGCAGCGTGCGATCGCGCCCGCGGTTCGCCATCTGAAGCACTGCCGCGCGGAATCGCGCCCTCAGTTTGCAAACAAAATCGCTGCAGCGCGCGACAGTGCCCGTTTTTGCAAAATGACTCGCTGCTACGCGCGGAAGCACACGACAGCGGTTTCCTTTGGAAAATTTTGGAAAATTGCACCAATGGCTCAGAATTCTTTGGATAGGCCTTTTTCCTAAAAAGATAGACATAATTTGATTATGGAAGCAGTTTTAAGATCAAAAATAAATGAAATTTTCTTTTATTTGAGATATATATTATGGATTCATCACACCCCCACACTTAAATTCTTGCTTGTCCTCGAGTAAGTTTAAAATGGTATTTTTCTATTCTTAGGTATGATAGTCAAAAGATATCAATTTAGATTTTGATTTGTAAGTCAAGGCATGCGCTTAACTGAAATGATCTGAACCATTTGGCATTTAGATATTCTAATGAAGCAAGGTTAATCTGTTAATCTGTAAGTATTTGATTTTTATGCTTGTTACTAGGTAATGAGAAAGGTTCCATGGAAAACCTAGACTACAGAGGTAGTGAAATACTCAAGAATTTTGTGCCATATGTGCTCCTTTTTATGAATCACAAAGATGAAAAGATTAAAGGAGAGATATTTTTCATCATCCATTTTCATTTCTTTCATTTGGGAGAGATATTTTTCATCATCCCTTTCTTATGTTTTTCTTCTTTTATTCTTAGGGAGAGATACTTTTCTTCATCCTCAATTCACATCTTTGTGATCATTAAGTCCTATGAGAGCCTAGCAAACTCTTTTAGAGTACTCACCATAATCTCTAGTCATTAGTCCAATACTTTTCCCCACACTTAGTTCATATCATTGATTTAAATTTTTGGAGATTAGATTAATCTTAATTCAATCCTTAGTTATAAAGTTTTAATACTAACAATGCATTTGATCACTTTTTGTTAAGCACCCTTTAGTTCATATCATTTTCTTTATCGATATTTTTGTGACTTTCATTTCTTGAAATATTCAGAAAAATTTGTCATTTTTAGATACTAGAAAGATTTTGGTAACATGAGAATTCATAAATTAACTCCTCAAAAACAAAGTAAAACACACAAAATAAAAAGTACAAAAACAACTACTTCAAATAAAAGAAAAGATACAGCCTATTTATTTTCAGGTTGCCTCTCAATCAGCGCATGTTTTAGTATATTGTCCTGACACGAGAAAGATCTTTTATGTGATACCCTCATCTCCTGAAGGGTCCATCCACCCTTTTCTTGAAATATTCCTTCCTCCAAGTATAACTTCAGACGATTCCCATTTACCTTAATAGTGCCATCATTGGAGGTGACTTCAACTGCTCCATGAGGGAAAACTTTCGTGATAGTAAATGGTCCTGTCCATCTTGACTTCAGTTTTCTTAGAAATAATCTTAATCTTGAGTTAAAAAGTAGTACTTTCATTTCAGGTTGAAAATGTTTTGGCTTGATCAGCTTATCATGCCATTCTTTTATTTTCTCTTTATACAATTTTGCACTCTCATAGGCGTTTAACCTGAATTCGTCAAGTTCATTTAATTGCAGCATTCTTTGTGCACCTGCTTTTTGGGAGTCATAGTTTAATATTTTTATTGCACAAAAGGCTTGGTGCTCCAATTCTACCGGAAGGTGACATGATTTTCCATAAATGAGCTTATAAGGAGACATTCTCCTCAAGGCAGTTTTATAAGCCCACAGGGCATCCTGATGTTTTGAAGTTCAATCCTTTCTATTTTGGTTCACCGTTTTCTCTAAAATTTGCTTAAGCTCTTTGTTTGAGACTTTAACTTGCCCGCTAGTTTGAGGGTGGTAGGGAGTAGCCACCTTATGCCTCACCCTATAGCTTTTTAAGACACTTTCCAACTGCCTATTACAGAAATGTTTTCCCCCATCACTGATTAAGAATCTTGGCATCCCAAATACAACTAGCACATGCTCCTTGAGAAATTTAATAATAGTTTTAGCATCATTGTTCATACATGTTAATGCCTCAACCCATTTGGACACATATTCAACCGCCACAAGAATATACATATTGGTTTGGGATAAGGGAAAAGATCCCATGAAGTCGATTCCCCACACATTGAATAACTCCACTTCAAAAATTCCATTTAAAGGGAGCTCATCTCTTTTGCTTAAATTCTCAGTTCTTTGGCACTTATCACAACTTTTGACAAAGTCGGAAGCATTTTTGAACAAATGGGGCCAAAAGAATTCCGGATTGAAGCACCTTTGCAACCGTTCGCTCAATCCTATGGTGCCCTCTGTACGGATATGTGTGATAATGATAGAGAATGTTTCTAATGTCTGAGTCAGGAACACATCTCCTTGGGAGTTGGTCATTGCAACATTTGTATAAAAAAGGATCATACCAAAAATAATTTTTAATATCTGCGAAGAATATTTTTCCTTGTTGGTAACTCATGTCTTTTGGTATGACTTCTCCTCCTGTGAGATAATTTGCAATATCATCAAACCAAGAAGAATAATTTGAAGCCACAGCATAAAGATTCTCATCGAGAAATGATTCACTAATTTTGGTCAGCTTATCATTATCCAGGTGGATCAATCTAGATAAATGATCTGCAAACACATTCTCACTCTCTTTCTTATCTCGGATTTCAAGATCAAATTCTTACAATAGCAACACCCAACGTATCAAGCGCAGTTTTGCTTCTTTCTTTTGAATGAGATACTTAATAGCTGCATGATCAGTATAAACAATAGTCTTAGACCTAATGAGATAAAACCTAAATTTAGTAAAGGCAAAGATGACAGCTAGGAGTTCCTTTTCCATGGTAGCATAATATCTTTGAGCATTATCTAGGAGCTTACTAGCATAGTAAATTGAATAGAAGGTTCATTCCTTTCGCTGCCCAAGGATAACACCAACTGCAAGATCACTCGCATCACACATAATTTCAAAAGGTGAATCCCAATTTGGAGTAGAAATTATTGGAGTAGAGATTAAAGCAATTTTTATGGCATTGAAACTTCTTAAGCAATTTTCATCAAAATTGAACTCGACATCCTTCCCTAGTAATCTACAGAGTGGCATACTTAGATTTGAGAAGTCCTTGATAAATCTTCTATAAAACCCTGCATGCCCAAGGAAGCTTCTAATTCCTTTTACATTGATGAGGGGGGGAAAGTTTTTTAATTACCTCAACCTTAGCCTTATCAACTTCTATCCCTCTCCTTGAAATCAAATGCCCAAGAACAATACCCTCTTTGACTATGAAGTGACATTTTTCATAATTCAAGATTAAATTTAATTCTTCACATCTTTTTAAAACCTTTCCTAAATTAATTAAGCAATGATTGAAAGAGCTCCCGACAACAGAGAAGTCGTCCATACAGATTTCCAAAAATTCCCCAATCATGTCAGAAAAAATAGCCATTATACAACGTTGAAAGGTGGCTGGAGCATTGCATAATCCGTAGGGCATTCTTCTAAAGGCAAATGTCCCAAAGGGGTAGGTGAAAGTGGTTTTCTCTTGGTCTTCAGGAGAAATAAGGATTTTATTATATCCTGAATACTCATCAAGAAAATAAAAATAGGGATTCTCTGCCAATTTATCAAGCATTTGGTCACTAAAAGGAAGAGGATAGTGGTCCTTACGGGTAGCTTTATTTAATCTCCTATAATCAATACACACTCTCCATCCAGTCACAGTTCAATGGGGATCAGTTCATTATTATCATTGAGAACAACTATCATCCCACTCTTTTTAAGAACCACATATATAGGGCTTACCCAAGGACTATCAAAAATTAGGAAAATAATTCCAGCATATAAGAGTTTAATGATTTCCTTATGAACTACTTCTTTTATGTTGGAATTTAATCACTGTTGGAGCTCAATTTAAGGGTTGGAGTTATCCTCCAAAAGGATTCGATGCATACAAAGAGTCAGACTAACCCCCTTCAAATTAGCTATACTCCAACCAATTGCTCTCTTGTGTTCTTTTAAAACCTTACATAAAAGACTCTCTTGATGCTGAGTTAATAGGGAGGAGATTATTACAGGAAGAGATTCTTTTTCTGAACTCCCGGGATCTTTCTTCTTAATGGGAATTTTTTTTTGAAGGATTGCACTACACTCTTCTATTAATGCCACGATTTCTTTTTCATCGATTTTTCTTTTCTTGGAGAGGTTATCTTTCATAAATTTAGCATAACTAGGCATTTGTTCTAGAGCTTCTGCAAAAGAGATATTTATATGAAGAGTTTTAAAAGTTTTTAGGAATTTGTGGTATTGGACATCAAGTTTCTCCCTGGTTATACGTTGAGGATATGGTATATGAGGGATTGCCTTAAGTGGATCTCTAGATTCTTCCCTTTCTTCATCTCATACATCATTCCTCTCTTTTCTGATCATTTCTTCTTCTTCCCCCTTTTCCTCTCTATTTAATGCTATGTTTTTATGATTTTCTTCTCTCACAATCGGCCTAGTAATTTTTCCACTTCTTAAGGTTATTGTGTTCCCTGACTCCTCTTCATACTCACCAATGACTCCCACTAATGAAGGTTGCTCTAACTATTTCATGATTTATTTTAGCTTCTGTTCTATTCTTTTTACTGACTCTTCTTGCCTTAGAAGAGTGTGTTCGTGTCTATTTAAGGTGGCATCAGTTTTATTCATGAATTCGGTTGTGGAGGTTCTAAATTTGATAAGAGTGTTTTCCAATCTCTCTATCTATTTCTTCCATGATTCATAATTACATTGACATTTCTTAGCTCAACATCTTTCTCCTAATAAGAATTTACATACCCACATTCAAGCTTTTTAGTGAGTTGAGAGATTTTCTTTTGGAGTTCAAGGATTTGTTGTGTATTTCGAGTGAGTTACATTCATTTTTATGAGGATGATCAATCATATGGAGAGACCATTGGTATGCATTGTTGGCCATTTCTTCCAAGAGGTCGTACACCTCCTCTGGCAAAAATCGTCGGCTGCATCGATGAGTGTCCTTGTATGAGCATTCAAACCATTGTAAAAGGTTTGCACTTGCATCCACAAGGGAAACCCATGATGTGGGCAATGCGTTAGACATTCCTTAAATTGGTCCCATCCGTCATAGAGTGTCTCGCCTTCCAGTTGAGTATAGTTAGTTCTCTTAATTCTCAACCGAGCAATTTTTGCCAGAGGAAAATACTTGGCTAAGAATTTCTTAGCCAAATCATCCCATGTTCGGATGGAATCGCTTGGAAGAGAGCTTAGCCAACTATTGGCTCTATCTCGTAAAGAAAATGGGAAAAGCCATAATTTAACTACGTCTTCAGAGACGCTGTTAAATCTGAAGGTGTCACATATTTCAAGGAAAGTTGAAATATGTGAATTTAGATCTTCAGTGGCCAATCCCCCAAACTGATTATTTTGAACCATACTCAGAGTGAAGGTTTGATCTCAAAGTTATTAGCTTCTATATTAAGCCTTACAATTGTATGAGGGATTCCCCTAATAGTGGGTAGTGCATAATATCTTAGTGCTCTTCCCCGAGGCTCTCCTAATGGCTCTCCAAGATTTTCATTATAATTTTCCATAACGATTTGTTGGCTTAGTGAAATGTTTTGTTCTCTCCTAGCCTGCAAGTTCGTTCTCTCAATTTCAGGGTCAAACAGATAATTCGTGCAAACTCTTCTACTCATACACAATAACAATTAGGCTATCAAGAACAAATATCACAATTATGTTAAAAAATACAGCAATAACGAAAGAAATAGAAAAGTAAGTTGTTAGTACCTATAATCACAAAAATCAAAATTAAAAGAGTATACAAGAAAATACTTAAATCACTAGTTACTTATAGATTATCCTTAATACAAAACAATTTCAAATTCCCCGACAACGGCTCCAACAACTTGACAGGCTGTAAATACACGTCCGCGCTTGCACACAAGTGTACATGGTCTGAAGTAATAAGTCGAAAGTTTGAGTTTCTGAGATTTATCATACCACAGAGAACTGGATGTTTTTTTACTAAGGTGTATCTATTATCACTAATGTTTAAGCTCTGAGTGTTTTGTTTAAGTTGATTCAAAAATAAGCATGACAATTACTTAGTAGAAAATAAGACAAATAAAAGAAAGAGGAGAGTTGGGTTTCTGACATGTGTCATGATAGGTCACTTATGTATGATGCTTCCTCAAGCGTTTATCTTTTATTTACTTAGATTTTAATCAAGTGCACATTGTTCTTCCTTAAGTTTTATCTCAATGATTCACAAGTTCAAATCTTGTGCACGAAATGAACACACAGTTGGTTCTATTTCAGCACAAAGATTCTTGTAAAATTTTAGGTTTGTAGTTTTTATCTTATCTCTTGATTAAGGAGATGAGGGTTATTAATTTTTAAGATCTTATAAGGATTGATTTCACTAAGAGCGTCACTCGCATCACACATAGTAGAGATGAGGGATTGAATTCATTGGTCTCAATAACTATGTCACCTCGTTCATGAGCACACAATTATTTCTTTCTCTCCCTCAATTATGTTGAGCAAAGGAGCTCAATTAATGGGTCTTAGCATCACATGCATCAATACTTTAGTTGAGCTTAGATTATGGTGCATTAAGCTCAAGATTTTTCTCACATAGTTCTAAGCTCTCATGCACTCATAAATCTAGCTCTAAACCAAGGTGAGCTATGGAGTACAAGATAATTTAGTCCTTGAGTTTATTAGTCCATCTTCCTTTGGTTCACTGTCAAGACTATAGTAATATTATGCATTTCTTAAGCAAGGCTATAAGTTCATAACTTCTATTAATACTTGATGAAAACTTCATACAAATTAAAGTAACTATCAAACATATGGGATTATCCCAACTCTCCCCAAGGGAGGTTTAGCTCTTTATTATAAAAAAGATGAAAAAGAACACATACATGGATAAAGACCCTTTCATGATCAACTAAGAAAAAAAATTACAATACAAGGGTTTATAAAATACTAGGAACGTTCCTTGGAAGCTCTCCGGACTCTTCTTCTCCTTGCTTGAAGTTCCTCTCTTCGGTCCCTAGTGCTTCATTTCTTCTCATTCTCCTTAGTAAGTTGAGCTCTTCCACCCTTGGGGAGTTCCTCTCTTCTTCTATGCAGCCCTTCCCTTTACTTAGTTGAAGTGAGCAAAAATTAGAACCCTCCTCTAGTCAAGAGGGGTGGTATTTATAGATGAGGGCTGCATCTTCATTCTCCAAATCCAAAAACTAGCACATTCCTTTAAAATCTGAGCAATGATGGCAAAATCCACTTGATGGATGAGGTGACCAATTCTTTACATTGTTTTAGCCATTACATCACCTCATAAGTCCATTTTCTCAATTAAAAACGGAGCTGCAGCGGGAGGAATGATAGCTGGAGATAAGAGGCTGGTTAGGTGTGTTGTCCCAGCCGCAATTAATGCTTCTGCCAGAAAAGATTGCGGCGGGCCGCTGTCGCGCCCGCGGTTCGCAAACTGAAGCGTTGCAGCGCGCTCGCGCCCGCGGTTCGCAAACTGAACCGCTACAGCGTGCTCGTGCCCGCGGTTCGCAAACTGAACCGCTGCAGCGCGCTCGCACCCGTTAGGGGAACGATATAATTTATGGATTCTTTATTTGTAAAAAATAGATTTTTTCTTAACTAAAGCTTTCGATGCATCCTAACATCACTAATAACTTATTTAGAACACTACATTTTTAATATACAGTAAAAATTTCGTATGTCACATTAAATATAAATGTTATAAATTTAAGAACTTGATGTGTCTAATATAGACAATAAATAACTGCCATATTTTAAATTTTACATTATACCTTAAAATTAGATATTCTTGCGGTAGGGCTTGAACTCGAACTGGATCGAGTTAATTTTAAGTACAAAGATCGAGTAAGAGTCTATTCGAATTTGATTTGTGAGACGGACAAATTGTTTGACAATAGTGATAACATTATCCTAATTTCATAGAATAGTTGTAATAATTTGTACAACTCATACTTGTATAAATAATTATTCGTGTTTATACGTGCATTTAATCATGATATATGCTTCAAGCTAATTGGGTCTAAAGAGATATTTTGGAATCATTTCATGCTTTGCTTTAACTCCATTCTTAATCCTACTAACTAGAAGAACGCCTTATGCAAATAATAGACACACTTTGTTTCTGCATGCAAGCCCAGACACGCTAGGGCCCAAATTGAGGAGAGTATGCTTGAGCAAGCGCTGACATAATGAACGATGTGGAAGAACCTTGGCGATATCCGATATTGTTTGTATGTTTTTCTTAACCAAATATTAAGATTTTAACCAAAAGAAAAATCGAACACAATCCAACTGAATCAAATTTTAAATTAATATAATTTATTTGTATATAAATTTATATTTAAATGTTTCTTATATTTAGTATATTGTATTTAGGATTGTTTGCGAAAAATAAGATATTATAATAATTAAAAAAGGATTTTGATATTTAAATATCTTTTAAACAACTATAAAAAATATATTATAAATTATTAATCTTGGAATAATATTTAATTAAATTCAAATTTGAGTGTAATTATATAGTATTTTTATTAACTATTAGAGCTAAATAAATATATTTTTTTTCAAAGGTTTAATATTTTTCTAAAAAAAATTGAGAGACACTGTAATATTACATTGTTATTGGACATTTCGGCTGTTTGCTGTATTAAACAGCGTTTTGTTAACATGCTACATTCCGTCCTGGATAAAAGTTTCACTTTTTCCATTAGTTAGTCCCACATTGGAAAGAAAAGACTGCCCACTCCCTTTATATAGTGAATTGATTCTTATTACATTTTGAATAGAGAGAAGATTAGTTAGAAGGATGATATGCATAAATTAAGAAATAATTCTAATTAAATAATTTGGATTAAATTTCAGTTTATGTTGTGTCATCTTCTCTTTTTGCCATCCTAATATTCTTTGAATTTTTTTTTCTCTAATAAATATATCCAAAAAGAATTAATTAGAGCCGGTTCTATTTCAGCACACAGTCGGTTTTATTTCAGCACAAAGATTCTTATAAGACTTTAGGTTTGTAGTTTATTACTCATCTCTTGATCAAGGAGATGAGGGTTATTAATTTTTAAGATCTTATAAGCATTTATTCCACTAAGAGCGTCACTCGCATCACACATAGTTGAGATGATGGATTGAATTTATTGGGCTCAATGACTATGTCACCTCATTCATAAGCACATAATTATTTCTTTCCCTCCCTCAATTTTGTTGAGCAAAGGAGCTTAATTATTGAGTCTTAGGATCATACGTATCAACACTTTAGTTGAGCTTAAATTAATGTGCACTAAGCTCAAGATTTTTCTCACATAGTTCTAAGCTCTCATGCACTCATAAATCTAGCTCTAAACTACGGTAAGCTATGGAGCACAAGACAATTTAGTCCTTTAGTTCATTAGTCCATCTTCCTTTGGTTCACTATCAAGACTATAATAATATTATGCATTTTTTGAGCAAGACATTAAGTTCATAAATTTTATTAATACTTGAGAAAAACTTCATACAAATTAAAGTAACTATCGAACATATGGGATTACCCCAACCCTCCACAAGGGAGGTTTAGCTCTCCATTACAAAAAAGATGAAAAAGAACACATATATGGATAAAGACCTTTTCATGATCAACTAATAAAAGAAATTACAAAACAAGGGTTTAGAAATTACTAGGAACGTTCCTTGGAAGTTCTCCGGACTCTTCTTCTCTTTGCTTGAAGTCCCTCTCTTAGGTCCCTAGTGCTGCCTTTCTTCTCCTTCTCCTTAGCAAGATGAGTTATTCCACCCTTGGGGAGTTCCTCTCTTCTTCTATGCAGCCCTTCTCTTTACTTAGTTGAAGTGAGCAAAAATTGAAACCCTCCTCTAGTCAAGAGGGGAGGTATTTATAGATGAGGGCTGCAACTTCATTCTCCAAATCCAAAAACTAGCACATTCCTTTAAAATTTGAGCAATGATGGCAAAATCCACTTGATGGATGAGGTGACCAATTCTTTTCATTGTTTTAACCATTACATCACCTCATAAGTCTATATTCTCAATTAAAAACGGAGCTGCAGCAGGAGGAATGATGGCTGGAGACAAGAGGCTGGCTAGGTGTGTTGTCCCAGCCACGATTAATGCTTCTGCCAGAAAAATTTGCGGTGGGCCGCTGCAGCGGGCTATGACGCAAGCAATTTCTGCAAAGATGCCTGCGGCAGCGCAGGACCGCGTCCTGTTTTCGCAAAGTGACCCGCTGCAGCGCGCTGGTGCGCTAACATTTCGCAAAATGCTCCACTGCAGCGCGCTGGAGCGCCAGTATTTGCAAACAGACCCGCTGCAGCTCGCGTTCGCTCCCGCGGTTCGCCAACTGAACTGCAGCAGCGCGCAGTCGAGCGCGCGGTTTGCACCCTGGAACGCTGCCAGCGCAGTGAGATTAGCTGCCTCTGGCGTGGTGGGAAACTGAACCGCTGCTGCAGGCGCGCGCTTGGCGCCTGCGGTTGGCCAAACTGAACCGCTGCAACGAGCGTTTCGCGCCCGCGGTTCGCAATCGTGCACCGGCTTGCAGCTGAGGCTGGGGTGCCCGCGGTAGGCCAAACACTAAACCGCTGCAGGCGCTGCGGGCGCGCCCGGCGGTTCGCAATCTGAACCGCTTGCAGCGCCGGCAGCTCGCCCGCGCGGCTTCCGGCAAATGAACCGCTGCAGCGTCGCGACCTCGCCCCCGATTCCCAACACAGAACCGACTGCAGCGCGTGCTCGCACTCTCGCCTTCGCAAACTGAACCGCTGGCAGTGCGCGGCCGCCGGCCCGGATTAACAACCGGAACCGCTGCAGCGCAGCCCGGCAAGCGCTCGGATTTCCCCTCCGGAACCGCTGCAGCGCGTGCTCGCCCTCGCGCTCGCCAATACTGAACCGCTTGCAGCGCGGCGGCCGCGCCCCCGATCCCAACAGAACCCCCTGCAGCGCGCGCTCGCACTCGCGCTTCGCAAATTGAAGCGCTGCAGCTCGCGGCCGCGCCCCGATTCCCAAACAGAACCACTGCACGCGGCGCTCGCACTCGCGCTTCGCAAACTGAACCGCTGCAGGCGCGGCCGCGCCTCCGATTCCCAAACAGAACCGCTGCAGCAGTGCTCGCACTCGCGCTTCGCAAACTGAACCGCTGCAGCGCGCGGCCGCGCCCGGATTCCCAAACAGAACCGCTGCAGCGCGTGCTCGCACTCGCGCTTCGCAAACTGAACCGCTGCGCGCGCGGCCGCGCCCCCGATTCCAAAACGAACCGCTGCAGCGGCGCTCGCACTCGCGCTTCGCAAACTGAACCGCTGAGCGCGGCCGCGCCCGGATTCCAAACAGAACCGCTGCAGCGCGTGCTCGCACTCGCGCTTCGCAAACTGAACCGCTTGCCACGCGCGCGGCCGCGCCCGATTCCCAAACAGAACCGCTGCAGCGCGCGCCGCACTCGCGTCGCAAACTGAAGCGCGTGCAGACTGAAGACGCAGCGAGGGCCGCGCCGATTCCAACAGAACGCTGCAGCGCGCGCTCGCACTCGCGCTTCGCAAACTGAAGGCTGCAGCTCGCGGCCGCGCCCCCGATTCCCAAACAGAAACCGCTGCTGCAGCGCGCACGCGCTGACTGAACGCGCGGCGCGCCCCCGATTCCAAACTGAACCCAGCGCGCGCCGCATCGCTCGCAACATGAAGCAGCGCGCGGCCGCGCCCCGATTCCCCAAACATAACCGCTGCAGCGCGCGCTCGAACTTCGCGGATTGACAACTGAACCGCTGCAGGCGCGGCCGCGCCTCCATTCCAAACAGACAGCTGCAGGCCTTGTTGCTAGCCCTCGCGCTTCGCAACTGAACCGCGAGAGCGCGGCCGCGCCCGGATTCCCCAAACAGAACCGCGGCAAGCGCGTCGCTTCGCACTCGCGCTTCGCAACTGAACCCCGCTTCTTGCTGCCGCAGGGCCGCGCCCCCGATTCCCAAACAGACCGCTTCAGCGTGCGCGGCTCGCACTCGCGCTTCGCAAACTGAACTGCTGGCAGTGCGCGACAGCGGCCCGTTTTTGCAAAATGACTCGCTGCAGCAGTTTCTTTTGGAAATTTTTGGAAAATTGTACCAATGGCTCAGAATTCTTTGAATAGGCCTTTTTCCTGGAAAGATAGACAGAATTTGATTAAGGAAGCAGTTTTAAGATCAGAAATGAATGAATTTTTTTTTTATTTAAGATATAATTTATAGATTCATTATTTGTAAAAAACAGATTTTTTCTTAACTAATGCTTTCGATGCATCCTAACATCACTAATAACTTACTTAGAACACTACATTTTTAATATACAGTAAAAATTTCGTGTGTAACATTAAATATAAATGTTATAAATTTAAGAACTTGATGTGCCTAATATAGACAATAAATAGCTGTCTTATTTTAAATTTTACATTATACCTTAAAATTTAGATATTCTTACGGTAGGGCTTGAACTCGAACTGGATCGAGTTAATTTTAAGTACAAAGATTGAGTAAGAGTCTATTCGAATTTGATTTGTGAGACGGACAAATTATTTGACAATAGTGATAACATTATCCTAATTTCATATAATAGTTGTAATAATTTGAACAACTCATGCCTGTATAAATAATTGTTCGTGTTTATACGTTCATTTAATCATGATATATGCTTCAAGCTAATTGGGTCTAAAGAGATATTTTGGAATTATTTCGTGCTATGCTTTAACTCCATTCTTACGTGCATTTAATCATATAATAGTTGTAATATTTTGCAAGCGTTGACATAACGAACGATGTGGAAGAACCTCGGCGATATCCGATATTGTTTTTATGTTTTTCTTAACCAAATATCAAGATTTTAACTCATAGGAAAATCAAACACAATCCAATTGGGTCAAATTTTAAATAAATAGAATTTATTTGTATATAAATTTATATTTATATTTTTCTTATATTTAGTATATTGTATTTAGGATTGTTGGCCAAAAATAAGATATTATAATATTTAAAAAAGGATTTTGATATTTAAATATCTTTTAAATAACTATAAAAAATATATTATAAATTATTACTCTTGGAATAATATTTAACTAAATTCAAATTTGAGTGTAAATAAAGATATTCAAATTTTTATTAACTATTAGAGCTAAATAAATATATATTTTTTGAAAGGTTTATTATTTTTCTAAAAAAAATTCAGAGACATTGTAATTCAATGTTATTGGACATTTCGGCTGTTTACTATATTTAAGAGTGTTTTGTTTACATGCTACATTCTGTCGTGGATAAAAGTTTCACTTTTTCCATTAGTTAGTCCCACATCGGAAAGAAAAAAGACTATCCACTCCCTTTATATAGTGAATTGATTTTTGTTATATTATAAATATAGAGAAGATTAGTTGGAAGGATGACGTGTATAAATTGAGAAATAATTTGGATTAATTTTCAATTTATACGTGTCATTATTCTCTTTATGATATGCTAATATTCTTTGAAATTTTTTTTTTCTCTCGTAAATATATCCAAAAAGAATTAATTAGAGCTTTGATGAAAATATATGATACTCCTTTGAACTTCCAATAAGTTTCCCTTTTCCCAAAAAGATCGAATACATAATTTAGCCATCAAGGATAATGGTATTTTGATTTAACATCTATCCAACACATGCACATTTTTATAAATAAATAAAAATACGTATTAATATGTTCATTTATGCATGATAAAATATTTCAAATTAATAGGAGATAATGATATATTTTGGAATCCTTTCATGTTTTGCATTAACTCCAACCTTCGTCCTATTAACTATAAGAGAAAATCTTATGCAAATAAAAAGAACAAGGAAATGTTCGTTTCGACAAACTTAGTTTCTGTCGACATGCCGAGACGCATGCATGGGTCTAGCCTGGGCGCATCAGGGTATTGTGGGCCATAACTTAAGGGAACTAATGTAATGTATGACATAATCAGCCCAATTAGAGGATGCTTGGGCAAGTGCTAGACAGAATGAGTGATGTTCACAATACGCTTAGATGTGGATGCAGAGGGACTTCAGTACTTTCCTATCCGGGCGTCAAAGCGCTTAGTTTCAAGAACAAAGACAAATGCAAATTTTTATATTGTTTATAAATTCATTAAGTTTGTTCTAACTTTAAATCATATTATAATATAAAAAAAGAAATAGATATTTTATTATAGCTCATGCTTTTATAGTTTGTCTCATTTCATCTCTTGTGAATGTGATATGTCCTGACATGAAATGTTGTTGTTAGCTAGATTGATGGCACTCATACTATCACTATCCAGTCTTTCATCATCTTGCTTCTTGCCCAACAAACCCAAGAAATATTTCAACCAAATCAATTCATTGCTCGCACCTTGCTTATGACAACACACACACACACACATATATATATATATATATGCCAACGAATGCATTTGCCAACATGCACATTAGTATACTTCAAATTAAAAGATTTAGCAAATTAGTGAATGTTTATAATGAATTATGTTAAGGTTCAAGGTTGGCAAAGGATTATGCAAATAGAATGTCTTATGCAAATAGAAAGCACTGAGGAACCGCTTGATTTGGCCCACTTAATTGTTTTGGACAAGCCCTGACGTGGGCATCGATTTAGCCCAGGTGCACCGGGGTAATGTGGGCAGTAGAGCTTAAGCGGGCCCGGGCGCGAGAGTAGGCCCGAGCCAAGCAGAGGATGCTTCAGCAAGTGTCAAACAAAGTGAGCGATGTTGGCAATGCGCTCGGACGTTGAGGAACTTTGGCCCTTCGTGATCCTAGTGTCAAAGCGCTTTGTTTCAATGAAGACAAATGCCCGAGCGCAAGCGGGTGAGAACAAACCCGGCATGTTGAGATGCATGTGCAAATTCCCTGATTCATGTATCCAACGGATCACGCCCAGATGTGGACGGATTGGATTAGACGAGTAATGGTAAATTTTAAATGTCTTCGATTATTTTTAAAATCACTTTACTAAATCAATGATACTTAAATATTTTATCACCAAGTGCAATTGCATTAAAAAATCTTAATTCAATTTCTTGAATACTTTTTTTATGAATTTAATTTGTAGTACTAAAATTTTGAATTTGGGCCGAGAAGTGGTGCCGCTAATTTATACAAAACTGAATCATTAGCCGTTAATTTAAATAAAAAATCAATAATATAGACGTGCAAGTATATGCATTTATTTTTTATCTAACTGTCATCTCAGCGGTAATTTATTTCACAAAAAACAAAAGGAATCCGGATCGGGGCTGGGAGGAGTACAAAATCCTAGAAAACTAAAATCCTAAAACCAGCCTTAAAAACATAGACCCGGGTGTATCCTAAAGGTCTCCAGACTCAGAAGAAAATAAAACAACTAAAAATAAAAAACATAACAAACAGCAACATACAAAACACAGAATAGGAGAAAAGGCACAAATTTAAACACCTTCATGGAACACAGCAGAATCCAATATAGACACTGATCATCCGGAAAGTAAGAACTAAAAGAGCAAACCTGAAGCCGATGAATGAAGACGACCTCTTTTTGTGCATGCTTTAACACCTGTATGGAAAATTGCATAAACATCCCTACCTCTCCACAAGAGACGGAGACAGGTTGACTGGAACGACCCGAGAGGAAGGTGCCGAACATTGGGAGCTTGAAGGAGCAGCTAACCAGAAAGGCCAAGCTATAGAGAGCCCAATCCATGAGAGCAGCATACAAGGGGACGACATTACAGCAAGAAAAAGTATAGCATATTCAAGTATAGGGAAAGTAAATAACAAGAGGAAATCAGAGAGAGCACAAAATAAAAGCCAAGCAAGGTAATAAGCTTAAAGCTGATAGGAGGCGCACCATCCACCATATCGCGGAAGGCTCGCATACAAAGGGACAACATTACAGCAAGAAAAAGTATAGCACATTCAAGATTAGGTAAATTAAATAACCAAAGAAAATCAAAGAGGGCGCAAATTAAAGGCCAACACACAGTAGCGGGACTAAAACTGAGACGCGGGCGCTACCGCGTATCGCAACAGGTCAGCGGGTTCAAACTGAGAAATGGGCGCTATTGAGCGCCACAGTGTGTCCAAACCCAAGATGCGGGCAGTACGGCGCACTGCAGCGGGTCCAAACACAAGACTCAGGCACTACCGCGCACCGCAGTGAGCTTAACCCGAGACATGGATGCTACGGCGCATCGTAGCTCCTTATGAAAATCTACTTCGGTCCATGTTACGCCCTAAGCAAATTTGAGGGTATTTTGGACTTTTTAGGGTCCGAAATGGAGCTGGGTGTAACAACCCAAGTTGTTATCATAGTCAATTAAGACTAATCTCAGTCTTAATCTTGATCTTAAGTGTTAATCAAGTCATTAAGAGTCAACCCACAAGACCCAATTTAAATCACGAGTCAAATGGATCGAATCCTAATTTTTGGAAAATCCATAAACCTAGAATTTGACCTATCTAAAAAGACCTCAGATTGAAAAACGGATTTCGCCATTGCGCTCATTACCCCAAAATTAGCTAGGGGTGATGTTTTCGAGTCAATTGGAAGTCGTGGAAATTTCAAAGAATATTTTAATAATATTTAATACCCTGAAAAATAGGAAAATTAAATACTCGTCCTGAATAAAAATCTGACTTCGCCGTTGCAATCCTCACCCTCAAATTAGCCAAGGGTGAAATTTTGGAATTTTTCGGAGCACATTTATAAAATCTGAATTTCTTAGAAAATTAATTTCTTAAATCAAAATATTTAAATTCATTTTTAAATGTTCCCTCCTCTTTTCTCTTGATGATCCCTATGCACAGCCTCCCTCTCCTTCCTAGCGGCTTCCTCCTCATGCTTGTACTCAAGTGGCTGCTGCCATTGCTTCCCACCTAAGCTGATGGGAAGGCTCTTAATGGAGCCTTGTCCCCCCCCACCCCATCGTCCTTAAAACACATCTTCAGCTCCCCTTCTTCCTCCTTTGCCCAGCTAAAGCTCTCCCCTACTTCCTACTCTTGTGATGCTAGCTGTTAAAGAGAAGTTCCCAGCCTCTAAAACTCTCAAGTTCCCAAGGATCCATAAAAGGAACCCCCATTTGTAAGACCAAGATACCCCCCTTTCCCTCTATTGGTTAATCCAATGGCTGTTTCATTTCATTTTCATGCTCATTTGTTTGTTTAAAAATCTATGTTACCTTAGTTATGCATCTATAAAGCTATGTTGAAGATGTAGGAAATCAAAAAAATAAAAATCTGTAAATAATGGGGGATGACATGTAAGTTTGCTAATACGAATTTCTGTATACCCAGTTGTTTAACCCCACTGTTTGTATTAATAACTAAATCTGTTGGTGCTGATTTGGGTACCAATGAAAAGGTCTCGGAAAGAGCTTTCCAATGGTATATGGCATCGCACATGAAGTGCTCTAGGTTGAGAGAAATCGAGCTTGAAAGTTGACCTATCACTGTTTACGCTGAGGCAAAATCGCCGGCTGATGCTAAAGCGCACTGCAGCGCCCAAAGTTGCGAATTTGGGTCCGCTCCAGCGCGCTGCAGTGCAAAATTCGTCTCCAGCGCGTTTGCAGCGCCCCAAGTTTCGAAACCGGGTCCGCTATAGCGCACCATAGCACCGAAAATCGCATTTTTGACTGCTACAGCGCGCTCTAGCGCTTAAAAATGCATTTTTTTGCCACTCTAGCGCACCACAGCGGCCAGAAATTTTAGTTTACCATATCTTGGTCATCCGGACTCCAAATTCAAAAATTTAAAGTGTTAGATAGTTTAGAATTTCATTGCCTACAATAATATAAAAAAGTATTTGGTTTTGAACCCTAAAAAAATAAAAAATGACCATAATACCCCTAATCAAATTTAGGTCATAACTTGGCCAATTGAGGTCCAATTTGGGTCTACTACTAGTCAAAATACTCAATGGAATATAAGAAACCTATAGCCACTAAGTTTGCTAAATTTGGACACTAAATGAAAGAGTTAGAGCTTTTTGACCCCTCTTAACTTAGAAAATTTCCAAAATTTCTCTTAGAAATTCAATTGGCTATAAATAACTCATTAGACTTCATAATTTAGTGTTCTTAGATTTTATGGAGTTCTTAAACAACAACAAACAAAAAACTATATAACAAGTTAAATTTTATTAAGTGCAATTTACTAAAATGCCCCTTAGGTCAAAAACCTTAGTTTGGACCTACATGGCGCATTTCTTACCCAAATTTGGTGTACCTACTGTCTATCATCATGTTAGATAGTAAGGAATCATTTGACAATAAAAAATCCCAATTTGGAGCCCTAAATCAAAAGTTGACTTTTTGGACCCTTAAGTAGGGGTAAAATGGTCATTTTGCCCAATATTTAGGTTAAGTGCCCTTAACCTCTAATCTATGTTTTAAATCACTCAAAATAGAATTAGAACTATATTATAATTATTTAAGTGAGAAAAATCAGTCATCCAAAATTCTCTAAGTCTTTTTCTTCAAATCCTACACCTCACTTAAGGATCATTCCTAAGATTAGGACTAGATCATAGGTTTGAATTCATTCATTGGATAAATGAGTTACTCAAGGAATGAAACCTTAGTTTTATTAATTTTAGAATTTTCTAACTTATTTTGATTATTTTATCTTCTAATTCTAGATTCAAGGTAGGAGATTCAATCTATTAAGTTTGATTACTTAATAGATTTTACCTTAACTAATAGATCACTTTTAGAATGAAACCTAGATCTTAGGTCTTATCCTTCTTGGATTATGTGATTAAGCCCAATCTCGTGGTGTTTAATCCATAATCTATAGTTTAGTAGTTTTGATTAGAGCTTAGTACAGAATGTCTAAAATCATTAATTAGGTCATGATGATTTATTACTTAACTCTTATAGTCAGCTTTGATTTAGTATATTAGGACCTAGCTAGTCCTAATATTTTGTAACTTATAAGGACGAGTTTTTAAGTTACACTCAATAGTAGGAAAATGGTGATCCTGAACTTATGTAACTTAGAATAATTAGAATGGATAATTAGAAAACAAATGATACGTAGAGTCCCTTGCTTACGTGATTTATTTTATTGCTACGCATTCCTTGTATATTTGAGCTTACTTACTTGGACATATCACATAAGAGAATGTTGTGCATGAAATGAAAACTTAGATATTGGAGGCTGATAGTTGCTGTGAGGAAGAGATCCCAAGATTGATCCCTAATGAAGCTACAGTGCAAGTTAACCCTTGCATGTTGGAGGAGAGACTCTAGGTGGTGGCTGCTTTCTCTCCTCTCCATATTAGAGTAAGTGCTTGAGCATTTGTGTTAAGGTGATAAGCTCTTTGTAACTCTGTAACCTTCAAGTTATTTTATTATAGTGTGGCTTTTACCCATTCTTGGGTTTTCCACATAATTTTTAGGGTGTGGATGTTTTTGTGTGCTGTGATCTTTGCATGCATGTGTTGTGTTTTTCATACTTGTAGTTTTGTAATTTTTGAGATTGCTTGGTAATCATCAATGCAACCTCGATTCTCGAATCCAAGTTCGCATTCTTGTGAAAATCATTTCACAATGAAGAGAGTGTGCTGAAGGCTTCATGTCTTATTCACTAGTAAATGGTATCAGAAAGAGGTTACCTTGTTGGTCCTAGTGTTTATTATTTGAGTGGGAACAATGGACAAAGAGATGAGACATAAGATTGAGAAATTTAGCAGAACAAACTTTGCATTCTAGAAAATACAGATGGAGGATATGCTCTACCAGAATTTTATCTTCCATTAAAAGGAGCTGACATGAAACATACAACTATGATTGATGAAGAATGAGAAGTTCTTGATTGAACTGCACTGGGTTTGATTCGTTTATCACTATCTTCTTCTATTGCATTTAATATTGTTAATGAGAAAACTTCTGTAGATCTCATGAATGCCATGATGAGGATGTATGAGAAACCTTTGGCTTCAAATAAGGTTTTCTTGATGAAGAGATTGTTTAATATGAAGTTGATGGATGGCTATTCAGTGACTGAACACCTCAATAGGTTTAATACCGTGATAAACCAGTTGAGTTTAATGGGCATCAACTTTGATGACAAGGTTCGAGCTTTATTACTCCTCTCTTCATTCCTGGACAATTGGTATGGACTGGTTACATCCATCAGCAATTCATCAGGGAGTGTGTCATTGAAATTCAATGACATTATTGGGCCCATGCTAAATGAGGAGGTGCGGAAGAAATCTCATTGAAAGGCATCTACCTTAGCATTGAATGCTGAGAGTAGGGGAAGACATGCTGAGAGGAGACGTAATAGAAATAAGTCAATGTCTCGACTAGAAAAATCAAGACACGGAAAGGCAAAGCCAGATTGCTAGAACTTTGGGAAGGCAAGTCAGTTCAAGAAGGACTGCCCTACCTTGAAGAAGCCAACTGGTGGTGGTAAGATGATGAACCCCACTATTAATGTTTCTGCTGAGGAGGATGAAGATGCTTTGATCCTTTCACTTATCTACACAAAGTCCTGGGTTGTGGACTCAGGGGGCATCCTTTCATGCAACTCCATCGAGGAAAGCCTTCAAAAGTTATAGCAAGGGTAACTTGTTGAAAGTGTATCTTGGAGATGATAAGGCATGTTACATCATTGGCAGAGGTGATGTAGATGTTAAGCTACCAAGTGGCATAGTTTGGAAGCTCAAGAATGTTAAACATGTGCCATGTCTAAGAAGAAATCTGATTTCTATGGGCCAGTTGGATAGATAAGGCTACAACACTTGTTTCACAGGAGACTCATGGAAGGTCACAAAGGGTGCACTTGTTATTGCATGAGAAAATATGGAAAGTACACTTTACTTGATTAATAAAGTGTCTAATACTATTGCAGCTATAGAAGAGATAGACACAGATCTATGGCACCGGAGGCTTGGCCATATGAGTGAGAGGGGATTGAAATCCCTACAATTAAAGGGGAAGCTCCAAGGGCTGAAGTCACTAGACTTGGATTTTTGTGAAGATTGCGTGCTGGGAAAATTGAAGAAGGTTTCATTCTCCAAAGTTGGAAGGGAGCAGAAAAGCAAGAAACTTGAGTTGGTGCATACAAATGTATGGGGACCAGCTCTTACATCTTCCATAACTAGAGCCACATACTTCTCCACCTTCATTAATGATCATACGAGGAAGGTATGAGTTTACTTTCTGAAACATAAATCTAATGTGTTTGATGTAGTTAGAAAGTGGTTAGCTTTGGTTAAGAACAAGATAGTATTAAAGTTGAAGTGCTTAAGGTACAATAATGGCAGTGAGTATTGTGATAGGGAGTTCAAGGAGTTATGTGCTTTGAGAGGAATCAAGAGGGAGTTTACAGTCCCAAGAGCACCACAACAAAATAGTATTGCAGAATAAATGAATAGCACAATCACAGGAAAAAGCTAGGAGCATGAGATTGCATGCGAGTCTCCCAAAATAGTTCTTGGTTGAAGCTGTTAACACTGTTGTGTATCTAATCAATAAGGGACCTTCTATTCCCTTGGATGAAGGGATACCTGAGGAAGCTTGGAGCAGAAAGGAGGTGAAACTAAATTTCCTTAAGGTATTTGGCAGTTCATCCTGTGTGCATATTGATGCAAGATACAGGAGCAAACTTGACGCTAAGTCGATCAAGTGCACATTTGTTGGATTTGGCATAGGTGATTTTGATTATAGATTTTGGGACAATCAGAACCAGAAGTCATCAGAAGTAGGGATGTTACTTTTAATGAAAGTGAAATATATAATGTTTATATTGGAGTCATGACTGATTCCAAAGATGCTTTAGATGAAGAACCCTAGCACATATAGATTGATGATAGCATTGAACTAGATGTTGGAGCACATGAAGAAGCTCAAGGGGGTGCCAATGTTGAACCACAAACACCCATATTAAGAAGATCCATAAGAGAATCTAGACCGCCATAAAGGTATATTTCTTCCTTCTTTATTTTATCTGTTGCTAATGGATGGTGGTGAACCAAAAATCTTGGAAAAGGCACTTCAAGTTGAAGATTCAATTAAGTGGAGGCTGCCAAGAATAATGAAATGGAATCACTCATGTCAAATGAGATATGGGAGTTGTCACCCTTACCAATTGGGAAGAAGGCCCTTCAAAAGAAGTGATCTTATAGTGTGAAGGAAGAGCCAAATGGGAGCAAGCAGTATAAGGCAACATTTATGGTAATGTGTTTCCAGCAGAGGCATGGCATCAATTATAGTGAGATCCGTGCCCTAGTTGTGAAGATGGCAACCATCAGGGTTGTGCTGAATCTTGTTGCAATTAAGGATTTGCATATAGAGCAAATGGATATTAAAACTGTATTCCTTCATCGAGAACTAGAAAATGAGCTATACATGCAAACACCTGAAAAGTAAAATGCTAAAGAGAAAGGAAAGTCTGAGCTAGTGTGCAAGCTCAAGAAGAGCCTCTATAGTTTGAAGCAAGCACCAAGGCAGTGGTTCAAAAGATTTGACAGGTTCATGTTAGAATCAGAATACAAGAGATGCCAGGTGGACCACTGTTGTTACATAAATTAGTATATGTCCTTTTATGTCATTCTATTTTTGTATGTAAATGATATGTTAATCGCAGCATCGGATATGGAGAAGATAAGGATGCTAAAAAAAAATGTTGTCAAAGGAGTTTGACATGAAGGACTTGGGGCAGGCCAAGCAGATTCTTGGAATGAGAATCAATAGGGAGAGAAGTGCAGGAATTCTGAAGTTGTCCCAGAAAGAATATGTTGAAAAGGTGCTGAAAAGATTCAACATGAGTGAAGCGAAGCGAGTGGGCACACCCCTAGCAATTTACTTCAGATTATCAAAGGAACAAATGCTGAAGTCTGAAGAAGAGAATGAGTATATGCTAAAGATTCCTTATTCTTTAGTAGTTCGGAGCTTGATGTACGCTATTATTTGCATGAGACCAGATAATGCCCATAAGTGGAGTAGTTAGCAGGTTCATATAAAACCTAGGGAAACACCATTTGGGATGTAGTCAAGTGGATCCTAAGGTATCTAAAATGTACAACATGCAAAGATTTATGCTTTGGGAGATCTAACATTATCTTACAGGGCTCTGTAGATTCAGATCTTGCAGGAGATATTGATAGAAGGAGAAGCATTACAAGTTATGTGTATACATTGGGAAGTGCAACAGTGAGAGGGATCTCCAAGCTACAAAACATCATATCGCTATCTACCATGGAGACAAAATATGTTGCCATCACAGAAGCAAGCAAAGAGATGATTTGATTTAAAGGTTTAATGGAAGAGTTGGACATGGAGAAGAAGGATGTGAAGCTCTACAACGATAGTATGAGTGTAATTCATGTAGCTAAGAATGTCTCTTTTCATGTTAGTACAAAGCACATTCAACTCAGTTAGCATTTCATCCAAATGTTGTTGTAAGAGGGATACCCTGGATTGGAGAAGATCCATACTTCTAAGAATCCAGCTGATATGTTAACTAAAGCAGTAATAGTATCAAAAATTAAAGCTATGTGCAGCTTCAGATGGCCTCAGTACATGAAAGGAGAGCGGTGGTGAGCCACACCACATTTCTTGACAGACACAGAAGAAGACTGTGAAGGGTCAATGGAAGAAAGGAGGGATGATTTTCTAAAGGTCTCCAAGTGAAAGATTGTTGTGTCATGGAGACTTTTCATTTTCCAGGAACTGCACAGGTATTGCAGTCCACCATGGCACTCCGCAGCACGCCCAAACAATCCTAACCTGAGGAGGAGGCTCTATCGCACGCCTCAGTAGTCAGCAATAGATAAGCAGGTTCTGCAGCGCACCACTATCGCACGTCATAGCAGGTCAGTATGTCCAAACTAAGATAGGAGTGCTACCGCACCCCGCAGCGGGTCCAAACCTGAGACATGGGAACTACCTCACCTCGCAATGGGTTCAAACCCGAGAGGTGGGCGCTACAGCACATCGCAGTGAGTCCAAAATTGAAAGGTGGGAGTTACCACCTGCCACAGTGGGTCCAAACTCGAGAGGTGAGCACCATCGCGCAATGCAGCCGGTCTAAACCTGAGACACGGGCGCTACCGCGTGCCGTAGCTGGTCCAAACCTGAGACACGGGCGCTACCGCGTGATGCAGTGAGTCCAAACTTGAGATGTAGGCGCTACAGCAGGTCGCAGCAGGTCCAAATCTGAGACATGGACTCTACTGCACACTGCAGTGGGTCCAAAACTGAAACGTGGACACTACCGTGCCAATAATGGGTCCAAATCTGAGAAGCGTGCGCTACTGCTCGCCACATCAGGCTTAACCCGAGATGCGGACACTACGGTGCATCGTAGGCAACCGAATAAATATTCCTTTAATATCAGTAGGGATGGTAGCCATATTGGACATAATGTTCATTAAAGCCCATATTTTGCTGCTAACTATATTGTTGATTAAAGCATGGTTTATTGTTTCAATGTTGTCAAAACAACAGTGGCATTTAGAAGCTAAATTGTATCCCTTTGTTTGCATAATACAATCCATGCTAATGAATTTGCTATAGACCCTCCAAAGAAAAATACATATAAGGTTTGGGATACATTTATTCCAAATCCAAAAAGGGAATGTTGAGGGCTATGAGACCTACAAACTTGCCAAAGTGAGGTTAAACTAATTTTTTTATTGGAGCATAGGTTTGAGTTTATTACCTTAACCTGCTCAAATATAGGATTAAAACATTTCATTCTCACAACCATATTTATAGGCAGCAAATTGAGAAGAAGATCAATGTTTCACCCAGTATTAATGTCAAATTAATCAGTTAAAATTAGCTTTTGGTTTTTAATAATGCATCTGTTGTTGGCCAAAATTTTAGTTTTGTTCCAGCAATCATACAATAAGGATAAAGAATTGTCAAGAACATCCCAAGTTAAATATTCTTCTATAATGTCCTGAGAAGAAAGCAATCTAGTCCAAGTGTTAGGGGCAGTAATTTTCTGTATGGTTTGAGAAGGATGAGTTCTAGTACAATATTTAGCCAAAAGTGGCCGACCATATAGTGTTAGAAGTTCTGAATTTTTACCTAAGCTTGTGGGAGAGGGCCTTATGTAAGGCATATAGACATCTAATTCCAAGCTCTCCCTCAAGAATGGGATAAGTGAGATGATCCCACAAACACCAAATCATTTTGATACCTTTATGATGATTCCAAAATAATTTATTGAAAATGTCCTTTAAAGTATTGAGAATAAAATTTGTAGGAGAGGTTACCTTAACCCATCAAAGGGCGATAGTGTTGAAGATATACATGAGGAGTACCAACCTCCCACCTTAAGAGAGGTATTTGAGTTCCCACCTTTGAAGCTTTTTAAAACTAGAATCAGTGATATTAGAGAAATTGCTCATTTTGTTGTGACCATAAGTAATTTAAATGCCAAGGTAATGATTGTGGAGTTTTCCAAGTTTAAAGTATTGATGATTCTATTAATAGTACTAACCAGAATTTTGTTGCTAGTAAAAAATGGGACTTTAGTGGGTAAATTTTGAGCCCAGACATCTGTTCAAAATAAAAAAATAAGATTTTTGATTGTTAATAGATTTTCCACTAGCATTACATAAAATGATGAGGTCATAAACATCGGTAACGTGATTTACCAAGATTTTTCCACCAACATTATAGTAAAGGCTATGATCACTTTTAAATAAAGAGTTTATGCTAATGGGCCAATAGGTTAATGTAAGAATAAATAGAATAGAGGATAGTGGATCACCTTGATGGAGACCTCTATTAGATTTGAAGAAACCTCCAGCCTTGCCATTAATAGGCACAGAGAAGTATTTATGTTGAGTAAGGTTTGAGATTTTCTGAATAAAACTAGCATTGAACCCATAACTACTTAACATTTTAAAGAGAAAGTTACAATCAGTTCTATCAAAAGCTTTTTCAAGATCTAATTTCAAGATAAGATTATGCCCCCAACATTTATTTTTAAGACTATGGAAAAGTTCTTGAGTTGCCAAAATGTTATCTTGAATTTATCTTCCAGGGATGATGCTAGATTGGTTTTGTTCAATGAGAAAGGGTAAATGCATTTACAACCTTTTGGCTAAGATCTTAGAAATAATATTGCTTATGTTAGTGCAAAGGCTAATAGGTCTAAATTGGGTCCACCAAGAGGCTTTTTTAGTTTTGGGGATTAAGGAAAGCAAAGTTTGAGAGAAAAATTTAGGTAAACGAATATCACAAAAGAACTCCTTGATTCTGTTACAAACATCCCACTTGATGTCTTGCCAAAATTTATCGAAAAACTCGCCCAAAAAGCCATCAGAGCCTGGACAACTATTTTTCTTGAGATCTCTTACAACCTCCCAAATTTCCTCATAACTCGACATCATGTTAAAGTGGATATTGTCATCGGCAAAAAATTGGGAAGTAGGTAACTCCAAATCAATAAGTATAGAACTAGCATTAGAGTTATAGAAAACCTCTTGAAAGAAGGAGATTGTATAGTTTTGGATATCTCCCATGTCTCTAAGTTTGATAGCATTAGGGAGACTAATTTTAATGACATGATTTATATGCTTTCTTTTATTAACCTAGTTATGATAAAAGGTGTTTCTTTCTCCTTGAATATCCTAATTCATACTACATTATTGTTTCCATAATGTTTCAATAACATTGTGAGTTTGAATAAGGGAAGCCTTGGCTTTACTGACTTCTATCCTATCATGATCCGAAGGATCTAACTCAAGAATAGTTTCCAAATAAGTAGCCTTATTTTTTCTTATTGGGTGGCATTATTGAAAATATTGCCAATCTAATTTTTGTTCCAAAGGCTACAGGATTTTCTGAGTTTTTTAATTTTCTCAACTAAATGAGTAAGACCATAAGATCCATAGTGTTCATTCCAAGTAGATTTGACAAGCAAGCTGAGAGAATTCATCTCTTTAAAGCCAGAAGAGTTGAAACCAAAAGGATTTGGGGATGTTAGAAGTATGGTTCCAAGAAGAGAGGGTAATTGGCTTATGATCAAAAATAATAATATTTAAAGAAGATGCCTCATAATTATAAAAAAGTTGCACCAAGCATTATTAATAAGGAAACTGTTTAAGCTAGCAAATTTCCTCCTAGAATTCTAAGGGAGAATCCGTGCATTTAAAGTCATCAAGGCCACAACCAAGTATGGCTGAGTTAAAATCAAAAGAGGATTTAGAGTGATCTCTAGCATGGCCTTTATACTCAGTGCTTTTAAGGATTGCATTAAAGTCTCCACCAACAGCCTAAGGGTGGAGGAGCTATAGTCCTTAAGGAAGCTCCAAAGAGAAAGACGATCGAGCCTTAAATTATTGGCATGAACAAAAGTAATGGGGAAGTTATGGTTTTCATTATAGAAATAAATGTGGATAGCTTGATGATATTGGGACAAAACATCATCCTTCCACATGTTGTTCCACAAAACCCATATTCTGTTAGAAGAGGAGGATAAGACATTTTCTGATCTTATAAAATGCCCAACAAAATTGACAGCATCTTGATTTAATTTGGGTTCAAAAATAGCAGTAACATTTACTTTCTTTTCCCAAACAATATGTTTAAGTCTATTTTTTGAGGAGATATTACCAATGCCTCTAATATTCCAACATAGAATATTCATTGATTCATGAAAAAAGATCCACTTGGGATTAATTGAGGTGCATCAGTAGATAAAGTATTATTAATAGCACTATGTAACATAGCAGCAGGTATAATAGGTTCTATAATATTTATATCATTAAGCAAAGATAGCGATATGTACTTCATGGAGATTATCATTTTGTTTTTGCTAAACTGAACCTTTTTGTTTATCAATGGTGTTTTGGGTTTTGTAATAGAGTTTAAGTTTGTACCTGATGAATCCATAATTTATATAATAAAAAAAGGAAAAATCTCATACAAATCCTTATTAGAAACATCCCACCTTGATCAAATTCTGCTTATTTTCAGGTAAAATGTGAGCTTAGCAATTTCTTAGCAATTCTAGAGTATCTCTGCAATTTCTAAAAGAAAACTGCTGCAGCGCGCTATAGCGCGCCACAACGCGCTCCGACTATTGACATGCAGAGAGCACTAACCTAAGAGGATTTCTGAATTCTTGAGCGATTCCGCTACGGTGCGCCACAGCGCACCATAGCACGCTGTAGTGAAGAGAGTTTCGAAACTCAATCGCTCCAATGCACTGCAGCGAGAGAATTTTCGAAACTCAATCGCTACAGCACGCTGCAGCAGGAGAGTTTCAAAACTAAATCGCTACAGCATGCTGTAGTAGAAGAGTTTTCGAAACTTAAACGCTACAGCCCGCTACAGCGGGTAAGTTTTCTAAACTCAATTGCTACAACGCACTACAGCGGGTGAGTTTTCAAAACTCAATCGCTACAGCGCGCTGTAGCGGGCAAGTTTTTGAAACTTAAACACTACAACGTGCTACAGCGGGTGAGTTTTCAAAACTCAATCGCTATAGCGCACTACAGCAGGCAAGTTTTCAAAACTGAATCGCTACAATGCGCTGCAATGGGCTAGCTTTTAAAACTCAATCGCTACAGTGCGTTGCAGCGGGCAAGTTTTTGAACTTAAAACCGCTACAGCACGCTGCCGCGAGAGAGTTTTGAAACTCATCAGCTCCAGCGCGCTGCAACGGGTGCCAAATTCCTGTCTTCTCATTGCATTAATTGCGTCTGAAACAAGACTCCCAGCCTGCTCCTTGTCTCCCAGCCGCCATATCTTCTGTAGCAGAACATTTTTTAAGGGGAAAATAAAGGTTTTGAAATGATTTTGTGATTAAGAAATGGAAAAGGGGATGTCTTATCATGCATCAAGTGGGCTAAGCACCCGTGACTAACGAAATTTGGAGGGAAGAAGCATAATTTGAATGCAAAAAAAGAGATTGACTCCTCTATTTATGCAGCTCTACCTCATAAAAGAGGGGTTCTAACTTTTCATCCAAAAATTCAGTTTTTAGGAGCTGCATATAAGAAGAAGGAAACCTCTCCAAGGGAGGTGGAAAGGACCATTGCTAGAGGAGAAAGAGCCAAAGGCTGGACTAGGGAGCTGAAGGAAAGTAGAAGAGGAAGAAGAGGAGAGATCCAGAGAACCCCATTAAGGGTTGTTCCTAGTAAACTCTTAATCTTGCTTTTGATTTCTTTTAGTGGATACTGAAAGGGTCTTCATCCTTATATGTTTTTCTTTTTTTCTCAACTGTAATGGAAGGCAAAACCCTCTTGGGGAGGGTTGGGCTGAGCCCATTGTGAAATGTAAAGGACTTAATGAATGATGTAGAACTTTCTCAAGCATTGAAATAAAAATATGTTTTTGAATGGCTCAAGAAAATCATCTTAAGATCAAGTTGTGGACTAAATGAAAAACTTATGTTAAAAAAATATAATTATAAATATGAACACTAAAAAATGAAAATCTTGTGCTCCATAGCTCATTGCTTAGTTAAGAGCGGGATATGCGTGCATGGGTGCTTAGATCCAAGTGAGAAGTTCTTAAGACTAATTGCACCATGTTTTATGCTCAACTAAGGAGTCAAAGCGTCTGAGCTAAGACCCACTAATGGAGCTCCGTTGCTCAACATACGTGAAAGGAGGAACTGGATTCTTTGAGAGCTCATGCATGAAGTGACATAGTTAGAGCCCAATGAAATCACTTCCTTATCTGAACTATGCATGATGCGTGTGATGCTCGTTAGTGGAATCAATGCTCTTAAGACTACCTAATTAAAACTATTATTCTTATAACCTAGATGTAGGAAAACAAAGATTCTTTAGTTGCGATCTCATGAGAATCTTTGTGCAAAATTTGAACCCTAGTGTGTTCATTTCTTGCACAAGATTTGCACTTGAAGGATTTAAAGGACAACTCTAAGGAATACAATGTGCACTTTATTAATTTGGATAATGATTAAAAATGAAAAGTGCTTGAGAATTAATACAACATGTGGTCCCTATCATTTCACATAGATGAAGCCCAACTCTTCTCTCAAACTTAAATAGTTCTTTAACTCTGAATTATTGCTTTGTTAATGGAACCAAATCAAGGTGACATCATACTGTTTAAACATTATTGAATTTAAATATACCATAGTAACAAAACACATTATTCCTTGAGGACAATAAATCTTGGAACTTACCTTCCAATTTATTACTTCATACCACATACACTTGTGTGCGAGCGCAAACATGTATTTTACAGTCTGTCAAGTTTTTGGCGCCATTGCCGGGATATCATAATTATTTTCTATTAAGGAGAATCTACTAGTAAATAGTGATTTAAGCAAATCTCTTTGCATATAGTCTTAATTTTTATTCTTATAGTTATTTTTGCTAACCATTTACTTTTATTTCATTTACTTTTCTTTCATTTGCTAAATTATGGAATGCTATTGCTAAATTTTTTCTTCATAGCTTAATTTCTAAATCTGTATGAGTAGAAGAATTTGTACTGAATATCTTTTCGATCAAAAAATTGAAAGAACCTTTTACAAGCTAGAAGAGAATAAGCAATTCTTAAATAACTAACAAGCTGTTATGGAAAACCTTGATGAAATTCCTAGAGAGCCATTAGGAGAACCATGAGGTAGAGCCATTAAACTTAAACATTTTCCTTTTTCCCTAAGAGACAGAGCCAAGAGTTAGCTCAGCTCTCCCGAGTGATTCCATCCGTACTTACTCTAACACGTATAATCCGGGGTGGAAAAATCACCCTAATTTCTCTTGGAGTAATAATAACAATAATGGAAATCCTGATGGGGGTAGTTCATCCAATCAACAGAATTACAATAATGGAAACACTTTTAATCATCAACCTATAAATTTAGAAGGAGCCTTTAACACATTTAAGGTAGAAACTGTCCAGTTTATGCGCAGAACTAAAGCAATAATCACCCGCCATGATGCCTCCATCCAAGGGATAGAGGCATCACTCAAAAACATTAAAGTTTAACTCGGACAGATCTCTAAGCATCTGACCTCTTGGCAGCAAGGAGCATTACCTAGTTCTACAGAAGTGAATCCATGGGAATTGGTGAGTGTTATTTATTCTGAAGAGTTGGAAGGTGATGACCATATTAAAGGTAGTAATTCTATTGAGAAGGAGTTAGAAGATAGAGAAGGGGGTACAAATCCTAATTTTGAAAAGCTCACAGCCCCTAAGTGCGAAGACCCAGGGAGGTTATGCATTCCATGCGTGAATAAGAATGAGGTATTTTTAGATCCCCTGTGTGATCTTGGTGCCTAGGTTAATATCATGCCCTGCCATATATATGAACATCTCAATGTAGGAGGGATGGAATACACTTCTTAAATTCTAGAATTTGCTAAATTGGAATCGTTAACTCTGTTAGGCATTGTATGGAATGTTCCTGTAGGGCTAGGAAGCTTCACTGTCCCCACCAATTTTGTCATTTTGTGAATGGGATAGGTGAAATGTAAACTCCACTATTATCTTCAGAAAACTTTTCCTCATGAGCTCTAAGGCAATCATAGATGTGTGCAGGGGGGTCATGAGCATAAAGATCCAAGGTAGGTCCGAATTAATAGATCTCAAACCTACTCTTTTCAAACACAAGGTTATGGAGTTAGATGTGAAAAGGAAGGCTAGGGAGGAAATATTTCATGAAACACTTAACTTGTAAAATTTAAATCTGAGTGAAAGGAACATGAGGCGTGAACCGTGTAAGGATTGATGAGGGTGTGGGTTTGAGCACACTTTTTGTTAGTGCTCATCCAAATACCTCTAATGTGTGGAAGGTGATACCTCCCGACCTTTCTTGCAACAAGGAGACTCTTAACAAGTCGGGCTAATGATGTTAAACTGAGCGCTTCTTGGGAGGCAACCCAAATTTAAAAAAAAAAAAATCAAAGAAATTAGATGCGCTACGACGCAGTGCAGTGGGCAAGTTTTCGAAACTGAATCGCTACAGCGCGTTGCAGCGGGTGAGTTTTTGAAACTCAATCACTACAGGGGGCAAGTTCTCGAACTTCAAACCACTACAGTGCGCTGCAGTGATAGAGATTTCAAAACTCAATCGCTACAACGCGCTACGGCGCGCTGTAGCGATCTACTCCAGCTATAGCAGTTTTGACCGCCTAAGGAATCCAATGCAGTAAAAAAATTTACTTTATTTGGGATTCCTAGGCAGTCAAGAGGATAGTGCTGATAAAGCTACTCCCTCTTCCTTTTTCAATTAAAGCTTATCACATTTATGGCATGGGAAGCTCCTTTGACTTGGGTAAGGCTATGGCCACTAACATGCAGCTTTGCATGAAAGAAATTGCCCGGCAGTGCGAGTTCCAATCAAAATTCCATGAAGCCCTTGGAATGATGTTCCAAAATTGGAGCTTGCAAGGAGGACCAGATGGCTCTTTGCTGCCACAACCACCTATCAGCGATCTTATCCCGGACACCCGTTGGCCGTGTGACTACGCCTTCTAGGACTTGAAAGAGGAAGACAAGGAAGAAAGCGAGGATGATGCCTAAATTAGGTTGTATTTTTTCTTATTTTCATTTCTAGTTTTTCTTTTTCTTTGTGTGTGTTTTGTTTTTCCTTAAAGAAATAAATTATGGATCCTCATATTTTCAAATTCATTCTATGATTTGCAAATGACATATTTTTCTGAACTTTTTAAGACTATAAAAGTAACAAAAACATCAATGTAAGAATTAATTGTCAACCAAAAATTTGCTTAATGAAAGATGTATAAACTCATTGGCAACACTAAATCATCAAAATAAAGGAATGATCTCAGGTCGTATCTAGTCTTCAAAAATTTAATAAGATCAATGCTAAGGTCTATGTTTGGGGGAAAACTTAGAAACCAAAACTAGTGATTATAAGTAATTGAGTAAACTAAAGAGTGTGCTAGGCTTCTATATGACTTCATGATCACAAAGAATTGGAATGGGATAAAGAAAAATATCTCTCCCTAAGGTTGAAAAAGAAACAAAAATAGGGATGAAGAAAAATGTCTCTCCCAAGGAAAATGATGAAATAGGATGATGAAAAATATCTCTCCAAAACTATTAAGTCTCTTTGTGATTCATAAGAAGAAGCACATATGGCACAAAACTCTTTGTTACTCACTACCCTTCTAGTTTGGTGAATTCTAAAGAATCTCTCCCATCATGTAGCATCGAGCATTACAAAACTTAAAATTGGAGACTAGTCAATCAACCATGATTTATACTGTAGTTAGAAAGGTTTAATGGTAGAAAATTTTGATAGACATTTTAGATTAAGCAAAAGCCTTGAACTGCAATCAAATTTCACATTGATATTTCATCTTGACTCTCATATCTTAAAAATAGAAAAATCATTTTTGAGTTTACTCGAGGTCGATCAAGAATCTAAGTGTGGGGGTCTAATGAATCCATAATTTATATCATAAATAAAGGAAAAATCTCTTACAAATCCTTATTAGAAACATCCCACCTTGATCAAATTCTGCTTATTTTCAGATAAAATATGAGCTCAGCAATTTCTGGGCAATTCTAGAGTATTTCTGCAATTTCTGCAATTTGACAGTCATTTCTGATAAAATGCAGTGCACCACAGTGCGCTCCGGCTACTGACATGCAGAGAGCAGTAACCTAAGGGGATTTCTGAATTCTAGAGCGATTCCGCTACGGCACGTCACAGCACGCCACAGTGGGCTGCAGCGAAGAGAGTTTCAAAAGTCAATCGCTACAATGTGCTGCAGCGACAGCGTTTTCAAAACTCAATCGCTACATCACTCTATAGCGGGAGAGTTTTGAAACGGAATCGCTACAGCGCGCTGCAGCGGGAGAGTTTTTAAAACTTAAACGCTACAGCGCGCTACATCGGGTGAGTTTTCAAAACTCAATCGCTACAACGGGTGAGTTTTTGAAACTCAATTGCTACAGCACGCTGTAGCGGGCAAGTTTTCAAAACTTAATTGTTACAACATGCTGCAGTGGGTGAGTTTTTGAAACTCAATCGCTGCAATGCGCTGCAGCGGGTAAGCGCTACAGCGCACTGGAGCGGGCAAGTTATCAAACTTAAAACCGCTACAGCGTGCTGCCGCGAGAGAGTTTCAAAACTAAACTGTAACAACGCGCTGCAGCAGGCACCAAATTCTTGTCTTCTAAGGGCATTAATTGCAGCTGAGACAAGACTCCCAGTCTGCTCCTTGTCTCCCAGCTACTAAATGTTCTGCAGCAGAATATTTTTTAAGGGGAAAATAAAGGTTTTGAAATGATTTTGTGATTAAGAAATGGAAAAGGGGAAGTCTTGTCATGCATCAAGTGGACTAAGCACTCATAATTGTAGAAATTTGGAGGGAAGATGTAGAATGTGAATGCAAAGAAAGAGATTGACTCCTCTATATATGCAGCTCTTCTTCACAAAAGAGGGGTCCAACTTTTCATCCAAAAATTTAGTTTTTATGAGCTGATAAAAGAAGAAGGAAACCTCTCCAAAGGAGGTGGAAATGACAATTGCTAGAGGAGAAAGAACCAAAGGCTGCACTAGGGAGCTGAAGGAAAGGAGAAGAGAAAGAAGAGGAGAGATCCAGAGAACCCCATTAAGGGTTGTTCCTAGTAAACTCTTAATCTTTCTTTTGATTTCGTTTAGTGGATTATGAAAGGCTCTTCGTCTGTATGTTTTTCTTCTTTTCTCAGTTGTAATGGAAGGCTAAACCCCCTTGGGGAGGGTTGCGCTGAGCCCATTATAAAATGTAAAGGACTTAATGAAGACTTAATGAATGATGTAGAACTTCCGCAAGCATTGAAATAAAAATCTATTTTTAAATGGCTCAAAGAAATTATCTTAAGATCAAGTTGTGGACTAAATGAAAAACTTATATTAAGAAAATATAATTATAAATATGAACAATAAAAAATAAAAATCTTGTGCTCCATAGCACATTGCCTAGTTAAGAGCGGGATATGCGTGCATGGGGAGCTTAGAACTAAGTGAGAATTTCTTGAGCCTAATTTCATTATGTTTTACACTCAACTAAAGAGTCGAAGAGTGTGAGCTAAGACCCACTAATAGAGCTCTGTTGCTCAGCATACATGAAATGAGGAAGTGTATTCTTTGAGAGCTCATGGATGAGGTGACATAGTTCATAGAGCCTAATGAAATCACTTCCTTATCTAAACTGCGCATGATGCGTGTGATGCTCGTTAGTGGAATCAATGCTCTTAAGTCTGCTTGATTAAAATCATTATTTTTATAGCCTAGACGTAGGAAAACTAAGATGCTTTAGTTGCGATCTCATGAGAATCTTTGTGCAAAATTTGAACCCTAGTGTGTTCATCTCTTGCACAAGATTTGCACTTGAAGGATTTAGAGGATAACTCTAAGGAATACAATGCGCACTTGATTAATTGGCATAATGATAAAGAATGAAAAGTGCTTGAGAAGTAATACAACATGAGATCCCTATCATTTCACATGGAAGAATCCCATCTCTCCTCTCTAACTTTAATAGTTTCTTAGCTCTGAATTATTGCATTGTTAATGGAACCAAATCAAGGTGATGTCATACCGTTTAAACATTATTGAATTTAGATATACCTTAGTAACAAAACAGACCATTCCCCGAGGATAATAAATCTCGGAACTTACCTTCCAAATTATTACTTCAGACCACGTACACTTATATGCGAGAGCAGACGTGTATTTTATAGCCTGTCAGTACCTTTCTTCATTGCTTGGTCGCTGCATTTCTGTTTTTCATATTTCTGTTTGCCTTTAGCAATTTCATCAAGAATATTAGCATAATAAATATAGATAGCTTCATCAAAACCTGCATTTATATTGTTATAATCTTGTATATAGCTAATATTATTAAAATAATCCAAATGTTTAGCATGGTTGGTAGAGTTAATAACTTCAACATCAAAATTGTCATCCTTTAATCCATTAACTACATTAACCTCAGGATCATTGCTGATAGTACAAGTATCATTAATGTTTGAAATGACATTACTAGTCAAAATAGACTCTTCCTTACAGGCTTTGGGATCAGCCATCATGGTAGCAACATCCCACATAATGGCAATAGCCAGTAAGTTAGCATTCATGACTTTAGCATTATTAATCACAACATTACCAGTGGTAGCAAGATAAAATTTAATAACCTCATTAACAACAATAAAGACACATCCAGAATGGCAGTACTAACAGTATCAATAACAATAGCATCATTAATAGCTACATTTGCATCAAAAATAACCTCATTATTAACAACAAAAGCCTTATTATCACTAATATTATTATAGCAATATCTTCCTTGATACCTTCAATATTAACTGTAGTGTCATACATATTATCCTCAATATTTGGAACAGCAACTGCAATATTAGCAGAGTTATCAAAATCAATAGCAGAACTAACAAGATTGGCAGCATTTCCAACACCTGAATTAATAAAAATTACAGCAATAATTCCAGCAATAGAACTAATAATATTTCCAACAGCGTAACTATCAATAATGGCAACAATTCCAACACAGTTTCCAATATATTAATAGTATTAAGAAAGATAGCAGCATTATTACTATCAGAAGTCTCATTAATATTTCCAGCAATAAGATCTTTAGAAGCAGTATGAGAAACAACATTTCCAAAGGTGATGTTAGAAATAGTATTAGAAACAGCATTTCCAAAAGTGTCAATAGTATTAAGACTAATGTCAGTAGTAATAATATTAGTAGAATCCACATTTCCAAATGAGTCAATAGTATTAGGACTAGCATCAGCAATAGTAATATCAAGAGCATCCTCATTTCCATTTAAGAAAACAATTTCATGAGCATTATGTTCTATAGGAATAAGAGTAGTATTTTGTTGTCAATATTGCAATGAGCCATAATATTAACTGCAGAGCTAATATTACACCCGCTATTTTGATTATGCGTAATAAAAACCAAAGTATTTTTATCCTCAATGCATAAGGGACATAAAGCATTGACCAGTTTAGAATTATTTTCAATCCTTCTAGTAATAGGAGTTGGGGAGTTTTGATTTCTTAAGTTTTAGAAATCTGTGTTATGACCCAGAGTATAACAACAACTATAATGCATGGGCATATTTTCATAGCATATCTCTTGAGAGTATCCCCTCTCCATTGATCCCAACCAAATGGAGCTAGGAGGAGGGGAAGAAATGTTTAATTATATTAGGATTCTAGGGTCTGACATATTTTGATTAATTGTAGTATTACGATCTAGTTACTGAGGTTTTCAAACTGCTTTCCATATGTTGAAGAGAATATCCTTGGAAGTAAATTATAAACATAAACTGGGGAAGTTTACCCAAATAGGAACAATCAAGAATTTATGTTTAACAACTGAGAAAGAGTCCCATTTACAAAATAATATGGTATTTCTTTTTAAATCATACGACCCTTTCAAGAACACACAGGCATAATCCAAAACTAACTGAAATGTGAAAAATACCCCATGAGAGTCAAAGGATCTGATATTCATTGGGGTTAATAATTTAAGACCTTCAATAAAACCAAGGATTAAACCAAAGCTCAGCTTAATCCTCACAAACTTACCCACCAAAGTAAGGGCATGCAGGCTTGCCAGTTGGATAACTCCCATGCCCATTAAAAAAAGGGTGGGGCCTCCATTCAATGAGCTCATGGTTTTGATAGGGGTAGGGAGGGGTTTGCAATGATGCCTCTAAATGAATGGTCTGAGGCCTCCATTACCTAAACATGGAGTCGAAAGAGAGATGATAACTCCATATTTTATATCTTAAATAAAGGAAAGTTTCATTCATTTTTTTATATTAAAATTGCATCCTTAATCCAATTTTGCCTATTTTTTTCAGGAAAATATTTAACCAACAATTTCTAAGCGCTTCTGGACAATTTTCAAAGTTTTCTGGAAAAACTCCGCTGCTACAGCATACTGCAGCGGATCCAACTTGCAAAGAGCTGGCGCTATAGTGCGCCGCAGTGGAGCCTTTTGCGAAGCGCTGGCACTATAGCGCGCTGCGGCGGAGCATTTTGCGAAATGCTGGCGCTGCAGCGTGCTGCAGCAGTCGAACTTGCAAAGCACTGGTGCTACAGTGCACCGCAGCTGAGCATTTTGTGAATTGCTGGTGCTACAGCACGCTGCAGCAAAGCAATTTGCAAAACGCTGGTGCTCTGGCGCACTGCCACATATCATCAGGCTAAAATTCTAGCGTTATAGGGCGCTGCAGTACGCTACAATGCGCTATAGCGGATCATCAGTGTATGAACCAGAACACCACAGTGCGCCACTGCGGACCATTTTGCAAAAACTTTCTACTACTGCGCGCCACAGCGCGCTGCCCTGGCTCGCCAAAAATTTGTCTGAGCAGAGCATTAAATACGGCTGGGACAAGACCCCCAACTAGCTCCTTATCTTCAGCCATCATTCCTTTAGCAGCAGATTTGTTTTTAAAGGGAGAATTGACATTTTGAGGTGATGTGGAGATTAAACAGTGGAAAAGTGGAAGTCTCTTCACTCCTCAAGTCAGTTAGGATATCATTACAACGGAATTTTTAAAATCAAAAGTAGAATTTGAATGAAAGAATGAAGAATGCAGACTAACTCTATAAATACCACCCTTCTTGACTTAAGGAGGGTTACCAACTTGGCTCACTATATCCTAAGTAAGAAGAGGGCTGAATAGAAGAGAAGGAGAACTCTCCAAGGGTGGAAGAACTCCTCTTGCTAAGGAGAAGAAGGAGAAAGGCAGCACTACGGACCTAGGAGAAGCAACCACAAGCAAGAAGAGGAGAAGTCCGAAGAACTTCCTAAGGGAATGTTCCGAGTATTTTCAAAACTCTTAACTAGTGTTTTTCTTAGTTAATAATGATAGGGTCTTTATCCATGTATGTGTTCTTTTTCATCCCTTTTATAATGAAGAGCTAAACCTCCCTTGGGGAGGGTTGAGGTAATCCCACATATAATGAATGATACTATGATGTATGAAATTTTCCTCAAGCTTTAATAAAAATTGTGAACTAAATGACTTGTTAAAGAAATGTGAAGGACTATTGAGGACTTGAATGTGGACCAAATGACAAAGGACTAAATGAATTCAAAGACAAAAAGTCTTATGCTCCATAGCTCATTCTTGGTTATTGATGCTGGATTCATGAGTGCATAAGAGCTTAGAACTATGTGAGAAAGTTCTTGAGCTTAGTGCACCTTGATCTATGCTCAACTAAAGAGTTGAAGTGTGTGATGCTAAGACCCACTAATTGAGCTCCATTGCTCAGCATATTTGAGGAAGGGAATGGATTCATTGAGTGCTCATGAACGAGGTGACATAGTCATTGAGCCCAATGAAATCACTCTCTCATCTAAACTATGCATGATGCACGTGATGCTCTTAGTGAAATTATTGCTTATAAGATCTTAACTACATAACCCTCATCTCCATGATTAAGAGATGAGTAAAAAACTAAAAATCTAAAATCTTATAAGGGTCTCTGTGCTGAAATAGAACTGACTGTGTGTTCATTTCATGCACGAGATTTGAACTTGTAAATCTTTGAGTTAAAACTCTAAGAAGGACAATGTGCACTTGATTAAAAACTAAGTAAAGAAAAGATGAATTCTTGAGGAACTATCATACAAAGTTATCTATCAAATCATGTGGGAGAAACCCAACTCTCCTCCTCCTTTTATCAGAACTATTTTCTACTAAGATTTCTCGTTCCTGTTCAGGAACCAATTTCAATAATATACATATAGCTTAAACATTAGTGATCATAGATATACCTTAGTAACAAAACACCCAATTCCCTGAGGTTCGATTAATCCTGGAAACTAAACTTTCCACTTATTACTTCAGACCACGTACACTTGCGTGCAAGCGCATATGTATTTTAGGTCTGTCAAGTTTTTAGCGCCGTTGCCGGGGAATTGGTAATTGTTTTGTATTAAAGAGAATTATCAGTAATTAGTTATAAGGACTAACCATTTTCTTTTCTGTTTCCTTTATTATTGCTGAATCCTTGAACGTTATTGCTATATTTGTTCTTGATAGCTTATTTGTTGTCGTTTATGAATAGGAGAGTTTGCACGAAATATCTTTTTGATCTAGAAATTGAGAGAACCTACTTGCAAGCTAGAAGAGAACAAAACATTTTGCTAAGCCAATAAGCTGTTATGGAAAATTGTAATGAAAATCTTGGAGAGCCATTAGGAGAGCCTAGGAGAATAGCACTGAGAGACTATGCACTACCCCACTATTAGAAGAATTCTCCATGCTATTGTAAGGCCTAATATTGAAGCAAACAACTTTGAGATCAAACCTTCCACTTTGAGTATGGTTCAAAATAATCTGTTTGGGGGATTAGCCACTGAAGATTCAAATTCACATATTTCAACTTTCATTGAAATTTGTGACACCTTCAGATTTAATGGTGTCTCTGAGGATGCAGTTAAATTAAGGCTTTTTTCATTCTCATTATGAGATAGATCCAAATGTTGGCTCAGCTTTCTCCCAAGCGATTTGATTCGAACTTGGGATGATTTGGCTAAGAAATTCTTAGCCAAGTATTTCCCTCCGGTGAAAACTGCTGGGCTGAGAATTGAGATAACCAACTTCACTCAATTATAAGGTGAGACACTCTATGATGGATGGGATCGATTTAAGGAGTACTTAAGGCGATGCCCACATCATTGGTTTCCCTTGTGGATGCAAGATCAAACATTTTACAATAGTTTGAATGCTCTAACAAGGACTCTCATCGATGCGGCCATCAGAAGCTGTATTAGTAGTAAAACCCAAGAAGAGGCTTACGGCCTCTTAGAAGGAATGGCAAACAATGCATACCAATGGCCTTTTGAAAGGCTTAAAAAGAAATCTATGAAGGTGAATGAATCCAACCAATTGACAACACTACAACAAGAAATCCATGCCTTGAATGAGAAAATTGAGAGAATGAATGTTAATGTTGTTCTTGAAATACAATGTGAATTGTGTGGGGGAGACATAATAGCAAAAACTGCTATTTAAATAACCCCTTCATACAAACAATTACTGAATAAGTTAATTATTTAAGGGACAACAATACCATGAACAACCCCTACTCCAATACCAACAATCCAGGGTGGAAAAGCCACCCTAATTTATCATGGAGTAACAACAATAATAACGGAAATCAATATGGGGGGAGTTCATCAAATCAATAGGGGGTCAAAAATGGAAATAATCATAACCATCACCCCCCAAATTTAGAAGTAGCTTTTAATTCCTTTAAGGCTAAAACATTCCAATTCATGCGCCGCACTGAAGCTACAATCACTCGCCATGATGCCTTTATCCAAGGAATAAAAGCATCCCTTAGAAACATTGAGACCCAACTAGGGCAGATCTCTAAGAAATTAACCATTTGGGAGCAAGGAGCTCTACCTTCTGAAGGGGTGTATGGGGGAAATACAGTCGATAATTTGAGTGTAATAGAAGAAGAGCTAGAGGCTCGGGAAGGAGTGATGGGAACAGAAAGTGAAAAGCTCACTGCTTCAAAATGTGATGACCCCGGCAGGCTGTATATTCCTTGTATAATTAGAAATTAAGTGCTTTTAGATCCCTTGTATGATCTTGGTGCTTCTGTCAATGTTATTCCCTACCACTTTTATGAACATCTGAAGGTAGGAGGAATGGAGTACACCTCCATGATTCTAGAATTTGCAAATTTGGAATCCCTTACCCCTCTAGGAATTGTTAAAAATGTTGCTGTAGGATTGAAGAGCTTCATTGTTCCAACTAATTTTGTGGTGTACGAGTGGGACAGATGGAACAGGAACTCCACAATTATTTTTGGGCAACTTTTTCTTATGAGCACAAAAGTTATTATCTACATCGACCACGAGGTAATGAGTGTTAAAATTAAAGGGAAATCAGAGTTAATTGATCTAAAACCCACCTTTTTTAAACAAAGAGAATTGGAGGAAAAGGTGAGAAGAAAAGTGAGAGAAGAAAAAAATAAGATTGACCATGTCTTTAAAAATCTCATTCTATGAGAGAAAAATTTAGAAGATAGCTCCAACTCCTCCTCAGAGAAGGGGAGTAAGGAAAGAGTGAGAAGAAGAAAAATGAGAAGGGGTAAAAGGAAAAAGAAGATTCCCCTTGAGTTAGATCTGGGAAGAGATGATCCCATGAGGAAAAGTAGAGAGGACGAAGGTTCAAGCACCCTTGAGGGTTGTGCTCACCCTAGTACCTTAAGATTGAGGACAATATCTGATCGTTATCAAGTCTAGCTATAAATATTAAACTAAGCGCTTCTTGGGAGGCAACCCAAGATGTATATATATAAGAAAAAAAAAATGCACTACCGCACACTGCAGTGAATGATTTCATAAAATTCAGTCGCTACATCGCGCTGCAGCGGTTAAGTTCAAAAACTTAAACCGCTATAGCCCTCTACAGTGATAGATATTTTTAAGACTTATTCGCTATAGCGCGCTGCAGCGGCAGAGTTTTGAAAGCTCGATTGCTACAGCGCGCTGCAGCGGCAGAGTTTTGAAAGCTCGACAGCTACAGCGCGCTGCAGCGGTCTGTTCCTGCTGTAGCAGTTTTTGACTGCCTCGGATTCCATGCAGTAAAAAAGGTAATATTTTTGGGTTTTCCATGCAGTTAAAAAGGTGTGTGCTGAAAAAGCTGCCCCCCCCCCTTCACTTGGATTATCATGTTTATGGCATGGGGAAGACCCATTGATCATATTTCTCTTACCTTTGATAAAAAATAAAAATATAGATTATGGACTTAAATAAAAATCTTAATACTTAATACTTAATTTGCCTTAATAAAAATATAGATTAAGTATTAAGATTTGTTGAATATCTTAATGCAAATATTTACTGAATACCATGATATAGATTAAGTCAAATCTATATACTGAATCTTAATAATTAATCTTTATGAACCTATATTTTTATTAAGGCAAATCCATATTTAAGTCCATAAAACTTAAAATTCTCGACTTAATACTTAACGACCATTTTGCAAATCTTAAAACCTTAATACTTAAAATTCATCCTTTAACGTTTAAATTTTTATTTTTTAATATATATATTAAGAAATTATAAGTACTCAAATAGATTTAAGTGATGAGACCTATAACTTTGTTGTGGATCATTTGTAGCATTAATAACAATGTTAAAATTATATTCTGATAGCTATTATTTTTAATCACTTTTATCATACATTAAAGAACATTAAATGTTAATTTGAATACATATCATCAAAATAAAGTATACTTACTAATGAAATATTATAGCTTTATTTCAAAACTTATATGAACTTGTTATGTTGCATTTGGATGCTTTTGCTAAATGAAATTTTATCTCTTTCGACTGAAATTAATAGAAATTTGCAAAATTTCTTATTACAAGTTTTGCAGAACCATATAACAAATGCAGATAAACTTAAAATTCATGTTAATAAAGGTGACCCTGTCCTTATGAATATGCAAGCATCTTCAAATAAAGTATGAGATCAAATAATAATATCAAAAAAGGAGGTAAATATCCTAATTTGATCCCATTAACTATAATCTATTAAAAACTTTATCAAGATAGATGAGATGTAATGCAAACGCTTTAGGCTCTTTAGGTGATTTAGAATTTAAGATATGTAGTTTAAATTCTTATAAATTAATGTTTCTTTTATTAAGCTGAATGCAAAATGAATAGTAATCAGCAAAATAAATAGTAAAAATAGTAAAATGAATAGTAATCAGCAAAAGGAATAGTAATCAGCAAAACGAATAGTAAAAATAGTGAAATTAATAGTAATCAGTAAAATGAATAGTAATCAGCTAAATGAATAGTAAAAATAGCTAAATGAATAGTAATCAGCGAAATGAATAGTAAAAATAGTGAAATAAATAGTAAACTGCAAAATAAAATTACATTTAATTAAATTCCATCAACTCTTATATTCTCTCTAAGTCTTTTCACTAAGAGCTTCTTTAGAAATTCAGCACCTCACATTAGGACCCTTTCCTAAGATTAGGATTAGATTATAGGTTAGATTTCATTTATTGGATAAAGTGAATTATCCAATGAACAAAACCTTAGATTTATAGTTTTCTAGATTTTGTAATTTAATTCTGATTATTTTATCTTTCAATCTTAAGATTAAGAGTAGGAGAATCATCCTATTTAGCTTTATTTCGCTTAATAGGATTTGCCCTAATCCTTAGTTCACAGTTAGATTTAAACCATAGATCTTATATTTAACCTTTGGATTATGTGCTTAACCCCAACTCATGGTGTTAAAATCATAATCCCTATCATAGTAGATCTTGATCTGATCTTAGTCTAAAATGTCTAAATTTATTGATTCGGATGTGATGATTTATTATTTAACTTGTAGTCAATTATGATTGAATTAGAATAGAAATTGATCAGTTCTAATTACTTTTAACTAATAAGGTCATGCTTTTAAGTTACACTCGATAGTAGAAACACGAGATCCCAAACTTATGTAATTTGGAATAGTTAGAATGGTTTAATAGATAATAACTGATGTCACTATATGTAGTAGAGTCCCTTGCTCATTATTGTTTTATTTGTACTTACGCATTCCTTATATATTGTGCCTTATTCCTTAAACATATTATTCAATATAACATTATTGCATGTAGTGAAAATATAGAATATTTAGGATAATATTGCATTGGGTTGAGTTACTTGTTGATCTTGCGCATTTTTCTCTATTGGACAAGGGCAAGGAGAAAGAAGGATTACTTAGCATTACGCATTAAGGACTGTTGTGCTAAGTTTGGAACTCGTTTAGTCTTGCAAATGTGTTTGACTCCTCAGCTACTTCTGGATGTGTCTATAGAAGTAAAGTAAATAACTAAAATAGTTCTGCATTTGTGATTACTGCCTCTTCAGTTCAATTTTTGTTATATTATTCCATGCTAGCATTAGATGATGCTAGGAATATATGTATACTTATTGTGGCAGGCTTGATTAGCCCTCTTTTGATATGGAAGTTGTTACATGCTTGTTTACTATTCACTATTTTATGTATATCATTTCTTATTTATTGTTGTACTTTCCTTCAGTTTGCTTTACTTTACTTGCTTACTTATATATTATAGGCTGCTAGACCTTTTCTTGCTTACTTATATGTACCATAGTTGGATTAATTATTTATAAATCTGCATATGTCCCATGGTCATCAGTATGTTTAAGATGTATTATTTCTTTTTAGTATTTTATCTTTCCATGTATGCCTAGCCTCTTCTTAGCTTATTTTTGAAGAAATTCTTTTGCCTCATTCTTGCCTAGTTATAAATGTTTTATTTATAACTTACCATATTCATTTGTATGCTTATTTCTCCTATGCTATTTTGGTTTCAGTTTAGTTTAAGGAATGGTGATATTAACAAACTCATGAAAGTTTATCAGCCTAAAATATACTTAGACAAATGTCTTATAAGATTTTTCTTTTGCTGGCTGAGGTCCTGGCATTTTGAAACCAACAATGTCAGATACAAATCGCTTTGAGGAGCTAGCGCCTGAAGAGGAGCCTTTTCTTGAGGAGGAGGAGCTGGGGAGACCAGAAGCTATATAGTCCTTTTCTACTTTTATTGTGAGGATGAGTGATTGCTTTTTATTTTATTAAACTCATTTAAATGTTGTAATAATTCAGGTACCATTTAAACTATATTTTTTCTTGCTATACTAATTATTTTGAGTTGTATGTTACATTTTCCTTACTTATTATGGTAAACTCGATGTACTATTTATTTCACTTTGCTTCCGCACTTTGAGCTTATATTTACTTAGTGATTAATTCATGATGTATGTGTTCTGAGCATATCTCTCCCTTACTAGTGGATTGTGGATTATACCTAATCTAATGATAAGTGATGTATTTGCCATAGTGGCACACCTCCCCTTGATTTAACGTTATGATCAAGGGGTGGGGCGTCATAGTTGGTATCAGAGAATTCCTTAAGGTGTCAGACTAGAATTTGCATTCCTCTTTACCTAATGGATGATTCTTCTGACAAGTTAGTCACTAATTAAAACATTGTAGTTATATCCAAGTTACTATAATATCATGATCAGAATAAAAAGGCATAAGAATTAAAAATAAAAATACGTATATAAGTAAGATGAATTGCTCAAGTATAAAGAACATAGACTAAAGAAAATAAGTTATAATGATACAACTAAACTAAATCAACTTGTGAAATTGTTAGACACTCGAGGCTGTCGTTTTGGTGGTACTATCGGTGATTCGAGGCCACATGGGAGTATGTATCCCAGTTCCATCAGAGGTATGGGAAATATGTAGAAGGGGTGTCAGAACTAGGCGTTCGAGTACTATACTGATTGCTCTAGCATGGCATCTTCTGAGGCTTCAACTTTCCAATTTTTAGCTAAGGAGTGGCTGAAGCAGGTGACCTTCGTGCTGGAAGCGATAAGATTGTCTGAACGACATTTGGATCTCCATAATATCCCTTCTCCTTCAGGACTAGGCTGAAGAGTGGTGCGTTGTCACCTACTGGGCACTCACCCATAGACGCGAAGGAAGGCAGCGTGGGGCTACCTTCAAATATTTTTGTCGTGCATTCACTACAAAATATATTGGATAGATGCCTTAGCACTTTAGTCCATGCTCTCTATTGTATTTTCCTTCTTTATGTATTTCCAAGTAAAATGAGTAATGCAAAAATTTTTATATTTTATTCCCTCAAAATTCTAAATGAGTGTCATTTTTTAATTCAGACTCGTATGAAGATGAATCCTGGTCAGAGTTCCTCCCTAGCTGCATCTGGTAGTTCACACTCTGAACTGGGTGCTTTGCTTGAAGCAGTTAAAATGATGGTAGATTCCCATACCAGACAAGTAGAAAGGATGGCAAAATCTCAATCAAAGCAAGATGAGAGGATGGAGCGATTATTAATGGCACACCTAAATCAAGGTCATTAAAATGCTGAGATAGCCACTGCACACCACTACTCATTTCAGCACCATGTTCACTCCACAGATGGACTACTTCACAGCTTCCTGTGTCTAAGGTCCCCCTCTTTTAATGGAAGCCTTTATACTATGCACACGGCCAATTGGGTTAAAATGCTGGAGAAAAATCTCACCGGTATTAAGTGTCCCGTGTCTGAGGTAATCCAGTTGACCACTCATCTTCTCTAAGATGAGGCGAAGTATTGGTGGGACAACACCCGTAACGCAATATTTGCTGACCTTGAGCTTGAGAAGGTTACATGGGATGAGTTCATTAAAGCATTTCAAGTTGAGTACATCCCCAGTTCTGCAAAGCATAACTTGGGGGATAGTTCTTGAAACTCCAACAAGGGAACCGTTCCATCTCAAAATATGAATATGAATTCTGGCGATTATCAAGTTTGACCTCTAACCTTGTCCCTACCATATCAGATCGATGTCGCTGCTTCTGGGGTGGTTTGCGACCCTCCATTTGAAGATAGGTCATTTCCCTCCGCCTGACCAATTTTGCAGACCTCTTGTAATCTGCCAAAATGGTGGAGCAAGATGAAGCATTTGAAGGGCCCAAGTGGAATTTTGGGTCATCCTCATTCTGACACGAGCACCCTAAAGGAGCCAGGGTGTATCAGCTTGAAACAGACGCCCCTCCCGCTGACTTCTTCAATGGTTGCACTCGACCTCATCCCCATGGCCGATGCTACCATGGGGGTCATGCTTGTTTCACTTGTGGAAGATCATGCCACACCTACATGCAATGTGCCACCAAGGAAACTATCGGCAGTGATCAAATTGACTACACAAAGCACGAACAAGGTTTTGACATATGCTACAAGAATCCCCAGATAGTATCAATCACCCTACCTTCATCTCAGATTTAGAAGCATGAGATAGCCATGGTGCCTCACTCTAACACTCCAAGACCTCCACCATGGCAGGCATATAATAAGCCTGCAGGTCCTGCCAGAGTCTACACCCTCACCCCTCTTGAGGTAGCACAAGACAACAATGTTGTTTCAGGTACATCATTCCGAACTAATCTATTTTTATCATTAATACTTTGACAAATACTTAGTTAACTTTCTGCATATATAAATAGGCTTGCTAAGTGTAAATGATAAAACTTGCAATGCATTATTTGACACTAGAGCTAGTCACTCTTTCATTTATAAAACTTGGGCCAAATCTCTTAACTCGCCTTTATACCATCTAGCAAACTATTTAAACGTAGAATTTCCATCTATAGCCCATATGCTAGCTCATCAATTCTATTAAATACAAATCCCTATTGGTGACAGCAAATTTGAGGCCAAACTAGTGGTCCTTCCTATAGACAACTTTGATGTGATATTAAAAATGAATTGGTTGTGCCAACATGGTGCTACTATTAACTGTCAGAAGAAGATGTTCACATTAGGTTGTGGTCCCCAAGTAAGTCATTTGTTGGGAAACTCAGTACACATGCTTCATTAATCAATGCCTTGAAAGCCAAAAGTTTGGTAAAGAAAGATTGTGTTGCCTACTTAGTAACAATAATAGGTGAAAAGAAGGAAGTTGTTCCCTTAAGTTAGAATAGAATTCTTAGTGAGTTTCTTGATGTTTTCCCCGAAGACCTTCCGGGTCTTCCACCAATTAGGGAGGTGGAATTCTTGATAGAAGTTATTCCAAGAAATCAACCTATATCCAAAGCTCCGTGTCGCATGGCGCCAAAAGAATTGCAAGAGTTACATAGTCAACTCCAAGAATTGCTCGAGAAGGGTCTAATTCGACCTAGTTCATCTACTTGGGGTGCGCTAGTGCTTTTCATCAAAAAGAAAGATGGTTGGTATGCGAATGTGCATCGACTATAAAGAGCTCAACAAGGTAACAATTAATAACAAGTATCGATTACCCAGGATCGATGATCTCTTTGATCAGATAGCATAAGCTAAAGTATTTTCAAAAATCAATATGTGTTTCGGCTATCATCAGCTATGAATCAAAGAAGAAGACGTTTAGAAGACTGTGTTTTGAACCCTGTACACACATTACGAATTCCGCATACTATCATTTGGGCTCACAAATGTACTGACAATTTTTATGGATATAATACAACGTGTGCTCAAGCCCTATCTCGACAAGTTCGTTATCATCTTCATCAATGACACCTTGATCTACTCCAAAAATAAGATATATCATGAAGATCATCTGCAAACTGCATTGGAAGAGCTATGTGTCCATGAATTGTATGCCAAGGACTCAAAGTGCGAGTTTTGGCTTGATTCAGTTGCCTTTCTTGGCCATGTGTGTAAAAACCCTAGTGTTGTTACCCATCAATTAGTGATCAAATTAACTCTAATCCTATTCCTTTAGTTTTGTATTAGTATAGGGAGTCTTCATATAAAATTTTATGCGATTTGGAGATCGTTTAGCAATTTCCAACACTTCCTAGCTTTCTGATAATTCCGAGAATGCCTAATTTATTTAAACCTCAGAATCAAAAATGGAGTCTACCATTGGACTCACCACACCCAAATTAGCTATGGGTGGTATTTTGGAAGTGCTTGATTCAGTTGCCTTTCTTGGCCATGTGTATAAAAACCCTAGTGTTGTTACCCATCAATTAGTGATCAAATTAACTCTAATCCTATTCCTTTAGTTTTGTATTAGTATAGGGAGGCTTCATTTCAAATTTCATGTAATTTGGAGATCATTTGACAATTTCCAATATTTCCTGGTTTTCTGATAATTCTGAGAATGCTTAATTTATTTAGACCTCATAATAAAAAATGGAGTCACCCATTGGACTCACCACACTCAAATTAGTTAGGGGTGGTATTTTGGAAATGTTTGGAAGTCATCGAATTTTCTCCGAATATTTTATTAATATTTAAATACCCAGAAAATTAAGATAATTAATTTGACCTCTGATCAAAAATCTGATTACATTTTTGAGTTCCCCACACCTCAATTAGATAAGGGTGAATTTTTGGGATTTTTCAGAATCCGTTTAGATATTTTAATTTTGATTAATATTATGTGTATTTTAATTGATTAAAAAAATGTATTTAAAATAATAAATATAAATATTTAATAAATACATTCCAACGGCTTATTTATTTTGCTCGAATCTGTGGCTTTTGGCTAAACAGGGGACAGCATGATCATTGGATCCTTGCAGTCCAGTGTTTTCTAATTGAAATCCAATGGTTGTCTTTATTTTGCTTCCTTATGATAATCCCAACCGTTCGATCAAAAGATCGAATGAACGGCTGTGATAAACTCTCTGCTCGCCTTCTTCTTTTTGCACGATCGCTGAAATGCCAGGAGTAGTGGGAGTACAACACCTGTCTAGCCACCTTCTACTCTTATTCACTTAATCGAACTCTCCATTTTCTCCTTTGTTTTTTTTTCAGCTACCTCGTTTATTCGGCGGTCTGAGATAAATAGCTGGAGGTTGAAGAGAAAGGAGAAGTGTTAAGAGAAGGAAGAGCCATAACCAATCCTATTCTGGTAGTCGCTAAGCAGGGAGAACAATCAGGTACATTACCTTCATACTTCGCTTAGATTTTCTTTAGTCTTGTTCGCCGATGAATACTAATTCATTAGAATGAAATTGTAAATTTAGGATGATTGATTTGTGAATTGTTTAGTTAATTTTAAGAAGCAGAAGTGTTCTTTTGAAATTCTATTTTTGCTTTAAAAGGACTTGATTCTTATACTAATACTTAATAGCCTTTATTAACTGGAATGCTTTGGGTATAGTTTATCTTAAATTAAGTTTTAAAATAGAAAATCAGTTTCCTTCCTCTTAATCAAAATTCTGCATAATTGAAAAATTCATTTTAACATTTAGTAATTTTTGATCTCATAATTTAGAAGCTTCTGCATTAAATTGTTATTTAAGATAACTGCTAAATGGTATTTAATTAAATCTTAAGGAATGCTCTATAATTCGAGTGGGAGTAGATTTAGGGCATCGCCTTTTTACACTTTAGGTTAAGTCTCAACTTCAAGTGTTGAGTATAGATATAAGGCAATATGATTCTCCTCCTCTCAAGGTATATGTACGTCGTGAGAAGCATGGCATCATCAAGGCGCCAATGCCCTAAATCGCCTTTCGTAGATCACCTGTCGGGAAGATGACAGTTTGAGACCTCTATTCTTGAACCAGACAGTTCAATATTTATTGAACTATGCTGTCTATATATGACACGTGGACAAAAGATTTCATTAAATTAATTTAATGCATCATTTAATAAGAAATCCATTTCATTTATAGTTTGAATATATTTATTTGATACACATGATATTATATATCATTTCGATCGCAAAAATACGTAGAATAATAATACGTAATCAAATTTTTGTTTTGATAAATATTTTAATTAGTCAAAATTTAAGATTTATTTAATTAATTATAATTAAATTTCATCATTTCATGTGACTTAAATTGATCATTTAATGCCCAAATTAAATAATCAAATAGTCCATTTCACTCACAAAAATATGAGGAACAATATTATGAAATAATAATAAACATTTTAACCCTTATTTTCATAATCACTTCTTAACCCTAAATAGGATTCATAAAAACCCTAATTTTTCCAATGTTGTCCAAATTTGACATACTTAGTGTCATTTTTCTCCTTATGTTATAAGGATTTCAATTATATGTATATTAATTCCATTGGACAATAATTAATAATCTTAGGTTGTTGAATCTTAATTAAGTGTTATTGTGATGATTCTAATCCCTTAAATTTCATATTTTAGGTATTATAAAACCCTAGGATAGCTAACATGCCACATTTATTATCCCCCATATTAAATTATATTACTTATACTTGAGCTTAGTTCTCATTATTCTAATTATGTGAATCAATTACTAATTGCTTGATTCACCTTTCAACCCTAAGGTAGAAACCCTAGGATTGACTTACAACATGAATTGTAGTTAATCCCTAGATCTATTAGTTACATCCATTAAAAGTAGTTAACCTTAATGCCTTTGTAATTGTAGATTATTGAATCAACTAAATCTATCTTTAGTGACTAGATTAGAACTTAGTTCATTCATCCTAGCCCTTAAAGTCTTCATTTGATTTCTTTAAAAGCTAGTAATAGAAATTCCTTTTTTACTCTGAGTAGTTTAAGAATCCTATTAAATTCCTTAAACTTTAGTTATTAGGCTACTTAGAACTTAATGTTCTTAAATCCTATCAATTACTAATTTTAAGCCTTTCACTTTATTATAACCTAGTTAGATTAGTACTTGATTGATTAGATCATGCAAACTATAACCTAGCTAGTGAACTTTAGTGAATTTACCTTAACTTTCAATTTCTTAAGTTAGATATTTTCTTTATCTTAATCTCTTCTTACTAGACAAAAACCTTGATTAATTATATAATTGAATCTTATAGTTTAGCATGTCAATAAGAACTAGCTTCTAATTGTATTAATTATACTTATAAATTATTTGGTTATATCATATTAATCGAATTGAAACTGCTATTTTCAAAACCTTAGCTACTATTATAATTACAATTAACTTGAGATTAATATATCAAAGTTAATTGGGAGTTCAATTAGCTCTAATCATTAAGTCAATCATTAAAATTAGATAACTTTGGATATCACTTAATTGTAATTATTGAATTTCTCAGAATGAGTACGGATTAAAATAACTTTAAGCAATTAACATATGAGATCTTCTTCAAACTTATAGATTATTAAGACGCATCATAGCTTTTAGCTATGTTACCTTACATAATACTAGACTATGTGAATCTTAGACTAATAGTCTAAGATCTTCCTTCAATTTCTATACTATGCATTTTCTTTGATTTAGTACTGTACTTTACTTGTTTATAATTTACTTAGATTACAGTGAATGTTGTTGAATTTTATATTTAAATGCTTCACTGTTTCTTTTCCTTACTATACATGCTTTACTTCATTTACTTCCATATGCATATTAGTTTCTTTTTAGCCTATTTAGGATGCTTTTACCCTTGTTTCATTTATAGGCTAGGATGTATATTAAGTGAGTATTCTAACTCACTTTATCTTTTTTCTTACTTACCTTTCCACACTTGTATGCTTACTTTATTACACCCATGCTTGTGCTTATCTTGTAACTAGTAGTGATATCCAATTAAACAATAATATGCTTAACCTGATCTAAAAATGTACTTAGATTATTTAATCTAAATAGATTTTGTATTTCTTGACTTTTGCCCTATCACATTTAAATGCCAAAATGCGATAGATCAGGTGCTTTTGGAGGCTAGTGGAGCTGGACCAAGTGCTAAAAGTTAACTGCTTCCGCTTATAATATCATAAATAAATAGCTTATAATTAATTGCAAGTGAGCTTTAATTCTTACTTTCCTTAAGTTTATTGTTGGTTTGTAATTAATGTTATTTACTTTACTTTTACTATACTTGTGTTGGAGCTTAGTTTCATATTTAAATGCTGGTGATGAATGAATGGATGAATGTAAATAAATGGAGGTAAATGAATATTAACTAAGTCATTAGTTGCATATTTACTTTGTATGTTGATTGAAATAAGTTGTATATTAAATTACTTATAGAATTGGAAAAATAGTTTCATGTCTAAGTTGAGAATCTTTTCTTATCTTCGTGTATGTATTAAACGTGTGAATTGAGCATATCTTAGGGTAGATAAGTGTTACACATGTATTTTCTCACTTTAAATTTTTAGAATTGGAAATAAGTAATCCCATGTAACGGATTGACTTTATATTAGAATTATAAATGAGTAAATCCTATGTAATAGATTGACTCTATATTAGAACTAGAGTTAAACAATACTATGTAATGGATTGATTTCATGTTAGTGATTTTAGGTTGTTTTCCTTTCAATTATAACTTCCATTGGAATGGAAGTTTTGTATGTCTACATTGTAGGTATTTCTTTAGCCATTTATAGCAGAAACACTTCTGAAATTATTAAGAAATTAATAACTTAGAAATTTTATTATAAAATTTGAGACTCATGTTTCACTTATTAAATATTTAGAATTTTATATCTAAAATTGCAAGTACTCACATAAATTGCTTTTAAATTACAATCTCACATGTTCTTGCATGAATTGTAGCTTCATATGTATTACACATAACATTTTTCATAAAATTTCCTTCCATCTTAACTTAAGACCCTCTTCTAAATCCTTGGCCAAACACAATATCTAATGCTTTAGATTAGCTTCTTTCTAATCTAGCATTTGGTATTATGGTGACGTATCAATGTTTAGTTAAGCGATTCTCAGTATTGGGGTCGTCATAACTGGTATCAAAGCCGAGTTGAGATCTTTAAGTTATGACAAACACATCCATTCATCCAAAAGCAAACAACACAGTATAGTAAAAATAAGTAAATGACATCTTAGGACAGTAAACGCATTTTCAATTAAATAAGTGATCTAAATTTCTAACTCAAATCCTAATTAAACTTTCAGATGGCAGATTCCAGTACTGAACTAAGACTTTATACCAAATTGTTCTTCTAGTATTGGGAGTACGATCATTGGTATGGGTCGATGTTTGGTCATGTTTACTTGGGAGTATCTGCTGCGGGAGGTGATATTCTAAATAAAATTTTGAGGTTTTGTGTATTTCGTGGTGATTGTTCCCCTCAACTAGCTAGGGAATGGCTCTCCCATGTTACCACAGTATTTGAGGCCATAGAATTCCCAGATCACTTACGCCATAAAATTTTAGATGAATATTTTAGTGTCTATGCCATGGATTGGTGGTGTCATGCTTATGGAGTTCTCATTCGTGGATGTAGGCGTCTTCATCGTGCCCCCACTTATGAAGACTTTAAAAATATATTTTATGCAAAATTCTATAACTAGTAGTACTAGTCTTCTTTTTGCTCTAGCTTCTTTCTCTTTAGTAGCTTTGTAAATAGCTTCTACTTTACTTATGTTTCTTTCCTTTTTCCTCCAAAATTGTAATCTTTTAAAAGCTTCAAATTTTAATGAGAATTTTTTTATCTTATCTTCTCCAGTTTTTGAATTATGTTTCTTTTCCTTTCTTTAAAATAGATCCAAATCCCAATATTCTTATTGAAATAATAGTGGAAGAACCTACTTCCACTACGACTTCCCAAACAGATCAAATGCAGAATTTGCTGGACCTAATGAAGGTTATGAAAGAAGCACAAACTCGTGTAGTAGAAAGGATGGCTTCATCCTGCAACCCTTCCCAAACTTCTCCTGCTCCATCCCAAATCTGCCCAACTCCTCCTAAAGCTTCTTCTCCCATTATTCATGAACTTCCATTGGCTCCACAACCATCCTCTGGCCCTGTGGTGGATGCCTACCTTCTCACTTTTTGTTGTCTGAACCCTCCGACCTTCAATGGTTCCCTTTCCCATTTAAAAGCCATTGACTGGCTAAAGGCCATTGAAAAGATCCTAGCCAGTGTTAAGTGTCCAGAGAGTGAGTGCCTCCATATTGTGACCTATCTATTCCACGGTGAAGCCAAATATTGGTGGGATAGTGAGTTGAAGACTCGCTTCTCAGAAGTTCAGATGGAAGATATCCCTTAGGATAAATTCGAACAAGTGTTCTGGGAGGAATTTATTCCTCCTTCTGCCTAAACTATAATAGAAAATGACTTCATGAAGCATACCCAAGAAAGTCATTCCGTGCATGACTATGTGTGGAGTTCCGTAAACTCACTCAATTTGCTCCAAATCTAGTGCATACTGAAATGGCTAGGTGCACTAGATTTCTTTTCGGTCTTAAAGATTTAGTTAAAAGTCATTTGATGTCTCAACATTATGATAATTTTCCCAAACTTTTGGAAGGTGCTCATATGGTTGAGTACCATCAAAACCAAATGGATTTGAGAAAGCATTTCCATCCTCAACCTTCCATATCAGAACCCTTCATAAGGAACCTGTTCTCATGGTCCTAAAGTCTTCCATCTTACTTCTAGTCAAAATACAAATCAAAATCCTAACCAGAACCCCCAGCAAAATCAACAAGGAAGACCTAGAGTAGCATGTAATAGACCCCATCCTTATGGGAAGTGATACCACACTGGTGGTAGATGTTACATTTGCGACAGAATTAATCATCTCCATTGGGACTGTCATGCTAACTGGACCGTGGACAAGTTAAAGATCAACCGCCAAGATTCTGTGCAGAACCCAATTCCTATTAACTATCAAGCATCAGCACTTGCCTTGATGCCTCCTCCTGTTGGTGAAAGTGCTCAATGCCAAAAAGGTGTAGCTCCATCTTCCTCTAAGAAAGGCCACTATAATTGAAAGGATAAGGGCAAGTCTGTTGCTCAATCTCCTGCTGTACCAAGAGTATATGCTTAGTCTTCCTCAGTTGCCCCAGATGATAACAGTGTTATTACCGGTATGTTCTAAGTTTAATTTTCTATTTTCTATCTTTAATTTTCTTCTGCAATTTTAATTTTCTGTCTTTCATTTTCTTCTGCAATTTTAATTTTCAACATTTTCTTGCTTTAATTTTTATAGGTTGTAATTAGAATTTATTTTCCCTGCTATAGGAACTCTAATTATTAAAAATTAGTTCTGTGACACTCTCTTTGACACTGGTGCTAGTCACTCTTTCATGTTAGTGAGTTGTGCGTCTCTTCCATAAATTTTTAACATTTCAGCCTAAGCAGTCCCTTAGTTGTTCAAATGCCATCTGGTGCTAAAATGTGTGCTATTACGTTCTGTTTAGTAGACATCCCAATCAGTAACCAATTCTTCCAATTCAAACTTGTTGTTATGTCCATTACGAACTTTGACATAATTTTAGGAATGGATTGGTTAAGTAAGTTCAAAGCCGTAATAGATTGCTTTCATAAGCGAGTTACACTTAAGGATGGAAAGAAACCTGAAGTGTTTGTAGGAAAACTTAGCTTAACTGCATCCTTAATTAATGCAATTGAAGCCAAGTGCCTCGTTAGTAAAGGTTGCTATGCAATCTTAGTAACTTTAATCGGCAAAGAGAAGCAAGTTAGTAGTCTAGAAGAGACTATCGTTGTTAGAGAGTTCCTGGATGTGTCCCTGAAGACTTGCCTAGACTACCTCCTCTACATGAAGCAGGGTTTTCTATTGAGCTTACCCTTGGGACTCAACCTAAGTCTAAGGCACCATATAGAAGGGCTCCAAAAGAACTACAAGAGCTTAGAGAGCATTTGCAAGAGTTGCTAGAGAAAGGATTCGTTCGCCCTAGTATGTCACCTTGGGAAGATCCTATCCTATTCATCAAGAAGAAGGATGGTTCAATGCAAATGTGTATAGACAATCGTGAGCTAAACAAAGTAACTGTGAAGAATAAGTATCCTCTCCCTAGGATGGATGATTTGTTTGATCAACTCGCCGGAGCGAAGATCTTCTCCAAGATTGACTTAAGATCAGGTTACTACCAAATTTGAGTCAAGGATGAAGATGTTTCCAAAACTGAATTAAGGACCTGATATGGGCATTTTGAGTTTCTAGTCATGTCTTTTGGATTGATAAATGCTCCTTCCATCTTCATGGACCTAATGCAGCATATCCTAAAGCCGTATCTTGATGAGTTTTTCATTATTTTCATCGACGACATCCTAATCTACTCGAAGTCAGCTGCTGAGCATGAAGAGCACCTGCGTACCATTCTAGAATTGTTGAGAGAGAACAAGCTTTTTGCTAAGTTTTCTAAGTGCAAATTTTGGCTCAAGTCTGTGGCATTTATGGGTCATATAATTTATGTTTAAGGCATTAGAGTAGATCAAAAAAAAATCCAAGCTGTTCAATAGTGGGTTCAACCTAAATCTGTAACAGAGATCTGCAATTTCTTAGGAATTGCTGGCTATTACAGAAGGTTTGTTTATGGATTCTCTCTAATTGCTTCATCGTTAACTCAGTTAACTAGGAAAGATGCTCCATTCATCTGGAGCACAGCCTATGAAGAATCTTTTCAGAAGTTGAAACAGTTATTGACTTCTGCTCCTATTCTAGTACTACATCGAGAGGGTAAAGATTTTTAGGTTTATACTGATTCCTCTAAGGTAGGACTTTGTTGTGTTCTGATGCAACATCGCCGTATAATAGCCTATGCCTACATACAACTTAAGCCTAATGAGAAGAATTATCCTGTGCACAATCTTGAACTTACAAGTGTAGCTTTTGCTCTAAAGATTTGGAGACACTACTTGTATGGAGTTAAGTGTGAGATGTTTACTGATCACCAAAGTTTAAAGTACATCTTCACTCAAAAAGAACTTAACTGCCATCAACGTAGGTTGCTGGAGTTACTTTGTGACTATGATTTGGAAATCCAATACCATCCGGGTAAAGCTAATGTAGTAGCTGATGCCCTAAATCATAAGGCGACATTATCTTCCCTTTGTTGCAACGAATCCTTGATCAAAAATTTTGGCAGGTTGAATCTTGAACCAATCAATTCAGCCGATTTGGGCACTCTACTATTTGTTATTCAGTCAGATGATTCCCTAAGATCTAGGATTATTGAAGCTTAAAAGGAAGATTCGAGTTACTCTGCATTAGTTTTTGAAATCATTAATGGTAAGAGATCTAAATTACATCTTGATGATGAAGGTGTGGTATTTTTGAAGTCCAGGTTATGGATTCCTAAAAGCTTGTAGTTACAAGTACTATCTAAAGCTCATAGTTCTAGCTATGCATTACACCCTAGTAGTTATAAGATGTATCAAGATTTCAAGTAATCATTTTGGTGGTCCAGCATAAAGTGGGATATAGCCATTTTCATTTCCAAGTGCCATCCCTGTTCCTTGGTCAAGGCCAAACACTAGAAGCTTGGTGGACTTTTTAAACACTTAGACATTTCTAAATGGAAGTGGTCCAATATCTTCATGGACTTCATTGTATGTTTGCCTAAGAGTAGATCTGGTTCTGACTTTATTTGGGTGATAGTTGATAGACTCACTAAGTCAGCTCATTCCTTCTAATTCATCAGATGGATCCTATTGAGAAGTTAGCCAAGCTTTATCTTAAGGAGATAGTTTGTCTGCATGGTTCACTGAATTGTATAGTTTCTGACAGAGACAGTAGATTCACTTCCAGATTTTGGTCAACTGTTCAGCAAGACTTGGGGATAAGTTTAGCATTGAGTACTATTTTCCACCACCAGACAGATGGTCAGACTAAGCGTGTTAATCAGATCTTGGAAGATATATTGCATCTTTGTGTTCTAGAATTCAGTGGATCATGGGAAGGTCATTTAGGATTAGTTGAGTTCGCCTAAAATAACAGTTATTAGTCCAGTATTGGTATGGCTCCTTAAGAAGCTCTTTATGGAAGGAGATGTACAACTCCAGTTGCTTGGACTGAAGTAGGAGACTCTCAATTTTATAGTTCCTAGTTAGTAGAAGAAACTACTAAGAAAGTTTAACTGATCAAGCATAATATGACTGCAGCTCAGGATAGTCATAAGAAATATCATGATGCACTTCATCATCAATTGGTGTTCCAAGTAGGCGATAGGGCCAATCTTAAAGTTAATCTGATGCGTGGTGTGCAGAGATTCGGTGTTTCTGGAAAGCTGAGTCCAAGATATTTAGGAGCCTTTGAAATGATTGAGAGGATTGGAAAATCTGCTTTCAGATTAGAGTTGCCAGAAATCTTCTCGGCTATACATAATGTGTTTCACGTTTCGTCACAAAGAAGGTGTTTGCTAGATCCAAATCATCAAATTCAGATACCTATAATGGAACTGCAACCCAATCTAACTTTCATCGCTAAACCTGTTGCAATTCCGGAGCGAGATCTTAAGCAGCTAAGAAACCATAGCATTCCTATGATCAAAGTCCATTGGCAGAATCATCCAGCTGGTGAAGCCACGTGGGAGAAAGAAGAGGATATGCTAAAGAAGTTCCCATAATTTTTTTCTTAATCAGGTAGATTTAGTTCTTTTAATTTCATTGTCATTTATTTAGACTCCCTTTGTATTTTCAATTTCCTTGTATTTAATTGTTGTGTGTGGTGGGCGACACTCTTTTTAAGAAGGGAAGTCTATAATAGCCTTAGTGTTGTTACATGTCAATTAGTGATCAAATTAACTCTAATCCTTTTCTATTAGTCTTGTATTAGTATAAGAAGTCTTCATTTCAAATTTCGTGCGATTTGAAGATCATTTGGCAATTTTCAACATTTCCTAGTTTTTTTATAATTTTTTGAATGCTTAATTTATTTAGACCTCAGAATCAAAAATGGAGTCCACCATTGGACTCAACACACCCAAATTAGCTAGGGATGGTATTTTGGAAGTGTTTGAAAGTCGTATAATTTTCTCCAAATATTTTATTAATATTTAAATACCTAGAAAATTAAGATAATTAAAATGACCTTTGATCGAAAATCTGATTGCATTTTTGATTTCCCCACACCTCAATTAGGTAAGGGTGAATTTTTGGGATTTTACGAAATCCGTTTAGATATTTTAATTTTGATTAATATTAAGTGTACTTTAATTAATTAAATAATGTGTTTAAAATTATGAATATAAATATTTAATAAATACATTCCAACAGCTTATTTGTTTTGCACGGATCCACCGCTTTTGGCTAAACAAGGGACAACAGGATCATTGGATCCTGGCAGTCCCATATTTTATAATTGAAATCCAATGGCTGTCTTTATTTTGCTTCCTTAGGATAATCCCAACCGTTTGATCAAAAGATCGAACGGATGCCTGTGATAAACTCTTTGTTCGCATTCTTCTTTACATACGATGGTTGAAATGCCAGGAGTAGTGGGAGTACTACGCCCCGTCTAGCCACCTTCTACTCTTATTCACTTAATCAAACTCTCCATTTTCTCCTTTGTTTTTTTTTTTCGACTACCTCCTTTATTCGGTAGTCTGAGAGAAATAGCTAGAGGTTGAAGAGAAAGGAGAAGTGTTAAGAGAAGGAAGAGCCATAACCAATCCTATTCAGGGAGTCTCTAAGCAGGGAGAACAATCAGGTACATCACCTTCATACTTCACTTAGATTTTCTTTAGTCTTGTTCACCAATGAATACTAATTCATTAGAATGAAATTGTCAATTTAGGATGATTGATTTGTGAATCATTTAGTTAATTTCAAGAGGCAGAAGTATTCTTTTGAAACTCTATTTTTGCTTTAAAAGGAGTTGATTCTTATCCTAATACTTAATAGCCTTTATTAACTGGAATGCTTTGGGTATAGTTTATCTTAAATTAAGATTTTAAAATAGCAAATATATTTCCTTCCTCTTAATCAAAATTCTATATAATTGAAAAATTCATTTTAACATTTAGTACTTTCTGATCTTGTAATTTAGAATCTTCTGCATTAAATTGTTGTTTAAGAGAATTGCTAAATGATATTGAATTAAATTATGTTGATCTATCTTACGGAATGCTCTGTAATTCAAGTGGGAGTAGATTTGGGGCATCGCCTTTTTACACTTTAGGTTAAGTCTTAACTTCAAGTGTTGAGTATAGATATAAGGTAGTATGATCCTCCTCCTCTCATGGTGTATGTACGCTGTGAGAAGCTTGGCATCATCTAGGCGCCGATGCCCTAAATCGCCTTTCGCAGAGCACCTATCGGGAAGATGATGGTCTGAGACCGCTAATCTTGAACCGGACAGTTCAATATTTATTGAACCATGCTGTCTATATATGACACGTGGATAAAAGATTTCATTAAATTAATTTAATGAATTATTTAATAAGAAATTAATTTCATTTATAATTTTGAATATATTTATTCGATACACATGATATTATATATCATTTCGATCGTAAAAACACATAGAATAATAATACGTAATCAAATTTTTGTTTTGATAAATATTTTAATTAGTCAATATTTAAGATTTATTTAATTAATTATAATTAAATCTCATCATTTCATGTGACTTAAATTGATCATTTAATGTCCAAATTAAATGATCAAATAGTCCATTTCACTAACAAAAATGTGAGGAACAATAATATGAAATCAAAATTAATATTTAAACCCTAATTTGTATAATCACTTTTTAACCCAAATTAGGAGTCATAAAAATTCTAATTTTTCCAATGTTGTCCAAATTTGACATACTTAGTGTCATTTTTCTCCTTATGTTATAAGGATTTCAATTATACGCATATTAATTCCAATGGACAACAATTAATAATCTTAGGTTATTGACTCTTAATTAAGTGTTATTGTGATAATTCTAATCCCTTAGATTTCATGTTTTAGGTATTATAAAACCTTAGGATATCTAACATGGCATATTTATTATCCCCCATATCAAATTATATTACTTATGTTTGAGCTTAGTTCTCATTATTCTAATTATGTAAATTAATTGCAAATTTCTTGATTTACCTTTCAACCCTAAGGTAGAAACCCTATGATTGATTTAGAATGTGAATTGTAGTTGATCCTAGATCTATTAGTTATATCCATTAAGAGTAGTTAGCCTTAATGCCTTTGCAATTGTAGATTATTGAATTAAATAGATCTAGTTTTAGTGATTAGATTAGAACTTAGTTCATTTATCCTAGCCCTTAAAGTCTTCATTTGATCTCTTTAAGAGCTAGTAATAGAAATTCATATTTTACTTAGAGTAGTTTAAGAATCCTATGGAATTCCTTATACTTTAGTTATTAGGATACTTAGAACTTATAGTTCTTAAGTATTATGAATTGCTCATTTTAAACCTTTCACTTTATTATAGCCTAGCTAGATTAGTACTTGACTGATTAGATCCTTCAAACTATAACCTAGCTAGTGAACTATAGTGAATTTACCTTAACATCAAATTTCTTAAGTTAGATATTTTCTTTATCTTAATCTATTCTTACTAGACACCTAAACCTTAATTTATTTATATAATTAAATCTTATAGTTTAGGATGTGAATAAGAATTAGTTTCTAATTGTATCAATTATACTTATAAATTATTTGGTCATATCATATTAATTGAATTGAAATTACTAACTTCAAAACCCCAACTACTACTATAATTACAATTACCTTGAGATCGACATCTCAAAGTTAATTGGAAGTCTAATTAGCTCCAATCATTAAGTCGATCATTAAAATTAGATAACTTTGGATATCACTTAGTTACAATTATTAGTTAGTATTGTACTTTACTTGTTTACAGTTTACTTAGATTACAGTGAATGTTGTTGAATTTTACATTTAAATGCTTCACTATCTATTTTCCTTACTTAGCATAAGTTCATTTGAACATATACATGCTTTACTTTATTTACTTTCATATGCACATTAGTTTCTTTCTAGATTATTTAGGATGATTTTACCCTTTTTTCATTTGCAGTCTAGGATGTCTATTAAATGAGTATTCTAACTCACTTTATCTTTTTTCTTACTTACTTTTTAACACTTATATGCTTACTTTATTGCACCCATGCTTGTGCTTATCTTGTAACTAGTAGTGATATCCAATTAAATTATAATATGCTTAGCCTGATCTTAAAATATACTTAGACTATTTAGTCTAACCAGATTTTCTATTTCTTGGCTTTGCCCTATCACATTTAAATGTAAAAATGGAATATATCAGGTGCATTTGGAGGCTAGTAGAGCTGGACCAAATGCTAAAAGCTAGCTTCTTCTGCTCATAAGATCATAAATAAATAGCTTATATTTAATTGCAAGTGAGCTTTAATTCTTACTTACCTTTAAGTTTACTGTTGGTTTGTAATTAACATTATTTACTTTACTTTTATTATACTTGTGTTAGAACTTAGTTTTATATTTAACTGTTTGTGATGAATGAATGGATGAATGTGATTGAATGGATATAAATGAATATTAACTAAGTCATTAGTTTCATATCTACTTTGTATGTTTACTAGAATTAGTTGTATATTAAATTGCTTATAGAATTAGAAAAATAGTTTCATATCTAAGTTGAGAATCTTTTCTTATCTTCATATATGTATTAAATGTGTGAATTAAGCGTACCTTTGCATAGATAATTGTTACATATGTATTTTCTCACTTTAAATTTTTAGAATTAGAAATAAGCAATCCAATGTAACGAATTGACTATATATTAGAATTGTAAATGAGTAAATCCTATGTAATGGATTGACTCTATATTAGAACTGGAATTAAACAATCCTATATAATGGATTGATTTCATGTTAGTGATTTTAGGTTGTTTTCCTTTCAACTATAACTTCCATTGGAACGGAAGTCTTGTATGTCTACATTGTAGGTGTTTCTTTAGCCATTTACAGCAGAAACTCTTCTGAAATTTTTAAGAAATTAACAACTTAGAAATTTTATTGTAAAATTGTAGACTTATGTTTCACTTATTAAATATTTAGAATTTCATATCTAGAATTGCAAGTACTCATATAAATTTCTTTTAAATTATAATCTCACATGCTCTTGCATGAATTGCATCTTCATATGTATTACACATAACATTTTTAATAAAATTCCCTTCCATCTTAACTTAAGACCCTCTTCCAAATCCTTAGCTAAACACAATATCTAATGATTTGGATTAGCTTCCTTCTTCTCTAATATTAGGTATTGTGGTGACGTATCAATATTGAGTTAAGTGATTCTCAATATTGGGGTCGTCATAATGTGGTAGATGCACAAGGAATCAGGGTGGATCAAAATTAGGTCAGTGCTATTCAAGATTGGATTCAGCCAAAGGCAGTCACTGACATCAAAAGATTCTTGGGTCTAGCTGGATACTACAGAAGACTTGTAAAGGGATTTTCCCAGATAGCCGCTCCATTAACTAAGCTAACCCAAAAGGTAGTGCCATTTGAATGGTCTCCATGTTGTGAAGAAGCAATCCAAGAACTGAAAGATACACTTTCCTCTACCCTAGTACTAGTTCTTCTTAAGGAGGGGTTGAACTACCAAGTCTATATCGATGCTTCTGGACCCGGCTTGGGAGTTGTATTAATGCAAGAAGAGAAAGTCATCGCTTATGCTTCCCGTCAACTAAAGAATCATGAAAGAAACTATACTGTCCATGATCTCAAGTTAGTAGCTGTAGTGTTCGCCTTAAATATTTGGTGTCGATTCCTATATGGAATTCAATATTTGATACTTAATGACCACCAGAGTCTTATGTATATTTTCACTCAGAGGGTAGTTTAATAGTAGATAGAGAATATGGTTAGAGTTAATCAGTGACTATGATTTGTACATCCAGTATCATCCTGATAAAGTGAATGTGGTAGCAGATTCCCTTAGCCATCATACTACACTCACAGCTATGATTGCCTCGAGTTCATTAGAAGAAGAGTTCCATAACCTCAATATTTTTCTAGCAGGTGGATAAGCTCTAAGTTACCATTTGGCTAATATGAATGTGGAACCCACATTTCACAGGGAGGTATCCATCTCACAGACTAAAGATAATGACTACCTAAAGTTCAGAGTCAATATTGAAAGTGGTTGCCATGATGATCTGCAGATGCGTAATAATATAATTTATCAAGCAAATCGATTATGGATCCTAAAGTCTATGAAGCATGAAGTCCTTATAGAAGGCCATCATTCTGAGGAGTTCAAAAATGTATCATGACTTGAAACAATCGCTTTGGTGGACAAAGATGAAGAAAAGTGTAGCAGATTTTAATGTTAAATGCCATGTGTGCTGCCTAGTCAAGGCAGAACATCAGAAACCAAGTGGTTTGCTGCATCCCTTAGAAATTCCAGAACGGAATTGGTCAGATATATCTATGAATTTTGTCATAGGTTTGCCTCGTGCAAGATCCAGTGCCGATGCATTTTGGGTTATCGTCGACCATCTCACTAAATCAACGCACTTTATCCCAATCTGTCAGACTGACTTCATTGAGAAATTGGCAAAGATGTATATCAAAGAGATAGTCACGCTGCACGGAATTCCTAAGACTATCGTATCAGAGAGAGACAGCCATTTCACTTATAAGTTCTAGCAGGCTGTGCATTAGGACTTAGGCACTACTTTAGCAATGAGCATAACTTCTTACCCGCAGACGGATGGCCAAACTGTAAGGGTAAATCAAGTTCTAGAAGATCCTCTCTGCCTCTACATGTGAGATTTCTCAGGCTCTTGGGAAGATCATATCCTTTGGTAGATTTTGCTTATAATAACAGCTTCCAAGCAAGCATTAAGATGGCTCCATATGAAGCCTTATATGGTAGAAAGTGTTCTACTCTAATAGCATGGTCAAAAATAGAGGATGTACAGTTGCATGGCTTTGAGTTAGTAGAAGAAACAAATAATAAATTAAGACTCATTCAATAAAGAATTAAGACAGCTCAAGATTGGCAGAGCATGTTCCACGACACTTGTCGTCATCCTCTAGAGTTTTAAGAGGGAGATCTGGTATATTTAAAAGTTAGTCTTATGATGGGTATCTATCGTTTTGGAGTCGCTGGAAAGCCTAGCCCGAGATATGTTGGACCGATTAAGATCTTAAAATTTATTGGGTCAGTAGCATATAAGTTAGAGCTGTCTAAAATTTTTTTTGCTGTGCACAATGTATTCCATGTGTCTTCTCTCCAAAAGTGCCTAAGAGAACCTCACCACCTAGTCTCTATTCCTCAAATAGAGATCCAGCCAGATTTAACATTCTTAGAAGAACCTGTAGAATTCTGGGGAGAGACCAAAAGAATCTAAGAAACTATTCCATCCCAATGGTTAAAGTACAGTACAAGAACTGCTTATCTGCTGAAGCCACTTGGTAGAAGTAATCTGATATGAGAGCCAAGTATCCTAGACTATTTGAGAATCTAGGTACCTTCCTTAGCTCCTTGTCATTCAATTTATTTTTCTTTTATCCTGCATGTATTCTTTTCACTTGAGTGATGTCAAGGACAACATCATTCTAAGTGCGGGAGCCTATAACAACCCAAGCTGTTACCCAAGCCAATTACGGCTAACCCATGTCCTAATTCTGATCTAAGCACTAATTAAGTCATTAGGAGTTCATCACTAAGACCTAGTCCAAATCAGGAGTTAAATGGATCAAAATCCTAATTTTGGGAAATCTAGAAACCCTTGAATTTGACCTATCTTAATTGACCTTATATTGAAAATTAGACTTCATCATTGCGCTCATTGGCCCCAAATTAGCTAAGGGTGATGTTTTGGTGGCAATCGGAAGTCATCAAAATTTCATCAAATATTTTAATAATATTTGAATATCTGGAAAATGAGAAAAATAAATACTCATCAAAATTGAAATCTCACTTCGTCATTGCATTCCTCACCCCTCAATTAGCTAGGAGTGAATATTTGGTGATTTTTGAAAATTATTCAATTAATTAAAATCAATTAATAAAAACTAGAAAATTAATTATTTAATTAATTAAATTAAATCCTAATATAAATAAATTCCTTTTTCTTATTTTCTTTTTCCCTCTCCCAATGTAATCGCCCAAATCACATAAGGGATCGCTCGACCCCTCCATTCTCCCAACCCCTCTCGAGCAGCCGATCCCCCCCTTCCCTTCCTCATTCTATAGGCGTCTCCTCCCACCACACGTTGCCTCACCTTGCATCCTCCGCCCCCTATCTCCAAAAAGCCAAAGGCATTAATCCCTGCCTCCCCTCTTACTTCCTTGCAGAGCCATCAAGCTCTCCCTCTCTTCTCCATGAGACCGCGCTACCCTCCCTCACACCGAGATTATTAAGAGTCAACAACCTAAGATTATTAATTGTTGTCCAATGGAATTACTATGCATATAATTGAAATTCTTTAACATAAGGAGAAAAATGATACTAAGTATGTCAAATTTGGACAACATTCAAAAAATTAAGGTTTTTAAGACTCCTAATTAGGGTTAAAAAGTGATTATGAAAATTAGGTTTAAATGTTAATTTTGATTTTATATTATTGTTCCATATACTTTTGTGAGTGAAATGGACTATTTGATCATTTAATTTGGACATTAAATAATCAATTTAAGTCACATGAAATGATGAAATTTAATTATAATTAATAAAATAAATCTTAAATATTGACTAATTAAAATATTTATCAAAACAAAAATTTCATTACATATTATTATACTACGTGTCTTTGCGATCGAAATGATATATAATATCATGTGTATCGAATAAATATATTCAAAATTATAAATGAAATTAATTTCTTGTTAAATAATTCATTAAATTAATTTAATGAAATATGTTGTCCACGTGTCATTTATAGATAGCGTGATTCAATAAATATTGAACCGTACTATTCAAGAATAGCGGTCACAGACTGTCATCTTCCCAACAGGTGCTCTACGAAAGGCGATTTAGGGCATCGGCGCCTAGATGATGCCAAGCTTCTCACGGCGTCCATATACCTTGAGAGGAGGAGGATCATACTGCCTTATATCTATACTCAACACTTGAAGTTAAGACTTAACCTAAACTATAAAAAGGAGATGCTCTAAATCTACTCCCACTCGAATTATAGAGCATTCCGTAAGATAAATCAACATAATTTAATTCAATACCATTTAGCAATTATCTTAAATAACAATTTGATGCAGAAGCTTCTAAATTATGAGATCAAAAATTACTAAATGCTAAAATGAATGTTTCAATTATACAGAATTCTGATTAAGAGGAAGGAAACAGATTTGCTACTTTAAAATCTTAATCTAAGGTAAACTATACCCAAAGCATTCCAATTAATAAAGGCTATTAAGTATTAGTATACGAATCAAGTCCTTTTAAAGCAAAAGTAGTATTTCAAAAGAAGACTTCTACCACTTCAAATTAACTAAACGATTCACAAATCAATCATCTTAAATTAACAATATCATTCTAATGAATTAGTATTCATCGGCGAACAAGACTAAGGAAAATCTAAGTGAAGTATCAAGGTAATGTACCTGATTGTTCTCCCTGCTTAGCAACTCCCAGAATAGGATTGGTTATGGCTTATCCTTCTCTTAACACTTCTCCTTTCTCTTCAACCTCCAGCTATTTCTCTCAAATCGCCAAATAAAGGAGGTAGCAAAAAAAAAACAAAGGAGAAAATGGAGAGTTCGATTCAGTGAATAAGAGTAGAAGGTGGCTAGATGGGGCATCGTACTCCCACTACTTCTGGAATTTCAGTGATCGTGCGAAAAGAAGAAGGCAAGCAAAGAGTTTATTACAGCCGTCCATTCGATCTTTTGATCGAATGTTTGGGATTATCCCGAGGAAGCAAAATAAAGACAGCCATTGGATTTCAATTAGAAAACACAGGACTGCCAGGATCCAATGATCCTGCTGTCCCATGATTAGCCAAAAGCGGCGGATCCACGCAAAATAAATAAGCCGTTGGAATGTATTTATGAAATATTTATATTAATTATTTTAAATACATTATTTGATTAATTAAAATACACATAATATTAATCAAAATTAAAATATCTAAATGGATTCCGAAAAATCCCAAGAATTCACCCTTACCTAATTGAGGTGTGGGGAACTCAAAAATGCAATCAGATTTTTGATAGGAGGTCAATTTAATTATCTTAATTTTCTGGGTATTTAAATTTTAATAAAATATTCGGGAAAAATTCGATGACTTCCAAACACTTCCAAAATACCACCCATAGCTAATTTGGGTGTGGTGAGTCCAATGGTAGACTCCATTTTTGATTCTGAGGTTTAAATAAATTTGGCATTCTCGGAATTATCAGAAAGCTAGGAAGTGTTGGAAATTGCTAAACGATCTCCAAATCGCATAAAATTTTATATGAAGACTCCCTATACTAATACAAAACTAAAGGAAAAGGATTAGAGTTAATTTGATCACTAACTGATGGGTAACAACACTAGGGTTGTTACACACATGGCCAAGAAATGCAACTAAATAAAGCCAAAACTCGCACTGTGAGTCCTTGGCATATAATTCGTGGTCGCACATCTCTTCCAATGCACTTTGCAGATGATCTTCATGATCTATCTTATTTTTGGAGTAGATCAAGATGTCGTCGAGGAAGACAATAATGAACTTGTCGAGATAGGGCTTGAGCACACATTGCATTGTATCCATAAAATTTGACAGTGCATTTGTGATTCCAAATGACACTATGAGGAATTCGTAATGTGTGTACTAGGTTCAAAATGCTGTCTTCTCAATGTCTTCTTCTTTTATTTGTAGCTACTGATAGACGGAACGTAGATTAATTTTTGAAAATACTTTAGCTCCTGTTAGCTCATCAAATAGATCGTCGATCCTAGGTAATGGATACTTGTTCTTAATTGTTACCTTGTTGAGCTCTTTACAGTCGATGCATATTTGCATTGAACCATCTTTATTTTTGATGAAAAGCATTAGCGCACCCCAAGGAGATGAACTAGGTCGAATTAGACCCTTCTCGAGCAATTCTTGGAGTTGACTGTGTAACTCTTGCAATTCTTTTGGCGCCATGCGATACGGAGCTTTGGATATAGGCTGATTTCTTGGGATAACTTCTATCGAGAATTCCACCTCCCTAATCAGTTGAAGACCCGGAAGGTCTTCGGGGAAAGCATCAAGAAACTCATTAACGATTCTATTCTCACTTAAGGGTACAACTTCCTTCTTTTCACCTATTATTGTTACTAAGTAAGCAACACAACCTTTCTTTGCCAAACTTTCTGCTTTTAAGGCATTGATTAATGAAGCATGTGTACTGAGTTTCCCAATAAATGACTTGGCTTGGGGACCACAACCTAATGTAAACTTCTTCTTCTGACAATTAATAGTAGCACCATGTTGGCTCAACCAATTCATTCCTAGGATCACATCAAAGTTGAATATAGGAAGGACCACTAGTTTGGCCTCAAATTTGCTATCATCAATAGGGATTTGTATTTTACAGAATTGATGAGCTGTCATCTGGGCTCCAGATGGCAATCCTACGTTTAAATAGATTGCTAGGTGGTATAAAGGCAAGTTAAGAGATTTGACCAAGTTTCAAAAATGAAAGTGTGACTAGCTCCAGTGTCAAATAATGCACTGCAGGTTTTATCATTTACACTTAGCAAGCCTATTTATATATGCAGAAAGTTAACAAAGTATTTGTGAAAGTATTGATGATAAAAATAGATTATTTTGGAATCGTGTACCTGAAAAAACATTATTGTCTTCTGCTGCCTCAAGAGGTGCGAGGGTGTAGACTCTGGCGGGACCTGCAGGCTCATTGTATGTCTACCATCATGGAGGTCTCGGAGCGTTAAAGCGAGGCATCATGGCTATCTCACGCTTCTGAATTTGAGACGAAGGTTGGGTGATTGATGCTGTCTGGGGTTTCTTGTAGCATATGTCAAAACCCTGTTGACGCTTTGTGTAATTAATTTGATCACCGTCAATAGTTTCCTAGGAGGCACATTGCAAGTAGCTGTGGCATGATCTTCTGCAAGTGAAACAAGCACGACCCCCATGGTAGCATCGGCCATGGGGATGAGGTTGAGTGCAACCATTGAAGAAGTCGGTGGAAGGGGCCTCTGCTTCAAGCTGATACAGCCTGGCTCGTTTAGGGTGCTCATGTCGAAATGAAGATGACCCAAAAGTCCACTTGGGCCCTTCAAATACTTCAACTTGCTCCACCATTTTGGCAGATTCCAAGAGGTCTGCAAAATTGGTCAAGTGGAGGGAAATGACGTGTCTTCGAATGGAGGGTCACAAACCACTATGGAAGCGGTGGCATCGATCTAATTTGGTAGGGACAAGGTTAGAGGCGAATCTTGATAATCGCTAGAATTCATATTCATATTTTGAGACGGAATGGTTCCCTTGTTGTAGTTTCAAGAACTATCCCCCAAGTTATGCTTTGCAGAAGTGGGGATGTACTCAGCTTGAAATGGTTCAATAAACTCATCCCATGTAACCTTCCCAAGCTCAAGGTCGGTGAATATTGTGTTACGGGTATTGTCCCACCAATACTTCACCTCATCTTGGAGGAGATGGGTGGTCAACCGGATTACCTCAGAATCAGGACACTTAATATTGGTGAGATTTTTCTCCACCATTTTAATCCAATTGGCCATGTGCACAGTAGAAAGGCTTCCATTAAAAGTGGGGGGCCTTAGACATAGGAAGCTATAAAGTAGTCCATCTGTGGACTGAACATGGTGATGGAATGAGTAGTGGTGTGCAGAGGCTATCTCAGCATTTGGATGACCTTGATTCAGGTGTGCCGTTAATAGTCACGCCATCCTCTCGTCTTGCTTTGATTGAGATTTTGCCATCCTTTCTGCTTGTTTGGTATGGGAATCTACTATCATTTTAACTACTTCAAGCAGTGCGCCCATTTCAGAGTGTGAACTACCAGATGCAGCTAGGGAGGAACTCTGACTAGGATTCATCTTTATACCAGTTTGAATTAGAAAATGACACTCATTTAGAATTTTGAGGGAATAAAATATGAAAATTCATGCATTACTCATTTTACTTAGAAATACATAAAGTAGGAAAATACAATAGAGAGAATGGACTAAAATGCTAAGGCATCTTTCCAATATATTTTGTAGAGAATGCACGACAAAAATCTTCAAAGGCAGCCTCACGCTGCCTTCCTTCGCGTCTATGGGTGAGTGCCCAGTAGGTGACAACCCACTCTTCAGCCTAGTCCTGAAGGAGAAGGAATATTATGGAGACCCGAATGTCGTTTGGACAATCTATCACTTCCAGCATGAAGGTCACCCGCTTCAGCCACTCCTTGTCCAAAACTAGAAGGTCGAAGCCTCAGAAGATGCCATGCTGGAGCAATCACTTTAGTACTCGAACACCTGGTTCTGACACCCCTCTACATATTTCCCTTACCTCTGATGGAACTGGGATACATACTCCCACGTGGCCTCGAATCAGCGATAGTACCACCAAAATGACATCCTTGAGTGTCTAACAACTCCACAAGTTAATTTAGTTCAGTTGTATCATTATAACTTATAAAGTTTCTTTAGTCTATGTTCTTTATACTTGAGCAATTCATCTTACTTATATATGTATTTTTATTTTTAATTCTTATGCCTTTTTATTCTAAGCATGATATTGTAGTAACTTGGATATAACTCTAATATTTTAACTAGTCACTGACTTGTTAGAAGAATCATCCATTAGATAGAGAGGAATGCAAATTCCAATTTGACACCTTATGGAATCCTCTGATACCAACTGTGGCGCCCTACCCCTTAATTACAAGGTTAAGCCAAGGGAAGGCGTGCCACTATGGCAAATCCCTCACTTATCATTGGATTAGGTATAATCCACAATCCACTAGCAAGGGAGAGATATCCTCAGAATACATACATCATGAATTAATCACTAAGTAAACACAAACTTAGAGTGCGAAAGCAAAGTGAAATAAAGAGTACATCGAGTTTACCACAATAAGTAAGGAAAATGCAACATATAACTCAGAATAATTAGTACAGTAAGAAAAAACACAGTTTAAATAGTACCTGAATTATTACAACATTTATATGAGTTTAATGACATAAAGAGCAATCACTCATCCTCACAATGAAAGTAGAAAAAGGACTATATAGCTTCTGGTCTCCCCAGCTCGTCCTCCTCAAGAAAAGGCTCCTCTTCAGGCACTAGCTCCTCAAAGCGATCCATATCTGACATTGTTGGTTTCACAATGTCAAGCCCTCAGCCAGCAAAAGAAAAATCTTATAAAACATTTGTCTAAGTACATTTTAGGCTGATAAATTTTCATGAGTTTGCTAATATCACCATTCCTTAAACTAAACAGAAACTAAAATAGCATAGGACTAATAAGCATACAAATGGAAATGGTAAGTTATAAATAAAACATTTATAACTAAGCAAGAATGAGGCAAAAGACTATCCTCAAAAATATGTTAAGACAAGGCTAGGCATATATGGAAAGAAAAAATACTGAAAAGAAATAATACATCTTAAACATGCTGATGATCATGGGACATATACAGATTTAGAAATATTTAATCCAACTATGGTACCTATAAGTAAGCAACAAAACATTTAGTAGCTATAATATATAAGTAAGTAAGTAAATTAAAGCGAACTGAAGGAAAGTACAACAGTAAACAAGAAATAACAAACATAAAATAGTGAATAGTAAACAAGTATGTAATAACTTCCATATCAGAAGAGGGCTAATCTAGCCAACTATAACATGATATTAGGAACCATCCCCAATCAAATAAGAGGCTTAATTAGGGTTTAATTTACTAACCCTTGATTAGGGTGATTAAAGGGTGAGTAAGAGAATTAATTATCCAAAATTAATTTCAAGGGTCTGAAATTGTTCCTTAGGGTACAAGGAGCAATTAGAGCCCTTAAACTCATAGATTGGATGTTTAGATGATTTTATATAATTTATTTAAGAATAGAGAAGTTTTGGCCAATATTCTTAAATCCAACCATTGGATCTGAAATTTTATTTTATATTCAGATTCCTTGAATTTTTCTGATTCAAATGGTATATTGGATCATACTATTTGGATCTGTATAACTAAAGTTATTTAATTAATTCATTCTGTATTTTTATTTAAATCAGAACTTTAGGTTTTAATTAAATTAAATCATAACTAATAAAAATACATTCCAATAATCGTTTAATTAACCGCGGCCCAAATTCCAAACCGCGCGGGTCAGGGCTCGGTCCGGCCCAAAATCCGTCTTCGTCTCCCTCCCGACGCATCCGCAGCCCTAATTTCTGAGACGGGCTTCCAACGCCAAATTCACCGCACTCCAGCCACGCCACGCCGCAATTTCGACGGCTACACATTCCCTGACCTTAGACGCTTCGATTGACCTACGAAGCCCTAATTAGGAGGTACGGGATCGCTGGATGACTACTCAGCCACAATCCTCCAGCTGGCGCACCTGTGAGGAGTAAATCCTCCTCACAGAGAGCACGGGTCACCTTGATCTTGATCCCTACACATTTAGGGATCAAGGAGGAAGCGGTAGGGCGACACGCAAGGCTCTGGGGTGGTCTGGATCCTTGGGGTCTTACTTGGCAATTTCTGTCGTTTAGGCTCGTGGCTGGATCGATCGATTCTAGTCGAATTGATCTATCTGGTCGCACCCAACCATCGATACCCACTTACAATCATTACTGAGGGGTATCGATGATGAATGAAGGCCCAATGGTTCGAGGGAATGCCGAGATCGAGCCAAAGAGGCCTGGCTAGCAGTGTGCATTTCAGACGGTGCTTATGCCATCTGGCGCACTGCCAGAGCTCACTGGAAGCACTGGACGACCGCTAGGAGCTAAGGGAGGGATCCTATCACAGCATCTAGGCTTGAGAAGATGCAAGTCGAGCTGAATTCAGCTCGACATAGGATATAGGAATGGCTGTACCTTGGTTTGCTGCGATGATGGCAATGCCGACTGCTCTGGTGGGGCTCCAAGTGATCGCACGAACAAGCTGGGGGTCTGAACGTCAGACCCACTATCAGCTGAAGCAGCAGGTCTGGCCGCCGGGGGATCTGGGAGCACCGAGAGAGAGGAGCAGAGGGAGATAATGAGCAAAGGAGCTCACTGAGGGGTTAACGGGGGTATATATAGGCTTAGGAGGGCTAGGACGGTGGATGCCGGGGCTCAGGCTCGGAATTGGCTCAGCTCAAAGCTCCACCCTAAATTCCCAAAATTGGGGAGAGCCCGACCTCCTGGCTCAGCCGGCTAGGCTCAGCCACTTGCGGAAAGGCGCCAACGGTCGAGCTGACCTAGCGAGAAGATGGCAGACAGGTCCGATGTGGCTGGGTATGGAGAATTTTCCGCTGTCTGGCCGAATCCTTGCGAGAACGAAGATGAATAGTGCGGGGCTCACCGCAACCGTCTGATGGCGAAGCTGTTGCGGATCGACGGCTTGATCCGGGATTCAAATAATGGAACCGCAGATTAAATCCTGCGCGTCCGAACTGAGATGCCGATCGGGCGGGTAGGATTAGATCACAGCGCGCGAGATAAGTGCCGTTGGATTAGCGCGCTGAGATGTGTGCTGAAGAATCCAGTGGCCGTCACGCGTGCGCCGCTGTCGGGACCCCGCAGCGGATCTGCTGCGGTCCCGACAGCAAATCCCACAGAATAAAATTAAATAAAATTTAATTTTTAATTAATTAAAATTATTTAATTAATTCTTAATTATTCTAAAATTTCCCAAATTCAATTTAGGGCCAAATGAGCTCCAAAAATTCCCAAAAATTCACCCTTAGCTAATTTGGGTATGAGGAATTCAAAAATGAAATCAGATTTCAATTTGGAGATCAAAATATTTTAGGTATTTTTCAGGACTTAGAAATAGCCAAAAATACTAAATTCTCCAATTTAGCTCTAATTGGTTTCAAACTTCTAGGTTTAGGTTTAAATGACTCATTGAATCCAATGGAATTAAAATCAAACCTTGGTTTAGCTTAATTAATCTAGTTTTAGCTAGGTTAACAACCTAGGGTTGTTACATAAGCCTCCTCTTAGGTTTTACTACTTATAGAGCTGCCGACGGCTGCATTGATGAGTGTCCTTGTATGAGCGTTCAAACCATTGTAAAAGGTTTGCACTTGCATCCACAAAGGAAGCCCATGATGTGGGCAACGCCTTAGGCATTCCTTAAATCGGTCCCATCCGTCATAGAGTGTCTCGCCTTCCAACTGAGTCAAGTTGGTTATTTCAATTCTCAACCGAGCGGTTTTTGCCAGAGGGAAATACTTGTCTAAGAATTTCTTAGCCAAATCATCCCATGTCCAGATGGAATTGCTTGGAAGATAGTTGAGCCAACTCTTGGCTCTATCTTGTAAAGAAAATGGGAAAAGCCATAATTTAACTGCATCTTCAGATATGCCACTAAATCTGAAGGTGTCATATATTTCAAGGAAAGTTGAAATATGTGAATTTGGATCTTCAGTGGCCAATCCCCTAAACTGATTATTTTGAGCCATACTTAGAGTAGAATGTTTGATCTCAAATTATTAGCTTCTATATTAGGCCTTACAATTGCATGGGGGATTCCCCTAATAGTAGGTAGTGCGTAATCTCTTAGTGCTCTTCCCCTAGGGTGCATAATATCTTAGTGCTCTTCCCCTAGGCTCTCCTAATGGCTCTCCAAGATTTTCATTATAATTTTCCATAACGGCTTGTTAGTTTAGCAATATATTTTGGTCTCTCCTAACCTGCAAGTATGTTCTCTCAATTTCAGGGTCAAACAGATAATCCGTGCAAACTCTTCTACTCATACACAACAACAATTAGGTTATCAAGAACAATTTTAGCAATAATGTTCAATAATTTAGCAATAATGAAAGAAAACAGAAAATAAAAATTGTTAGTACCTATAATCACAAAAATCAAAAATTAAAAGTATATGCAAGAAAATACTTAAATCACTAGTTACTTATAGATTACCCTTAATACAAAACAATTTCCAGTTCCTGGCAACGGCGTCAAAAATTTGATAGACTGTAAATACACGTCCGCGCTTACACACAAGTGTACCTGGTCTAAAGTATTAAGTGGAAAGTTTGAGTTTTCGAGATTTATCGAATCAAAGAGAACTGGATGTTTTGTTACTAAGGTGTATCTATTATCATTAATATTTAAGCTCTGAGTGTTTTGTTTAAGTTGGTTCCAAAATAAGCACAACAATCACTTAGTAGAAAATAAGTCAAATAAAAGGAAGAGGAGAGTTGGGTTTCTCCCACATGTCGTGATAGGTCACTTATGTATGATGATTCCTCAAGCGTTCATCTTTCATGTACTTAGATTTTAATCAAGTGCACATTGTTCTTCCTTGAGTTTTATCTCAATGATTCACAAGTTCAAATCTTGTGCACGAAATAAACACACAGTCGGTTCTATTTCAACACAAATATTCTTATAAGATTTTAGGTTTGTAGTTTTTATCTTATCTCTTGATCAAGGAGATGAGGGTTATTTATTTTTAATATCTTATAAGCATTAATTCCACTAAGAGTGTCACTCGCATCACACATAGTTGAGATGAGGGATTGAATTCATTGGGCTCAATGACTATATCACCACGTTCATGAGCACACAACTATTTCTTTCCCGCCCATAATTAACTTCCACTTATGATGAGCAGAGGAGCTCAGTTAATGGGTATTAGCGTCACACGCATCAACATTTTAGTTGAGCTTAGATTAAGGTGCACTAAGCTCGAGAACTTTCTCACATAGTTCTAAGCTCTCATGCAATCATAAATTTAGCATCTAAACCAAGGATAGCTATGGAGCACAAGACAATTTAGACCTTCAGTTCATTAGTCCATCTTCCTTTGGTTCACAATCAAGACTATAGTAATATTATGCATTTCTTGGGCAAGGCATTAAGTTTATAACTTTTATTAAAACTTGAGGAAAACTTCATACCAATTAAAGTAACTATCAAATATATGGGATTACCCCAACCCTCCCCAAGGGAGGCTTAGCTCTCCATTACAAAAGAGATGAAAAAGAACACATACATGGATAAAGACCCTTTCATGATCAACTAAGAAAAGAAATTGCAAAATGAGGGTTTAGAAAATACTAGGAACGTTCCTTGGAAGTTCTCCAAACTCTTCTTCTCCTAGCTTGAAGTCCCCCTCTTAGGTCCTTAGTGCTGCCTTTCTTCCCCTTCTCCTCAGCAAGTTGAGCTCTTCCACCCTTGGGGAGTTCCTCTGTTCTTCTATGCAGCCCTTCTCTTCACTTAGTTGAAGTGAGCAAAAATTGGAACCCTCCTCTAGTCAATAGGGGAGGTATTTATAAATGAGGGCTGCATCTTCATTCTCCAAATCCAAAAACCAGCACATTCCCTTAAAATCTGAGCAGTGATGGAAAAATTCACTTGATAGATGAGGTGACCAATTCTTTCCATTGTTTTAGCCATTACATCAACTCATAAGTACATTCTCTCAATTAAACACAGAGCTGCAGTAGGAGGAATGATGGCTGGAGACAAGAGGCTGGTTAGGTGTCTTGTCCCAGCCACATTTAATGCCTCTTCCAGAAAAATTTGCGGTGGGCCGCTGCAACGCGAGATGGCGCAAGCAATTTCTGCATATAAGCCTGCTGCCACGCGCGATCGCATCCGTTTCTCGCAAAATGACCCGCTGCAGTGCGCTGTGGCGCTAGCGTTTTGCAAAGCGCACCACTGCAGTGCACTGCAGTGCCAGCATTTCACAAAATGCTCCGTTGCAGCATGCTGTAGTGCTAGTATTTGCAAACAGACACGCTGCAGCGCTCGATCGCGCCCGCGGTTCGCAAACTGAACCGCAGCAGCAATGGTGTAACAACCCAGGTTGTTACCTGGCTCAATTAAGACTAATCTAAGTCTTAATTAAGGTTCTAAGTCACTAATTAAGTAATTTGGAACTCATCTCTGAAACCTAGGTCAACTCAGAAGTCAATTGAGTCAAATCAGAAATTCTGGAAAAATTCTAAACCCTAAAAAATTGACTTTTTATTTAGACCTCAAATTGAAAATCTGACTTAGCCATTGCGTTCAGAACACCCAAATTAGCTAGGGGTGAAATTTTGGAGGCATTTGGAAGTCGTTGGATTTTCGTCGAATATTTTAATAATATTTAAATACCCCAAATAATCAAATAATTAAATGCTCGTCGAAACGAAAATCCGAGTGCGTCGTTGCGTTCCTCACCCTTCATTTAGCTAAGGGTGATTTATTGGAATTTTTTTTTTTAAATTTTATTTAGTTAGTTAAATTTATTTAATAAAATCTGTTGAAAAATCAATTAAATAATAATATAAATTTAAATATTTAACGGATTCCGTCAACTATTCCTAACGCCGTCACCTATTTTCTATTCGCGCCGTCAATCTTGACGACTCCTCCTGCGCCGTCTGATCGCGGGATCAGATGGCTGTGAGGCGTCGTCCCCGCGAGAGTGCCGTGTGGCCGAAGGGGGGCTGCACGCGTCGCCCTAGCCAAGGCGCTGGAGCTCGCAGAGGCCAGATGTCCTCCCCACCGCATGTAATTGTTGCTTTAGAATTAATATAAGACATCTAAGACTCTATCTTATCTCGGTTTCATCTCTGAAGAACTGATTTTGGCGATTGAAGCTCGAACCTTCCCTGCCATCCATCTAAGGTACCTGATCTCAGTTTGATTTCAGATATTATTGTTTCTATATGCAATCCATATCTTAATAATCAATCCATACGGTTCGAATAAGCTAAGGAGTCTTCGATCGGACGGGATCTTCGATCGAAGATCCCCCTCACGAAACCCTAATCTGGCGACTCTCGGGGAAGACGAAGCGTCATCCCGAGCGAGCTGGCCACTTCAAACCTGTTCAACGATCCATCTGTACCCGGTCCGGTTCGGGAGGAAGGCGAATCGCCGCTCGTCTGCAGCTGTCGGATGAAACGGTGATCCAGCCGTTAGATCTAGTATAGATCAGATCTAGTCCGATCATTATGAACCGGTTCGATCCAGAACGGTTCATCTGGACCGGTCGAACTGCCATCTGTGAACTGATCACGGTCGACGTACAGTGGCAGCTGGAGGGCCCCGCGCGCAGGCAACGAGCCAATCCCGCTAGGACACGTGTCTCGCGGGACAAATCCTATCGGGTCTGCAGCGTCTATGGGTCCCACCTTCGTACCGTCGGCAAATCATAGAGTGCCACGTGTACCTGTTTAATAAATAATAAAATCATATATATAAATATAACGTTTTAAATAAATGAATTTATATAATAATTATAATAATAAAAGAATTATTAATACAATTAAACAGAATTTAATTAATCAATTAAATCAATTTTTTAAACTTTAATAACTCCTAAAATACTCATCCAAATTATGCAAATGAATATATCAAATTGATCAGAAAAATATGAGGAATTTATTGATGCCAATAATTTTGCATTTGGACCTGTATCTAGCAAAGTGATTATTTAGGGTTTAATTTAAGTTAAATTAAATGTTACAAGTCTTATTTAGCTCATAACTTTGTGTAGGTTGACCCAAACATATTGAATATGGGTCTTAAAGTGATCAAAAAATCCTAAGGATTAATTTGATAATGTTCATTTTGCTGTTTGGATTAGTATTTGCCTAATCATTTTAGGACCTAACCCTAATTACCCTAATTAGACCTAGAACTTCAATTGACCATATCTTGGTCAATTGAACTCCAAATTGAATGATTCAAATATCAATTTAAATCAGAAAAACCTAATTATTAATAATCTGTAATGATATTTTAGATCCAATGGTTAGATTTGCTAATCACCCCTAATCACCCTAAATATTGATTAGTGAATATTAGCAAATCTAGTAATCCAAATTGAGTGATTTAAGTTTTAGAGGATTCCTAGAGATCTATCTGTGAGGTTGGATTAGTATTTGAGTGCTTAATTTTACTAATCACTCACTAATCACTCTTAACCCTAAATTGGTCATAACTTAGTCAAATTAGATCCAAATTGAGCCTACCACATGTCATTATGATCAGTGGACTAATTTTAAACCATAGCCACTGATTTTACTCAATTTGGATACTAATTGGCAAAGTTAGGATTTTTGATCCATAATTAAGGATTCCTTAATTACCCTTTTAACCCTAAATCTTGTATTGGCCATAACTTGGCCAATACGTATCAGAATTTTGCAAATTTAGATTCTATGGAAAGCTTAGGTAGTAAAGAACAATAATCTGAAAGAAAATTTAACTTTCACTTAGTTAAATTACTAATTTGCCCTTATGAGTTAAATTCACTAATTTGATCTCATGTGGCTTAATAATCACCCAAAATTAATTTAGTTCTGTCTAATCTTACATTAGACAGTAAGAAATACTTTCCAAAAGAAAATTTTAGAATTTAAGCCCTAGATCAAAATTTGATCTTTTGAACCCTTAAGTAGGGGCAAAATGGTCATTTTGCCCAAATTTAGGGTTTAGCCTTTAAAAGCCCTAAATTCAGTTTCTAATCACTAAAATCAGTAAATAGAATAATTTAGAACTAAAATTAATCAAATCCAAGTCTAAATTAGATTTTGATTAAAATCTCAAAATTTGCTCCTTAAGGAAAATTTCCTAAGTCTTAAGTGAGTGATTTCTCCTTCTTTAATTATTCTTAGACCTTTCCTTAAGTCTTTATAACATTAGTTAGGATGTGTGTCTTGAGAGATACTCTTAGTAATTAAGAGCCTTATTTCCTAAGATTAGGAATAGATCTTAAGTTAGAATTCATCTATTGATTAAATTGGGTTACTCAATTAGATGAAACCTTGAGTTTACTAGTTTCTAGATTTTTTCAGTTTATTAAATGATTATTTGATCTTTAAACTTTAGAACTAAGAATAGAGATCTATCCTAATGAATTTGATTTATCATTAGGATTTGCCTTAACCTAATCCGTGAGTTTTGGGTTCTAAACTTAGACCCTTACATTATACCTTTAGATTAAGTGATTAGACCCCATCATCTGGAGTCTAATTCTTAATCTTTTCATCTTGATTTAGCTATTCAAGATGAGGTTGGGATGAATTAAATTACAAAACTAGGTCGATGATTTATTCACTTTAACCAAATAGTCATCTTTTGATTTAGTTATAATTAGGACGTGGCCAGTCATAATTATCTTCAACTAGTAGGATTCGTGATTCTAAGTTACAGACTGTGTAAGAATTGATGATTCTGAAACTTATGTAACTTAGAGTAGATAGAACGAATAAAGTAGATAACAACGGATATCACCTGTGTTTTAGATAGAGTTTCTTGCTCATTTTGATTTTGATGCTTCGCATTCCTTGATTTTGAGCCTTATACCTTGAACATGTATTATGTACTTAAGATATTTGATAAATATCTTATGTCAACCTTGAACATTCATAAGCAAAATTATGTTTTCGTTTCATAAGTGGTTTGTAAGGTGTAGCTTGATTAGTATACCTCTCCGATCAACCCGTTCGGGTCGGCAACCTTTCGAGGGTTTAATGTCCGACAGTCTATGGCCATGCCTAGTCCGAGTGATAGGATGGATAGACTCTTCCCATACTGACTATAAAATCAGGATTCTGATATGGTTATACTAATTCAAGTACACTTACATTCAGTTCTGTCTTAGGTCATTAGGCTAAGAGTTTTCAGTGATGTTCAGTTCAGAGTTTCTTAGCTCATCAGGCTAAGATTTGCTGAGTATATTTTCAGTTTGAGTGACTTAGATGATCACTGCAGTTTCCATTGTCAGTTGCTGTTTTACTTGCGTATTCTGCATTGTAGCACTGTTTTACTTACAGCTTTCCTGCACGTGTTTTTATATAGGATGCTATTTTTACTTACTGTTTTCATATGCTCACAAAGGATGTTAGTTATTTTCAGTTTTTAGACTATTCAATTTTTGTATGTTACTTAGCATAATCTGTTGATTATAAGCATGTTTAGGTTGTATTTTCTTTACATTTTTGTTTAGTCTTTCTTTTTACGTACCTATCTTTGTTGCAGTTGCTTGGAGGAGGTATGTGCTTACTTCCTAGTTGCTTTAGTTATAAACTATTTGTTTATAACTTTATACTGTTCTTTTTGTACGCTTTTCTGCACCTATTTGCTTCAGTTTCTGGTTTATGGTGATATTCAAGTAATTTAATAAAATGTTTACCCTAAAATGTGCTTAGACAATAGTCTAACTAGTTTTTCTTTTGTTGGCTGGGGCCCTACCATTATGAAACCGATAATAGTAGGTTCAGAGTTTGTTGGAGTAGCTGATCCAGTGGAGTGCTTGCCATTGGTGGAGGAGCTCGTTTCTGAAGATCTTTAGTTCTTTTTTTCTTTCTGCCTGTGAGATTGAGTGTTCTTTTCAGTCTTTCAATCTATTTTAATTTGTTGTAATAATACAGGTTTAACTTTTCTTTTCTGCTATTTACTTATTATGTATTGTTGTATTTATACTGTATGGATGGATGTTATACTTTTATTACTTCCGCACTCTGAGTTCTTGTATGATCATTTAGTCATAGTATTTTTGGATGAATGGCAAAGTCCTTAGTTAAGTTGGATTAGAATGTGTGTCTAATCCAGTCCTAAGTGGGGACCTTGTCATTTGGTGACCCCTCCACCGTAATCATGTTAACTTAAGAGTTAACAGGACCACGACGGGGAAGGGCCGCCACAAATGGAGAGGGAGCTGAGGTCTCTTTGCGTGTGTAGGGAGAGGAAGATGGCATATGAAATGGAGAGGGGAAGGCAGATGGGTCCCAGGTGCAGAAGAAATAGAGAAAATAAGGATTTTAAGGTGTTCTAAATTAATTAATGCATTTAATCAATTAAAAATCAGATTAATATATGAGTTCCAAAAAATCTCAAAAATTCACTCCTAGCTAATTCAGGGCGTGAGGAACACGATAAAGTTAGATTTTGAGTCTGATGAGTATTTAATTTCTCTATTTTTTGGGGCATTTAATTATATTAAAATATTCGTGAAAAATTTGATGACTTCCAAACACGTCCAAAACATCACCCCAAGCTAATTTTGGGGGTGACGATCGCAATGGCGAAGTCGGATTTTGAATTTGAGGTAAAATTAAATATCTCAATTTTCTAATTAATTAAATATTATTATAATAATCAAAATATTAAATTAAGGCTTGATTCGCTCCAAATCTTCAGGGATTTGTTCTAATGACTAGATGAACTCAATGGAATGATAATTAGGATGTGATCAAGCTAAGTAACAACCTAGGGTTGTTACAATTAGCTCTCAGCCTTTCTTGAGGTTAAGTCAGCAGCCCTTCAGTTTAGTTTCAACTATTCAGGGATAGGTGGATTCATTCCCGAGTAGCGCATCATTCCGCCGCCGATTGATTATCTCTTTTGGATGCAGTGATGGGGCGAGGCGCTACACCATATTCAAAAATTGAATGTTTTTTTGGATATTCTATATGATACTGCAAAGTGTTTGAAGGCTTATTATAATGACCCATCATGGTTATGGTATTTACAATTTAGGTATCTCAACTTTGATGGACATGAAATGCTATCAAAGAAAGAGATGGTGAAAGGTTTACCACAGTTTTAGCAAACCAAATCAAGTATGTGAAGAATGATTATTTGGAAAGCAATCTCGCAAATGTGCTCTCTAAGCGCCATTTTATATAAGGGAAAATATATGTAGCCCTTCCTATTGCCCAAAACATATTGAACTATAGCTTTGTTGACAAACTGTAAATACACTCCGCGCTTATACGCAAGTGTACGTGGTCTGAAGTCATAAGTGGAAAGTTTGAGTTTTCGGGATTTATCGAACCACAGAGAACTGGATATTTTGTTACTAAGGTGTATCTATTATCACTAATGTTTAAGCCCTGAGTGTTTTGTTTAAGTTGGTTCCAAAACAAGCACGACAATCACTTAGTAGAAAATAAATCAAATAAAAGGAAGAGGAGAGTTGGTTTTCTCCCACATGTCATGATAGGTCACTTATGTATGATGATTCCTCAAGCGTTTATCTTTCATTTACTTAGATTTTAATCAAGTGCACATTGTTCTTCCTTGAGTTTTATCTCAAGGATTCACAAGTTCAAATCTTGTGCATGAAATGAACACACAGTCGGTTCTATTTCAGCACAAAGATTCTTATAAAAAGAACAAGGAAATGTTCGTTTCGACAAACTTAGTTTCTGTCGACATGCCGAGACGCATGCATGGGTCTAGCCAGGGCGCATCAAGGTATTGTGGGCCATAACTTAAGGGAACTAATGTAATGTATGACATAATCAGCCCAATTAGAGGATGCTTGGGCAAGTGCCAGACAGAATGAGTGATGTTCACAATACGCTTAGATGTGGATGCAGAGGGACTTCAGTACTTTCCTATCCGGGCGTCAAAGCGCTTAGTTTCAAGAACAAAGACAAATGCAAATTTTTATATTGTTTATAAATTCATAAAGTTTGTTCTAACTTTAAATCATATTATAATATAAAAAATAGAAATAGATATTTTATTATAGCTCATGCTTTTATAGTTTGTCTCATTTCATCTCTTGTGAATGTGATATGTCCTGACATGAAATGTTGTGTTGTTAGCTAGATTGACGGCACACATACTATCACTATCCAGTCTTTCATCATCTTGCTTCTTGCCCAACTAACCCAAGAAACCTTTCAACCAAATCAATTCATTGCTCGTGCCTCGCTTATGACAACATATATATATATATATATATATATATATATATATGCCAACGAATGCATTTGCCAACATGCACATAAGTATACTTCAAATTAAAAGATTTAGAAAATTAGTGAATGTTTATAATGAATTATGTTAAGGTTCAAGGTTGGCAAAGGATTATAAATTGTTACATCATTTTACCTACATTTTCTTATAAAGAGAATGTCTTATGCATATAGAAAGCACTGAGGAACCGCTTGATTTGGCCCACTTAATTGTTTTGGACAAGCCCTGGCGTGGGCATCGATTTAGCCCAGGTGCACCGGGGTAATGTGGGCAGTAGAGCTTAAGCGGGCCCGGGCACGAGAGTAGGCCCGAGCCAAGCAGAGGATGCTTCAGCAAGTGTCAAACAAAGTGAGCGATGTTGGCAATGCGCTCGGACGTTGAGGAACTTTGGCCCTTCGTGATCCTAGTGTCAAAGCACTTTGTTTCAATGAAGACAAATGCCCGACCGCAAGCGGGTGAGAACAAACCCGGCATGTTGAGATGCACGACCAAATGCCCTGATTCATGTATCCAACGGATCACGCCCAAATGTGGACGGATTGGATTAGACGAGTAATGGTAAATTTTAAATGGCTTCGATTATTTTTAAAATCACTTTACTAAATCAATGATACTTAAATATTTTATCGCCAAGTGCAATTGCATTAAAAAATCTTAATTCAATTTCTTGAATACTTTTTTTCTGAATTTAATTTGCAGCACTAAAATTTTGGATTTAAGCTGAGAAGCGGTGCCGCTAATTTATACAAAACTGAATCATTAGCCGTTAATTTAAATAAAAAATAAATAATATTGACGTGCAAGTATATGCATTTTTTTTATCTAAATGTCATCTCAGAATCTTAGAAAATTAAAATTCTAAAACCAGCCTTAAAAATAGAGACCAAGAGTGTATCCTAAAGGTCTCCAGACTCTAGAAGAAAACAAAATAACCAAAAATAAAAAACATAACAAACAGCAACACACAAAACACAGAACATGGAGCACAGCAGCATCCAATATAGACACTGATCATCCAGAAAGTAAAAACTAAAAGAGTAAACCTGAAGCCGATGAATGAAGACGACCTCTTTCTGTGCATGCTTTAACACCTGTATGGAAAATTGCATAAACATCCCTACCTCTCCACGAGAGACGGAGACAGGTTTACTGGAACGACCCGAGAGGAAGGTGCCGAACATTGGGAGCTTGAAGGTGCAGCTAACCAAAAAGGCCAAGCTATAGAGAGCCCCATCCTTCAAAGAAATAAGGAGACCAGTAAACCGCAAAGCCAACATATTCCGTAAGATATTCAGAGTTGCAAAAAGTCTACAGGCAACGAAGTTCACAACATCATTCAGCCACCACAAAAGAACCCGCCAGCAAACCAGCATATACAACATACAGACCCAGTAGGAGATCAACCTCCTAAGCACCCCAAAGGTCAACAGGACCTTCCTAGCAAACCAAACGAGCATTCCAAAAACCTCACACTACAAACCAATGAAACAACCCCAGCTTAAATTCAACCGACAAAACCACCCCATCAAACCAAAAGACCACCTCAAAGGACACCAGCTGTGAGCCCTCAGACAGCCCCAGCAGTAAACCCAAAACAAACTACCGCACCATCCAACTCTAAAAAAAGAGACATCAGCTTACCAAACCAGCAAAAGATACAAAAAAGCAAACCCAAAACAGGAAAAGCTTCTACAATTTTATCAGAATATAAGGGAATCGAAGAGTATTTAGTCTTATTTTGCGCATTCCAAATGTTCCAAAGAGTATAGCTAACAATCAACTTGCCAATATGAATTTTATTCTTATGCGAAGGCCACCGAATAAATATTCCTTTAATATCAGGAGGGATGGCAGCCATATTCAACTTAATGTTCATTGAAGCCCAAAATTTGTTGCTAGCTTTGCTGTTGATAAAATCATGGCATTTAGAAGTTAAATTGTATCCCTTTGTTTGCATAATACAATCCATGCTAATGAAGTTATTATAGAGCCTCCAGAAAAAAATACTTATAAGATTTGGGATACATTTATTCCAAATCCAAATAGAGGACGTTGAAGGGCTATGAGACCTACTAACTTGCCAAAGTGTGGTTAAACTAATTTTTTTTTATTGGAGCATAGGTTTGAGTTTGCCACCTTAACCTGTTCAAATTTATGATTAAAACATTAAATTTTGGCAACCATATCTAAAGGCAACAAATTATGAAGAAAGATTAACGTTCCACCCAGTATTATTGTCAAAACAATCAGCTAAAGTTAGCTTTTGGTTTCTAATAATGCATCTATTGTTGGCCAAAATTTTAATTCTGTTTCAGCAATTATACCAGAAGGATATAGAAGTGTCAAGATCATCCCAAGTTAAAGATTCTTCTATAATGTCCCAAGAAGAAAGCATTCTAGTCCAAGTGTTAGAGTCAGTAATTTTTTGTTTGGTTTGAGAAGGGTGAGTTCTAGCACAATATTAAGCTTAAAGGATGGCCGACCATATAGTGTTAGAGGTTCTAAATTTCTACCAAAGCTTAAGGGAGAAAGCCTTATGTAAGGTAGAAAGACATCTAATTCCGAGCCCTCCCTCAAGAATGGGATAAGTGAGATGATAAATCTAATAGTTATAGTATTTTAAGCTAATAAAAGCAAACACTTTTTAGTAGAATTTGTATGCTTTGAAGTGCTTTTTCTATTTTCAGGGCAACGAAGAACAAAATTCAAGTCTGGGCTAAGAAACTAAAAATCTTGAAGAAATACGCTATGGCGCGCCACAACTGGCTGTGGCAGAAATCCAACCGAGTGCAATGTTACCGCACGCTGTAGCGGACCTGAGACCAAGACTGTTACATTGCTGCGTGCCACAGCAAACCTTCAACTGAAAGTCAGACGCTACCGCGCGCTACAACAGATGTATAATTTAGTTAGGAATTTCACATAATATAATTATTCGAAAGTATCACACTACAACGGTCCAAAGACCAAAATGCTGGCGCTACCACGCACTGCAGTGGAACCAAAGCAAAGACTCTTACGCTACCACGCACCATAATGGAATTAAAATATTGCCCGACGCTTCACATTACAGCCAAAATTCAAAATCTTGCGCCATCACGCTTTGTAGTGTCCCAAGAACCAAAACCCTAGCACTCCTGCATGTTACAACGCCCTTAGAACCGAGACTCGGGCATTATCTCATACCATAGTGCCTCCCAAATTTTTCCAGGTAAAAGCATTAAAAGTAGCATAGGGAAGGCCAAAGATCATATTTCTTCCCCTTCCCATAGTAAGAATTAATGGCAGAGCAATTAGACTTCCTCAATTCCCAAATGGAATAAATGAAATAACTCTTAATAATAGTTTAAGTCTCAAGAAGAGGAAAAGGATGGCATCACAAAATCTAAGAAGGTTTATTAAGGATTATAAAAGCATGGCTCTAAGACTAAGAGAGGGTTCCAAATTTTGGCAAAGGATAAGAGTATTTTATACAGCAGCTCAGCTCTTACAAGAGAAAGGAGGAGAGTTCCCCCTACCCAAAGAAATAGAAGGTTGCATACTGAAGGCGAAAGATTCAAGCATAAGAGCTGAAAGGAAGAAGAGCTTAGAGACGAAGACAAGGCTGACAAATGCGACAACAGTTCCCATATTTGTATCACCTCCTAAACTCATTTTCTTTTCTGTAAAATCCATGCAAAGGCTTCCTACTGCTTGTAATGTATTTTGTATTATCATTTTAATGGCAGCCTAAACCCTCCTTGGGGAGGGTTGGGAGTAAGCATATACTGATTTAAGAAATAAAAGTGTTTGTACTCTTCGAATATCAATTAATGTATTTTGATCTTATGTTTTTGATTTAAATTTAGTGAAGAATGAAATGGATAAGAAAATGTTACGAGGCATTAGATGCATTATGTGATGTGGGTGATGTGACATAACCCATCTAGCCTAATGTCTCATCTCCTTAGCTAAACCAAAAATTGATGTATGTGAGCCATTAGTGGAATCAAGTTCATGTGATGCATAACTAAAATTGTAGATTTCATAACTTAGACGTAAGCCTTGAACTCAATCAATATTGATCACAAGAAAGTCTTTGTACTGAGATTGAACGTTCATATGTTTATCTCAAAGCACTAGGCTAGACTTAATACATTTGAGGGCTTTAAGTCTGTTTCTTGAGATTTCTTATTCACCCTTATAAGGGGAATTATGACTATAAGGGTGAATAAGAAAGCTCAAGAAATAGACTTAAAGCCCTCCATATTCAAACACAAACATATCCATTCTAGGTGGCAAAGAAACAAATCAGTAAAAACCCTAGATTCAGAATCTAAAATGAAAATTGACCAATTAAGTGAAGCCAATTCTGAGAGAATTGAATGCACCCCAATTGGGGGCGGTAATGTTAAGAAAGAAAAAATTAAAAAGAAAACGCGTCGTTGTAAACGAAAGAAAAAATTAAAAACTGTGGAAAATCTCCCTACAACAAAATTTGAATACCTGAGTATGAGCATTACTAGTGACAATCTGGTATATCCTCACCCAGCACCCGCAAAAGTTTTGAAATAAATTTCTAGGAGAAATTCAGAAAAAATAATTGCATTGGTCAGGCTGACGATGTTAAACCAAGCGCTTCTAGAGGCAACCCAATCCATTTTTGAATACTTATGTTTGTAGTTTCTTAGTTTAGTAAAAAAATAGATTAGGTAATACTGAAAATATAAAAAAATGTCAACTAATTTGTAGAAATAGCTAAATCTTCAAGAAACTCATTACAGCAGGCGCTACCACATGCCATGTCGCATTTCATAGTTGGAGCGCACCGGGCACCGTGGCGCGCTGCAGCGGAATTCGAACCTGTAGCACGCCGTAGTAGCCCTGTATTTGAAAATGAGGCACTATCGCACTTATGGCACCATATTCAAAGCTTGGACGTGCGCAGCATGCAATGCTGAATTTTACAGCTTTTGGATTTATTGACTGGGAGGGAATTCCCAAGCAGTCAAAGTAGCTACATCGTGCCTTGGAAGCTGAAATCTAAAAAATTTGTTGAAAAGAATCATTCTTTTTTACCTTCTTAAGCACTGATTACTGCTCACACTTATGGCATGCATTAAAGTCATTTGACTAGCCATTTAAATGTGTTTTAATTATAACTAAGGAGAAAATAAAATTCTGGAGATCTATAAATTGAGAGGAGTGGAGAGGATCACCACACACTTTCTCTTTGACAAAATTCTGCCTTATAACTTAGAGCACTCAACACCTCTCATAGACTTATGGCATCCTATAAAAAGAGTGTGGCAAGCAAGGGAGCAACAACCTCAACATCTGGAAGAAATTAAACAACAAGAGGTTCTCCTCAGTCGAGGCAGAACAAAGATTCGTCCAAATCACGTCAAAGAAAAGGCACATCCCGGAGAGGGGGTTCACCCTCCCTTATTGTAACAACTCATATTGTTACCCTAGTTAACTAAGACTAAACCAAGTCCTGATTTTGACTCTAATACTCTAAATAAGTCATTAGGACCACACCCTGAAGTCTTGGTCCAAATCAAGTGTTAAATAAATCAAATCCTGATTTTTGGAATTTTAGTAACTCTGGAATTTGTCCTATCTAAATAGACCTCAAATTGAAAATATGTCTTCATCATTATGCTCATCACTCCCAAATTAGCAAGGGGTCATGTTTTGGATACTTTTGGAAGTCATTGGATTTTCATCAAATATTTAATATATTTAAAATACCCCAAAAATGGGAAAAATTAAATTCTCGTTAGAATCAAAATCCATCTTCATCGTTGCGTTCCTCCCCCTTCAATTAGCTAAGGGTGAATTATTGGAATTTTGCTAAGCTCATTATATTGACCAATCTTTAATTAAGAAAATTTGAATTTAATAATTAAATAATTTTTGTTAAATTATTCACTTCTGCCATTTGATCGGACTGCAGTTTCTCCGAGCCGTCCGATTTGATCTCATAGTGAGATCAGACGGCTCAGGAATCATCCCTGCCACCCAGCCCACGCACAGTGCGCGTGGTCGACTTCAGCACATGTGGCATCCTCCGCCCACCGCGTGTGGTCTCTCTTCGACTCCTAGCCTCCCCTTAAGAACCTAAGTGACCTCCTATCCTCGATTACATTGTTGACACTGACTGTGCTCGTGACCCGAAACCATCGAAGAAAACAAGTTGAAACTCAATCTTTGGTCATCGAACAAGGTACTACCTATCTCCTAGATACTTCATATTTTTAATCTTGGAATAATATTTAATTAAATTCAAATTTGAGTGTAATTATATAGCATTTTTAAAAACCATTAGAGCGAAATAAATATTTTTTTCTTGGAGGTTTATTATTTTTCTATAAAGAAATTGAGAGACACTATAATTCATTGTTATTGGACCTTTCGGTTGTTTGTTGTATTAAAAAGAGTTTTGCTTACATGCTACATTCCGCCATGGAAAAAAGCTTTAATTTTTCCATTAGTTAGTTCCACTTCGGTACAGGAAGATGGGCCACGCCCTTTATATAATGAATTGATTCTAAATAATCATTTTTGTAACTTTTTGGACGCTTCGAAAAATTATTTTTCCCCTATAAATATATCCAATAAGAATTAATTAGAGCCTTGATCAGAATATATGAGATTCATTGGACTTCAAATAAGTTCCCCTTTTTCCAAAAGGATCGAATTACATGCGATTTGTCCTGACATTTTTGTCCGCACATTTTTCTCTTTTAGATAATTTAGCCATCTCCAATAAATATATAATTTGTCTTATTTCATCTCTTCTGATGTGATTTGTCCTGACATGAAATGTTGTGTTGTTAGCTAGATTGATAGCACTAACACTATCACTATCCAGTCTTCCATCATCTTGCTTGTTGCCCAACTCACCCAAGAAACCTTTAAACCAAATCAATTCATTGCTCGCATCAGTTATGACAACATACATACATATATATATATATATATATATATATGCCAACAAATGCATTTGCCAACATGCACATTATTATACTTCAAATAAAAAGATTAAGCAAATTAGTGAATGTTTATAAAGAACTATGTTAAGGTTCAAAGTTCACTAAGGATTATGAATCATTTTACCTACATATTCTTACTAAGAGAATGTCTTATGCAAAAAGAAAGCACTGAGGAACTGCTTGATTTGGTCCATTTAATTGTTCTGGACAAGCCCCGGTGTGGGCATGGATTTAACCCCGGCGCATTGGGGTATTGTGGGCGGTAGAGCTTAAGCTGGCCCGGGCGCGAGAGTAGGCCCGAGCCAAGCAAAGGATGCTTTAGCAAGCACCTAACAAAGTGAACGATGCTCACAATGTGCTCGGACGTTGAGAAACTTTGTGTTGGAGATAAATCTTAGCACTACCGAGCACAAAACTCCTTCTCGCAGCAGAAGCGATTTACAAAAACACGCACTCAAAATTGAGGACCGGGGTTGCGTTGACGGTTACCGAGCAACTTCAGAAATCACAAGAGTAAAATCACAGCACATGCATGAAAGTTCAGAGCACACAAAAAAAGCCTCCAAACACTAAAGAATTACATGGAAAACCCAAGAGCGAGAAAAACTATGAAACCACACCACAGAAAATATACTAGAATAACTTGAAGGTTACAGAATTGCAAAGAGCTTATCTCCTTAGCACAAATGCTCCAGTTCTTACTCTAATATGAAAATGAGAGGAAGCAGCCACCACCTAGAGGCTCTTCTCCAACATGCAAAGGATAACTTGCAGAACATCTTCCTTAGGGTTCAACGTTGGGATCTCCTCCTCACAGCAGCTTCCAGCCTCCAATCTGAAATGTCAACTTTGTAATCTCCTCCCAACCTCTTAGCTTAAGTACCCAGGTCCATTTCAAACCCTGAAATGTTCAAAATACCCTCCAAAAATTGCTTAGGGTGTAACCTGGACAGAAGCAGATTTCAACCAAGCGCTACGGTGCTCCATAGCGCTCGTGTCTCGGGTTTGGGCCAACTGCAGCGCGCGGTAGTGCTCGCATCTCGGGTTGGACCCACTGTGGTGAGGTGTGGCACCAGTTTCTGCTGCAATACGCTGCAACACCTGCTTCTCTATTGAAGAACACTGAGGCGCACGATAGTGCCTCCATCTCAAGTTGGGACCGATTGGGCATGCTACAGCCCGCAACAGCGCCTGTGTTGTTCCTAAACTTCACTACTTATCTTGAATCGCCTTGGAACCTCCCGAAAGTACACTGGAGCATCATTAGCATCTCCATGATGGTCTAAATGGTCTCCACAACACAACAATCTCCCACTTGGAGACCTTTAGGAAATCTTTCCCTCTTCCTCCATTGACCCTTCACTATCTTCTTATGTATCTATCAAGAGACATTGCGTGGCTCACCCCGCTCTCTCTTCATGTATCGAGGCCAACTGAAGCTGCACATAGCTTCAGTTTCTCCACTATTATTACTCTAGTAAGCATATCAGCTGGATTCTTAATAGTATGGATTTTCTCTAATCCAAGCTATCTTTCTTCTAAAAGTGTTTGGATGAAAAGGTATTGGAGTTGAATGTGCTTTGTCCTGGCATGAAATGCTGCATTCTTTGCTAGATGAATAGCTCTCATAATATCACTGTAGAGCCTCACATCCTTCTGCTCCTTGCCCAACTCTTCTATAAGACTCTTCAACCAGATCATCTCTTTACTTACCTCCGTGATGGCAATGTATTCCACGACAAATCTCCTCCCCAGAGAAGTGAATCATCAGGACACCCTGATGAGAGGTAATAGGCTTAAAGCTGCTAGAGGGTGCACCATCCACCACGAGCGTAGCATACAAGGGGATGACATTACAGCAAGAAAAAATATAGCATATTTAAGTATAGGGAAAGTAAATAACTAGAGGAAATCAGAGAGAGCACAAAATAAAAGCCAAGCAAGGTAATAGGCTTAAAGATGATAGAAGCCGCACCATCCCCCACATCGTGGAAGGAGAGCCGCATACAAAGGGACGACATTACAGCAAGAAAAAGTATAGCATATTCAAGATTAAGGAAAGTAAATAACCAAGGAAAATTAGAGAGGGCGCAAATTAAAGGCCAACACACCATAGAGGGACTAAAACTGAGATGCGGGTGCTACCGCGTGTCACAATAGGTCAGCAGGTTCAAACTGAGACGTGGGCGCTATTTGCACCACAATGGGTCCAAACCCAAGATGCGGGCACTACGGCGCTCTGCAGCATGTCCAAACACAAGACTCAAGAACTACGGCGCTCTACAGCGAGCTTAACCCGAGATACGGATGCTACGGCGCGCCGTAGCTCCTAACGAAGATCTGCTTCGGTCCATGTTATGCCTTAAGCAAATTGGAGGGTATTTTGGACTTTTCAGGATTCAAAATGGAGCTGGGTACTTAAGCTGATAAGTTGGGAGGAAATTATAAGGTTGGTATTTCATATTAGAAGCCGATAGTTACTGTGAGGAAGAGATCCCAAGATTGATCCCTAATGAAGCTACAATGCAAGTTAACCCTTACATATTGGAGGAGAGACTCTAGGTGGTGGCTGCTTTCTCTCCTATCCATATTAGAGTAAGTGCTTGAGCATTTGTGCTAAGATGATAAGCTCTTTGTAACTCTGTAACCTTCAAGTTATTTTATTATAGTGTGGCTCCGTGGTTTTACCCATTCTTAGGTTTTCCACGTAATCTTTAGTGTGTTGATGTTTTTTGTGTGCTGTGATCTTTGCATGCATGTGTTGTGTTTTTCATACTTGTAGTTTTGTAATTTTTGAGATTGCTTGGTAATCATCAATGTAACCTCGATTCTCGAATCAAAGTTCGCATTCTCGTGAAAATTCTTTCACAACGAAGAGAGTGCGCTGAAGGCTTCATGTCTTATTCACTAGCAAATGGTATCAGAAAGAAGTTACCATGTTGGTCCTAGTGTTTATTATTTGAGTGGGAGCAATGGTCAATGAGATGAGACATAAGACTGAGAAATTCAGCAGAACAAACTTTGCATTCTAGAAAATACAGATGGAGGATCTGCTCTACCAGAGTTGCATCTTCCATTAAAAGGAGCTGACATGAAACATACAACTATGATTGTTGAAGAATGAGAAGTTCTTGATAGAACTGCACTGGGTTTGATTCGTTTATCACTATCTTCTTCTATTTCATTTAATATTGTTAATGAGAAAAGTTCTGTAGATCTCATGAATGCCATGATGAGGATGTATGAGAAGCCTTTGGCTTTTGATAAGGTTTTCTTGATGAAAAGGTTATTTAATATGAAGTTGATGGATGGCTATTCAGTGACTGAATACCTCAATAGGTTTAACACCATGATGAACTAGTTGAGTACGGTGGGCATCAACTTTGATGACAAGGTTCGAGCTTTGTTAATCCTCACTTCATTGCTAGACAATTAGTATGGGCTGGTTACATCAATCAGTAATTTATCAGGGATTGTGTCATTGAAATTCAATGACATTGTTGGACCCGTGCTAAATGAGGAGATTTGGAAGAAATCTCATGTAGAGGCATCTACCTTAGCACTGAATGCTGAGAGTAGGGGAAGACATGCTAAGAGGAGACATAATAGAAACAGGTCAATGTCTCGACTAGAAAAATCAAGGCCCGGAAAGGCAAAGCTAGATTGCTAGAACTATGGGAAGGCAAGTCAGTTCAAGAAGAACTGCCCTACCTTGAAGAAGCCAAGTGGTGGTGGTAAGATGATGAACCGCACAATGAATGTTTCTGCTGAGGAGGATGAGGATGCTTTGATCCTTTCACTTGTCAACACAAAGTCCTGTGTTGTGGACTCGGGGGCATCCTTTCATGCAACTCCATTGAGGAAAGCCTTCAAGAGTTACAGCAAGGGTGACTTGGGGAAAGTATATCTTGGAGATGATAAGGCATGTGACATCATTGACAGAGGTGATGTAGATGTTAAGCTACCAAGCGACATAGTTTGGAAGCTCAAGAATGTTAAACATGTGTGATGTTTAAGAAGAAATCTGATTTCTGTGAGCTAGTTGGATAGATAAATCTACAACACTTGTTTCACAGAAGACAAATGGAAGGTCACCAAGGGTGCACTTGTTATTGCACGAGGCAATATGGAAAGTACAATTTACTTGATCAATAAAGTGTCTAATACTATTACAGCTACAGAATAGATAGACGCAGATCTATGGCACCGGAGGCTTGGCCATATGAGTGAGAGGGGATTGAAATCCCTACAATTAAAGGGGAAGCTCCAAGGGCTGAAGTTAGTAAACATGGATTTTTGTGAAGATTGCGTGCTGGGAAAACTGAAGAAGGTTTCATTCTCCGAAGTTGGAAGGGAGCAAAGCAAGAAACTTGAGTTGGTGCATACAAATGTATGGGGACCAGCTCCTACATCTTCCATAACTGGAGCCACATACTTCTCCAGCTTCATTAATGATCATATGAGAAAGATATGGGTTTACTTTCTGAAACATAAATCTAACGTGTTTGATGTGGTTAGAAAGTGGTTAGCTTTGGTTGAGAACAAGATAGGATTAAAGTTGAAGTGCTTAAGGTACGATAATGGCAGCGAGTATTGTGATAAGGAGTTCAAGGAGTTATGTGCTTTGAGAGGAATCAAGAGGGAGTTTACAGTCCCAAGAACGCCAGAACAAAATAGTATTGCAGAACAAATGAATAGCACAATCACGGGAAAAAGCTAGGAGCATGAGATTGCATGCGAGTCTCCCAAAACAGTTCTCAGCTGAAGTTGTTAACAATGTTGTGTATCTAATCAATAAGGGACCTTCTATTCCCTTGAATGAAGGGATACCTGAGGAAGCTTGGAGCGGAAAGGAGGTAAAAATGAATTGCCTTAAGGTATTAGGCTGCTCATCCTATGAGCATATTGATGTAGGATACAGGAGCAAACTTGACGCTAAGTAGATCAAGTGCACATATGTTGGATTTGGCATAGGTGATTTTGATTACAGATTCTGGGACAATTAGAACTGGAAAGTCTTCAGAAGTAGGGATGTTACTTTTAATTAATGTGAAATGTACAATGTTATATTGGAGTCATGACTGATTCCAAAGATGCTTTAGATGAAGAACCTTCGCACATAGAGATTGATGACAGCATTGAACTAGATGTTGGAGCACATGAAGAAGCTCAAGGGGGGTGACAATGTTGAACCACAAACACCCATATTAAGAAGATCCACAAGAGTATCTAGCCACAATAAAGGTATACTCCTTCCTTATTTTATTTGTTGCTAATGGATGGTGATGAACCAAAAATCTTGGAAAAGGCACTTCAAGTTGAAGATTCAATTAAGTGGAGGCTGCCATGAATAATGAAATGGCATCACTCACATCAAATGAGATATGGGAGTTGCCACCCTTACCAACTGGGAAGAGGGCCCTTCAGAACAAGTGGGCTTATGGTGTGAAGAAAGAGCCAAATGGGAGCAAGCGGTACAAGGCGACATTTATGGTAATGGGTTTCCAGCAGAGGCATGGCATCAATTATAGTGAGATCCGTGCCCTAGTTGTGAATATGACAACCATCAGGGTTCTGCTAAATCTTGTTGCAATTAAGGATTTGCATCTGAAGCAAATGGATGTTAAAACTGTATTCCTTCATGGAGAACTGAAAAATGAGCTATACATTCAACCGCCTGAAAAGTGTAATGCTCAGGAGAAAGGAAAGTCTGAGCTAGTGTGCAAGCTCAAGAAGAGCCTCTATGGTTTGAAGCAAGCGCCAAGGTAGTGGTTCAAAATATTTGACAGGTTCATATTAGACTCAGGATACAAGAGATGCCAGGTGGACCACTGTTGTTAAATAAATTAGTATAAGTCCTTTTATGTCATTCTATTTTTGTATGTAAATGATATTTTAATCACAGCATTAGATATGGAGAAGATAAGGATGCTTAAAGAAATGATGTCAAAGGAGTTTGACATGAAGGACTTGGGGCAGGCCAAGCAGATTCGTGGAATGAGAATTAATAGGGAGAGAAGTGCAGGAATTTTGAAGTTGTTACAGAAAGAATATGTTGTAAAGGTGCTGAAAAGATTCAACATGAGTGAAGCGAAGCTAGTGGGCACTCCCCTAGCAATTTACTTCAGATTATCAAAGGAACAAATGTTGAAGTCTGAAGAAGAGAATGAGCATATGCTAAAGATTCCTTATTCTTTAGTAGTTGGGAGATTGATGTACGCTATTATTTGCATGAGACCAGATAATGCATGCAGTGGAGTAGTTAGCAGGTTCATATAAAACCTAGGGAAACACCATTGGGATGTAGTCAAGTGGATCCTAAGGTATTTAAAATGTACTGCATGCAAGGCTTTATGCTTTGGAAGATCTGACATTATCTTACAGGGCTATGTAGATTCAGATCTTGTAAGAGATATTGATAGAAGGAGAACATTATAAGTTATGTGTATACATTGGGAAGTGCAACAGTGAGCTGGATCTCCAAGCTACAAAACATCATGTCACTATCTACCATGGAGACAAAATATGTTGCCATCACAGAAGCAAGCAAAGAGATGATTTGGTTTAATGGTTTAATGGAAGAGTTGGACAAGGAGAAGAAGGATGTGAAGCTCTACAGCGATAGTATGAGCACAATTCACCTAGCTAAGAATTCCTCTTTTCATGCCAGTACAAAGCACATTCAACTCCATTAGCATTTCATCCAAACGCTTTTGTAAGAGGGATAGCCTGGATTGGAGAAGATCCATACTTCTAAGAATCCAGCTGATATGTTGATTAAAGCAGTAACAGTAGAAAAAATTAAAGCTATGTGCAGCTTTAGATGTCCTGAGCACGTGTAAGGAGAGCGGTGGTGAGCCACACCACATTTCTTAACAGACACAGAAGAAGACTGTGAAGGGTCAATGGAAGAAAGGAGGGATGATTTCCTAAAAGTCTCCAACTGGGAGATTGTTGTGTTATGGAGACCATTCATTTTTTAGGAACAACACAAGTACTGCAGCCCACCGTGGCGCTCCGCAGCACGCCAAAACAATCCCAACCTGAGGACGAGGCTCTATCGCACGCCTCAGCAGTCAGCAACAGAGAAGCAGGTTCTGCAGTGCACCACTATCGCACGTCATAGCAGGTTAGCAGGTCCAAACCAAGATAGGAGTGCTACCACGCACCGCAGTGGGTCCAAACCTGAGACATGGGCGCTACCTCGCCCCGCAACGGGTTCAAACCCGAGAGGTGGGTGCTACAGCACGCCGCAGCGAGTCCAAACTCAAAAGGTGGGCGTTACCGCCTGCCGCAATGGGTCCAAACTTGTGAGGCTAGTGCCACCGCGCAACGCAGTAGGTCCAGACCTGAGACACGGGTTGGAGTCCAAACTCGAAAGGTGGGCGTTACCGCCTATCGCAATGGGTCCAAACTTGACAGGCGGGTGCCACTGCGCAACGCAGTGGGTTCAAACCTGAGACACGGGCGCTACTGCGTGCCGTAACTAGTCCAAACCTGAGACACGTGGGGCTACCGCGCGCTGCAGCGAGTCCAAACCTGAGATGCAGGAGCTACAGCAGGCCGCAGCGGGTCCAAACCTGAGACATGGACTCTACCACACACTACAGTGGGTCCAAACCCGAGACATGGATGCTATCGCGCCCACAACGAGTCCAAATCCGAGAACGGGCGCTACCGCTCATAGCATCAGGCTTAACCCGAGATGCGGACGCTACGGTGCATCATAAGCCACCAAATAAATATTCCTTTAATATCAGTAGGGATGGTAGCCATATTGGACATAATGTTCATTAAAGCCCAAATTTTGCTGCTAACTATATTGTTGATGAAAGCATGGTTGATTGTCTCAATGTTGTCAGAACAACAGTGGCATTTAGAAGCTAAATTGTATCCCTTTGTTTGCATAATACAATCGATGCTAATGAATTTGTTATAGACCCTCCAAAGAAAAATACATATAAGGTTTGGGATACATTTATTTCAAATCCAAAAAGGGAATGTTGAGGGCTATGAGACCTACAAACTTGCCAAAGTGAGGTTAAATTGATTTTTTTATTGGAGCATAGGTTTGAGTTTCTTACCTTAACCTGCATAAATACAGGATTAAAACATTTCATTCTTGCAACTATATTTATAGGCAGCAAATTGTGAATAAGATCAATGTTTCACCCAGTATTAATGTCAAAATAATCAGCTAAAATTAGCTTTTGGTTTCTAGTAATGCATCTATTGTTGGCCAAAATTTTAGTTTTGTTCCAGCAATCATACAATAAGGATAAAGAATTATCAAGAACATCCCAAGTTAAATATTCTTCTATAATGTCCTGAGAAGAAAGTATTCTGGTCCAAGTGTTAGGGGCAGTAATTTTCTGTCTGGTTTGAGAAGGGTGAGTTCTAGCACAATATTTAGCCAAAAGTGACTGACCATATAGTGTTAGAAGTTCTGAATTTTTACCTAAGCTTGAGGGAGAATGCCTTATGTAAGGCATATAGACATCTAATTCCAAGCCCTCCCGCAAGAATGGGATAAGTGAGACGATCCCACGAACACCAAATCATTTTGATACCTTTATGATGATTCCAAAATAATTTATTAAAAATGTCCTTTAAAGTATTGAGAATGAAATTGGTAGGAGAGGTTACCTTGACCCAATAAAGGGCGATAGTGTTTAAGATATACATGAGGAGTACCAACCTCCCACCTTGAGAGAGGTATTTGAGTTCCCACCTTTGAAGCTTTTAAAAACTAGAATCAGCGATACTAGAGAAATTGCTATTTTTGTTGTGACCATAAGCAACTTAAATGCCAAGGTGATGAACAGGGAGTTTTCCAGGTTTAAAGTATTGATGATTCTATTAATATTACTAACCAGAATTTTGTTGCTACTAAAAAATGGGACTTTAGTAGGTAAATATTGAGCCCAGACATCTATTCAAAATAGAAAATAAGATTTTTGAATGTTATCAGATTTTCCACTAGCATTACTTAAAATGATGAGGTCATAATAAGTACTTCATGGAGATTAGCATCCTGTTTTTGCTAAACTAAACCTTTTTGTTTATCAATGGTGCTTTGGGTTTTGTAATAGAGTTTAGGTTTGTACCTGATGAATCCATAATTTATATCATAAACAAAGGAAAAATCTCATACAAATCCTTATTAGAAACATCCCACCTTGATCGAATTCTGCTTATTTTTAAGTAAAATGTGAGCTCAGCAATTTATGGGAAATTCTAAAGTATTTCTGCAATTTCTAAAAGAAAACCGCTGTAGCGCGCTATAGCAAGCCACAGCGCGCTCCGACTATTGACATGCAGAGAGCACTAACCTACGGGGATTTCTAAATTCTTGAGCGATTCCGCTACGGTGCGCCATAGCGCGCCATAGCGCGCTGTAGTCAAGAGAGTTTTGAAACTCAATCGCTCCAACGCACTGCAGCGAGAGAGTTTTTGAAACTCAATCGCTACAGCACGCTGCAGCGGGAGAGTATCAAAACTAAATCGCTACAGCACGCTGCAGCCGAAGAGTTTTCGGAACTTAAATGCTACAGCCTGCTACAGCGGGTGAGTTTTCTAAACTGAATCGCTACAGCACACTGCAGCGGGTGAGTTTTCAAAACTCAATCGCTACAACGCGCTGCAGCGGGCGAGTTTTTGAAACTTAATCACTATAGCATGCTATAGTTGGTGAGTTTTTAAAACTCAATCACTACAGCGCACTACAGTAGGCAAGTTTTCAAAACTTAATCGCTACAGCATGCTGCAACGGGCTAGCTTTCAAAACTCAATCGCTACAACGCATTGCAGCGGGCAAGTTCTTGAACTTAAAATTTCTACAGCGCGCTGCAGCAAGAGAGTTTTGAAACTAATCTGCTCCAGCGCGCTGCAACTGGGCGCCAAATTCTTGTCTTCTTATAGCATTAATTGTAGTTGAGACAAGACTCCCAACCTGCTCCTTGTCTCCCAACTGCCATATCTTCTGCAGCAAAACATTTTTTAAGGGGAAAATAAAGGTTTTGAAAAGCTTTTGTGATTAAGAAATGGATAAGGGGATGTCTTGTCATGCATCAAGTGGGCTAAGCACTTGTGACTACAGAAATTTGGAGGGAAGAAGCATAATTTGAATGCAAAGAAAGATATTGACTCCTCTATTTATGCAGCTCTTCCTCATAAAAGAGGGGTTCCAACTTTTCATCCAAAAATTTAGTTTTTAGGAGTTGCATAAAAGAAGAAGGAAACCTCCCCAAGGGAGGTGGAAAGGACCATTGCTAGAAGAGAAATAGCAAAAGGCTTCACTAGGGAGCTAAAGGAAATTTGAACCCTAGTGTGTTCATCTCCTGCACAAGATTAGCACTTGAAGGATTTAGAGGACAACTCTAAGGAATACAATGTGCATTTGATTAATAGCAAAATGATAAAGAATGAAAAGTGCTTGAGAATTAATACAGCATGAGGTCCATATCATTTCACATGAAAGAAGCCTAACTCTCCTCTCAAACTTAAATAGTTCTTTAACTCTGAATTATTGCTTTATTAATGAACCAAATCAAGGTTACATCTTACTGTTTAAACATTATTGAATTTAGATATACCATAGTAACAAAACACACTATTCCTTGAGGACAATAAATCTTGGAGCTTACCTTCCAATTTATTACTTCAGACCGCGTACACTTGTGTGTGAGCGCAAACATGTATCTTACAGTCTGTCAAGTTTTTGGCACCGTTACCGGGGATATGGTAATTGTTTTCTATTAAGGAGAATCTACTAGTAAATAGTGATTTAAACAAATCTCTTTGCATATAGTCTTAATTTTTGTTCTTGTAGTTATTTTTGCTAACCATTTACTTTTATTTCATTTACTTTTCTTTCATTTGCTGAATTACAGAATGCTATTGCTATATTTGCTCTTCATAGCTTAATTTTTAAATCTGTATGAGTAGAAGAATTTGTACTGAATATCTTTTCGATCCAAAAATTGAAAGAACCCTTTTACAAGCTAGAAGAGAACAAGCAATCTTAAATAACTAACAAGCTGTTATGGAAAACTTTGATGAAATTCCTAAAGAGCATTTAGGAGAACCATGAGGTAGAGCACTTAGAGATTATTCCTTGCCCATTATTAGGGGTATTCCTCATGCAATTGTTAGGCCAAACACAGAAGCTATCAATTTTGAGATCAAACCTTCTACACTCAGTATGGTTCAAAATAATCAATTTGGTGGGTTAGCCACAGAGGACCCTAATTCACACATTTCAAACTTTCTTGAATATATGATACCTTCAGGTTTAATGGTGTTTCTGAAGATGCCATTAAACTTAAGCTTTTTCCACATTCCCTAAGAGACAGAGCCAAGAGTTAGCTCAGTTCTCTCCCGAGTGATTCCATCAGTACTTGGGTTGATCTCGCTAGGAAATTCTTAGTGAAATATTTCCCTCCGGTGAAAACTGCTCGACTAAGATTTGAGATAACCAACTTCAATTAGTTTGAAGGGGAGACTTTATATGATGGATGGGATCACTTTAAGGAATTCCTAAGGCGATGCTCGCATCATGGGTTCCCTTTATGGATGCAAGTGCAAACCTTCTATAATAGTTTGAACGCTCCAACAAGGACTCTCATTGATGCGACTGCCGGAGGCTCAATTAATAGCAAAACCCAGGAAGAAGTTTATGATCTCTTAGAAGAAATGGCAAATAATAGGTACCAATGGCCTTCTGAACAGCTAAAAAAGGAATCAATTAAGATGAGTAAATCAATCCAAATAATAGCCTTGCAAAAGTAAATCCATACATTGAACCAACGAATTGAAAAAATGAATGTTAATGTTGTTTAAGAAACTCAATGTGAGTTGTGCGAGGGAAAGCATGCTAGTAAGAACTTCAATTTAAATAATCCATTTGTGCAATTGAACACCGAGGAAGTTAACTACTTAAAGAACAATAATGTCATGAAGAACCCTTACTCTAACACGTATAATCCGGGGTGGAAAAATCATCCTAATTTCTCTTGGAGTAATAATAACAACAATGGAAATCTTAATGGGGATAGTTCATCCATTCAACAAAATTACAACAACGGAAACACTTTTAATCATCAACCTATAAATTTAGAAGGAGCCTTTAACGCATTTAAGGCAGAAACTATCCAGTTTATGCGCAGAACTGAAGCAATAATCACCCGCCATGATGCCTCCATCCAAGGGATAGAGGCATCACTCAGAAACATTGAAGTTTAATTCAGACAGATCTCCAAGCAGCTGATCTCTCGGCAGTAAGGAGCATTGCCTAGTTCTACAGAAGTGAATCCATGGGAATTGGTGAGTGTGATTTATTTTGAAGGGTTGGAAGGTGATGACCATATTAAAGGTAGTAATTCTATTGAGACGGAGTTAGAAGATAGAGAAGGGGGTAGAAATTTTGATTTTGAAAAGCTCACAGCCCCTAAGTGCAAAGACCCGGGGAGGTTATGCATTCCTTGCGGGATTAGGAATGAGGTATTTTTAGATCCCCTGTGTGATCTTGGTGCCTCGGTTAATGTCATGCCCTGCCATATATATGAACATCTCAATGTAGGAGGGATGGAATACACCTCTTAATTTCTATAATTCACTTATTTGGAATCATTAACTTCGTTAGGCATTGTAAGGAATGTTCCTGTAGGGCTAGGAAGCTTCATTATCCCCACTAATTTTGTCATTTTGTGAATGGGATATGTGAAATGCAAACTCCACCATTATCTTCAAAAGACTTTTCATCATGAGCTTTAAGGCTATCGTAGATGTGTGCAGGGGGGTCATGAGCATAAAGATCCAGGGTAGGTCCGAATTAAAAGATCTCAAACCTACTCTTTTCAAACAAAAGGTTATGGAGTTAGATGTGAAAAGGAAGGCTAGGGAGGAAAGATTTCATGAAACACTTAACTTGCAAAATTTAAATCTAAATGAAAGGAACATGAGGCGTGGACCGTGAAAGGATTGACGAGGGTGTGGGTTCGAGCACACTTTTTGTTAGTGCTCACCCAAATACCTCTAAAGTGTGGAAGGAGATACCTCCTGACCTTTCTAGCAACAAGGAGACTCTTAACAAGTCGGGCTAATGATGTTAAACTGAGCATTTCTTGGGAGGCAACCCAAGTTTAAAAAAAAAAAAAAAATCGAAGAAATTAGATGCTCTACGGCGCACTGCAGCAGGCAAGTTTTCGAAACTGAATCGCTGCAGCGGGCAAGCTTTTGAAACTGAATCGTTGCAGCGCACTGCAGCGGGTGAGTTTTTAAAACTCAATCACTACAGCGAGCAAGTTCTCAAACTTCAAACCGCTACAGTGCGCTGTAGCGATTTACTCCAGCTGTAGCAGTTTTGACGGCCTAAGGAATCGAATGCAGTAAAAAATTTTACTTTATTTGGGATTCCTAGGTAGTCAAGAGGATAGTGCTGATAAAGCTGCTCCCTCCTCTTCCTTTTTCAATTAAAGCTTATCACATTTATGGCATGGGAAGCTCCTTTGACCAAATTTTCTTTGGCCATTATGGATATGTGGCTATTTAAGGAGATTGGGGGGGTGTAAACTTGCACCTTCTAATTTTTGCTTCTAATTTACTCACTCTCTCCTTCTATGAAAATTTCAGCATACCTTGAAGTTTCAGCATGTTTTCAAGAAAGAAATTCATCCCAAGAAGGGAAGCCGAGGCCTCCACATCTGGTGGAGCCTTTAACAAAATGAGGTTCTCCTTCGCCGAGGATAAGCAAAGGTTCACCGTTGTTACTTCCCGGTGGAAGCTCATCCCGGAGAAATGTTTCTAGCCGGTCTTGTTGATGCCCTCCGAGCAAGTAGACCCCCGGGGATGGAGACAGATGGCAACCACTCCGACCGTCTCTTGCGCGACCCTTGTTCAGGAATTCTACGCCAACGCCATTAATTTGGTGGGGCATAGAATCTTCGTTTGGGAAAGGGAGTAGCTTTTCGGCATGAGCAAATCATGCAATTTTACAGGTTGAGGGAGGTCAAGAACTGCTCCTACTTGACCCTCATTGAGTCTAACTATGACCCTGCTGCACTCACAAGTGAACTCATTTGCAATGATGCAAATTAGAGAGGAAACTTTGTCCAACATTCCTTGAGCCATCCTCACGGACTCGAGCAGTGCTTGGCTGGTTTTCATCTCCAGCTTCATCATGCCATCGGGTCACCTTAGCAAAGTGACCCGTTTAAGGGCACTGCTCATGTGTGCTCTCCAAAGGCCCAGATAAATTCATATCTCCATCATCATTTACGAGCAGCTATGGAACGCCCTTAACGGGTCTTGCACTGCGCTTATGTTCGGATCATTAATCTCATGCATCTATGTGGCCCAAGGGGTTAAGATCCTTTCCTCTGACACCATTGTTCCTCCTAGTGCCTCCCTTGCATGAACAAATTTAAATGCCCATTCCTAAGTACGGAAGTAGGCTAAGAAGAGGAGGGGAGAACAAGGAGAAGCTTCAGTTTCCACTGGCTGTTCATACTTGAACAAATTGTTGATGCAAATCTACGCTCAACAAACTGACTTGGGTAAGGCTATGGCCACTAACATGCAGTTTTGCATGAAAGAAATTGCCCGGTAGTGCGAGTTCCAATCAAAATTCCATGAAGCCCTTGGAATGATGTTCCAAAATTAGAACTTGTAAGGAGGACCGGATGGCTCTTTGCTGCCACAACCACATATCAGCAACCTTATCCTGGACACTCGTTGGCCGTGTGACTACGCCTACCAAGGATTTTTCATTTTTAGTTTTTCTTTTTCTTTGTGTGTGTTTTGTTTTTCCTTAAAGAAATAAATTAAGGATCCTCATATTTTCAAATTCATTCTATGATTTACAAATGTCATATTTTTTTGAGCTTTTCAAGACTATAAAAGTTACAAAAATATCAATGTAAAAATTAATTGTCAACCAAAAATTTGCTTAACGAAAGATGTCTAAACTCATTGGCAACACTAAATCATCAAAACAAAGGAATGATCTCAAGTTGTATCTAGTCTTCAAAATTTAATAAGATCAATGCTCAGGTCTAGGTGTGGGGGAAAACTTAGAAACCAAAACTAGTGATTATTAGTAATTGAGTAAACTAAAGAGTGTGTTAAGCTTCTATAGGACTTCATGAGCACAAAGAATTGGAATGGGATAAAGAGAAATATCACTCCCTGAGGTTGAAAAAGAAAATAAAAATAGGGATGAAGAAAAATGTCTCTCCCAAAGAAAATGATAAAATAGGATGATGAAAAATATCTCTCCTAAACTATTAAGTCACTTTGTGATTCATAAGAAGAAGCACATATGGCACAAAACCCTTTGTTACTCACTACCCTACGAGTTTGGTGAATTCTAAGGAATCTCTCCCATCATATAGCATCGAGCATTACAAAACTTAAAATTGAAGACTAGTTAATCAGCCATGATTTATAACTGTAGTTAGAAAGGTTTAATGGCAGAAATTTTTGATAGACATTTTAGTTAAGTAAAGTTTTTGAACTGCAATCAAATTTCACATTGATATTTCATCTTGACTCTCATATCTTAAAAATAGAAAAATCATTTTTGAGCTTACTCGAGGTCGAGCTAGAATCTAAGTGTGGGGGTCTGCTGAATCCATAATTTATATCATAAATAAAGGAAAAATCTCTTACAAATCTTTATTAGAAACATCCCACCTTGATCAAATTCTGCTTATTTTCAGATAAAATATGAGCTCAGCAATTTCTGGGCAATCTAGAGTATTTCTGCAATTTGATAGTCATTTCAGATAAAATGCAGTGCACCATAGTGCTCTCCGACTACTGACATGCAGAGAGCACTAACCTAAGGGGATTTCTGAATTCTAGAGCGATTCCGCTACGGCGCATCATAGCACGCCACATCGGGCTGCAGCGAAGAGAGTTTCGAAACTCAATCGCTCCAATGCGTGCAGTGAGAGCATTTTCAAAACTCAATCACTACATCACTCTGCAGCGGGAGAGTTTTGAAACTGAATTGCCACAGCGCGCTGCAGCGGGTGAGTTTTTAAAACTTAATTGCTACAACGCGCTACATCGGGTAAGTTTTCAAAACTCAATTGCTACAGCAGGTGAGTTTTTGAAACTCAATCGCTACAGCACGCTGCAGCGGGCAAGTTTTCAAAACTTAATCATTACAGCGTGCTATAGTGGGTGAGCTTTCAAAACTCAATTGCTACAACGTGCTGCAGCGGGTAAGTTTTCAAAACTCAATCGCTACAGCGCACTGCAGCGGGCAAGTTGTCAAACTTAAAACTGCTACAGCGCGCTGTAGCGAGAGAGTTTCAAAACTCAATTGCTACAGCGCGTTGCAACGGGCACCAAATTCTTATCTTCTAAGGGCATTAATTCAGCTGTGACAAGAGTCGCAGTCTGCTCCTTATTTCCCAGCTACTTAATCTTCTGCAGCAGAATATTTTTTGAGGGGAAAATAAAGGTTTTGAAATGATTTTGTGATTAAGAAATGGAAAAGGGGAAGTCTTGTCATGCATCAAGTGGGCTAAGCACTCATAATTGTAGAAATTTGGAGGGAAGAAGTAGAATTTGAATGCAAAGAAAGAGATTGACTCCTCTATATATGCAGCTCTTTTTCACAAAAGAGGGGTTCCAACTTTTCATCCAAAAATTTAGTTTTTAGGAGGTGATAAAAGAAAAAGGAAACCTCTCCAAAGGAGGTGGAAAGGATAATTTCTAGATGAGAAAGAACCAAAGCTGCACTAGGGAGCTGAAGTAAAGGAGATGAGAAATAAGAGGAGAGATCTAGAGAACCCCATTAAGGGTAGTTCCTAGTAAACTCTTAATCTTGCTTTTGTTTTCTTTTAGTGGATTAAGAAAGGGTCTTCATCTGTATGTTTTCATTCTTTTCTCAGCTGTAATGGAAGGCTAAACCCGCTTGGGGAGGGTTGCACTGAGCCCATTATAAAATGTAAAGGACTTAGTGAATGATGTAGAACTTCCTCAAGCATTGAAATAAAAATCTATTTTTGAATGGCTCAAAGAAATTATCTTAAGATCAAGTTGTGGACTAAATGAAAAACTTATGTTAAGAAAATATAATTATAAATACGAACAATAAAAAATAAAAATCTTGTGCTCCATAGCACATTGCTTGGTTAAGAGCAGGATATGGGTGCATGTAGTGCTTAGAACTAAGTGAGAATTTCTTGAGCTTAATTTCATCATGTTTTACGCTCAACTAAAGAGTCGAAGAGTGTGAGCTAAGACCAACTAATGGAGCTCCGTTTCTCAGCATACATGAAAGGAGGAAGTGTATTCTTTGAGAGCTCATGGATGAAGTGACATAATTCATAGACCCCAATGAAATCACTTCCTTATCTGAACTGCACATGATGCACGTGATGCTCATTAGTGGAATTAATGCTCTTAAGACTGCTTGATTAAAACTATAATTTTGGTAACCTAGATGTAGGAAAATTAAGATGCTTTAGTTGCGATCTCATGGGAATCTTTGTGCAAAATTTGAACCCTAGTGTGTTCATCTCTTGCATAAGATTTGCACTTGAAGGATTTAGAGGACAACTCTAAAGAATACAATGTGCACTTGATTAATTGGCATAATGATAAAGAATGAAAAGTGCTTGAGAAGTAATACAACATGAGGTCCCTATCATTTCACATGGAAGAAGCCCAACTCTCCTCTCTAACTTAAATAGTTTTTTAACTCTGAATTATTGCTTTACTAATGGAACCAAATCGAGGTGACATCATACCATTTAAACATTATTGAAATTAGATATACCTTAGTAACAAAACACACCGTTCCCTGAGGATGATAAATCTCGGAACTTACCTTTCAAATTATTACTTCAGACCACGTACACTTGCGTGCGAGTGCAGACATGTAATTTATAGTCTGTCAGTACCTTTCTTCATTGCATGGTTGCTACATTTCTGTTTTTCACATTTCTGCTTGCCTTTAGCAATTTCATCAAGAATATTTGCATAATAAATATAGATAGCTTCATCAAACCTGTATCTATATTGTTAGAATCTTGTATATAGCTAATATTATAAAAATAATCCAAATGTTTAGCATGGTTGGTAGAGTTAATAACTTCAACATCAAAACTTTCATCATTTAGTCCATTAACTACATTAACCTCAGCATCATTGCCGAAATCATTAATGTTTGAAATGACATTACTAGTCAAAAGAGCCTCTTCCTTAGAGGCTTTGGGATCAGCCATCATGGTAGCAACATCCCACATAATGGCAGTAGCCATTAAGTTAGCATTCATGACTTTAGCATTATTAATCACAGCATTATCAGTGGTAGCAAGATAAAATATAATAACCTCATTAACACCAATAAAGACACATCCAAAATGGCATACTAACGGTATTAATAAGAACATCATCATTAATAGCTACATTTGCATCAGAAATAACCTCATTATTAATAACAAAAGCCTTATTATCACTAATATTATTATAGCAATATCTTCCTTGATACCTTTAATATTAACTGTTGTTCCATACATATTATCCTCAATATTTTGAACAGCAACTGCAATATTAGCAGAGTTGTCAAAATCAATAGTAGAACTAACAAGATTGGCAGCATTTCCAACACATGAATTAATAAAAATTACTACAACAATTCTACGAATAGAACTAATAATATTTCTAACAGCATAACTATCAATAATGGCAACATTTCCAATACTATTTCTAATATTTTTAATAGTATTAAGAAAGATAGCAGCAGTATTACTATGAGAAGTCTCATTAAAATTTCCAGCAATAAGATCTTTAGAAGCAGTATGAGAAACAACATTTCCAAAGGTGATGTTAGAAATAGTATTAGAAACAGCATTTCCAAAAGTGTCAATAGTATTAAGACTAATGTTAGTAGTAATAATATCAGTAGAATCCACATTTCCAAAAGAGTTAATAGTATTAAGACTAGCATCAGCAATAGTAATATCAAGAGCATCCGCATTTCCATTTAAGAAAGCATTTTCAGTAGCATTATGTTCTATAGGAATAAGAGTAGTATTTTGTTGTCAATATTGCAATGAGCCATATATTAACTACATAGCTAATATTACACTCGCTATTTTGATTATGCGCAATAAAAACCAAAGTATTTTTATCCTCAATGCATAAGGGACATAAAGCATTGACCAGTTCAGAATTATTTTCAATCCTTCTAATAATAAGAGTTGGGGAGTTTTGATTTCTTAAGTTATATAAATTTGTGTTATGACCCAGAGTATAACAGAAACTATAATGCATGGGCATATTTTCATAGCATATCTCTTAAGAGTATCCCCTCTCCATTGATCCTAACCACATGGAGCTAGGAGGAGGGGAAGAAATGTTTAATTCTATTAGGATTCTAGGGTCTGATATATTTTGATTAATTGTAGTATTACGATCTAGTTACTGAGGTTTTCCAACTACTTTCCATATGTTCAAGAGAACATCCTTGGAAGTAAATTACAAACATAAACTGGGGAAGTTTACCCAAATAGGAACAATCAAGAAATTGTGTTTAACAACTGAGAAAGAGTCCCATTTACAAACTCGTATGGTATTTCATTTTAAATCATACGGCCCTTTCAAGAACACACAGGCATAACCCAAATCTAATCGAAATGTGAAAATACCCGATGAGAGTCAAAGGATCTGATATTCATTAGGGTTAATAATTTAAGACCTTCAATAAAACCAAGGATTAAACCGAAGCTCAGCTTAACCCTCACAAACTTACCCACCAAAGTAAGGGCATGCAGGCTTGCCAGTTGGATCACTCCCATGCCCATTAAAAAAAGGGCGGGGCCTCCATTCAATGAGCTCATTGTTTTAATAGGGGCAAGGAGGGGTTTGCAATGATGTATCTAAATGAATGGTTTGAGGCCTCCATTGCCTAAACATGGAGTCGAAAGAGAGTTGATAAATCCATATTTTATATCTTAAATAAAGGAAAGTTTCATTCATTTTCTTATATTAAAATTGCTTCCTTAATCGAATTTTTCCTTCTTTTTTTCAGGAAAATGTTTATCCAACAATTTCTGAACATTTTTGGACAATTTTCCAAGTTTTTTGGAAAAACATTGCTGCTACAGCACGCTGCAGTGGTCCAACTTGCAAAGCGCTGGCACTACAGCACGCCGGAGCGGAGCATTTTGTAAAGCGCTGGTGCTACAGTGCACTGCAGCGGAGCATTTTGCGAAATGCTGGCGCTCCAGCACGCTGCAGCGGTCCAACTTGCAAAGCGCTGGCACTCCAGCGCGCCGCAGCTGAGCATTTTGCGAATCACTGGTGCTATAGCACACTGCAGTGGAGCAATTTGCAAAACGCAAGCGCTCTAGCGCACTGCCATGTATCATCAGGCTAAAATTCTAGCGTTATAGCACGCTGCAGCACACTACAACGTGCTATAGTGGATCATCAGTGTACGAACCAAAACACCACAGCGTGCCACTGTGGACAATTTTGCAAAAACTTTCTGCTACAGCGCGCCACAACGCGCTGCACTGGCCTGCCGAAACTTTGTCTGAGCAGAGCATTAAATGCGGATGGGACAAGACCCCCAACCAGCTCCTTGTCTCCAGCCATCATTCCTTTGGCAGCAGATTTGTTTTTAAATGGAGAATTGACATTTTGAGGTGATGTGGAGATTAAACAATGGAAAAGTGGAAGTCTCTTCACCCCTCAAGTTGGTTAGGATATCATTACAGCAGAATTTTTAAAAGCAAAAGCAGAATTTGAATGAAAGGATGAAGAATGCAGCCCACCTCTAAAAATACCACCCTCCTTGATTTAAGGAGGGTTCCCAACTTTGCTCACTACATGCTAAGTAAGAAGAGGGATGCATAGAAGAGAAGGAGAACTTTCTAAGGGTGGAAGAACTCCTCTTGCTAAGGAGAAGAAGGAGAAATGCAGCACTACGGACCTAGGAGAAGCAACCACAAGCAAGAAGAGGAGAAGTCTGGAAAACTTCCCAAGAGAACATTCCTAGTATTTTCAAAACTCTTAACTAGTGTTTTTCTTAGTTAATTATGAAAGGGTCTTTATCCATGTATGTGTTCTTTTTCATCCCTTTTATAATGGAGAGCTAAACCTCCCTTGAGGGGGGTTGAGGTAATCCCACATATAATGAATGATACTATGATGTATGAAATTTTCCTCAAGCTTTAATAAAAATTATGAACTAAATGACTTGTTAAAGAAATGTGAAGGACTATTGAGGACTTGAATGTGGACCAAATGACAAAGGACTAAATGAATTCAAAGACAAAAAGTCTTATGCTCCATAGCTCATTCTTGGTTATTGATGCTGGATTCATGAGTGCATAAGAGCTTAGAACTATGTGAGAAAGTTCTTGAGCTTAGTGCACCTTGATCTATGCTCAACTAAAGAGTTAAAGTGTGTGATGCTAAGACCCACTAATTGAGCTCCATTGCTCAGCATATTTGAGGAAGGGAATGGATTCATTGAGTGCTCATGAACGAGGTGACATAGTCATTGAGCCCAATGAAATCACTCTCTCATCTAAACTATGCATGATGCACGTGGCGCTCTTAGTGAAATTATTGCTTATAAGATCTTAACTACATAACCCTCATCTCCATGATTAAGAGATGAGTAAAAAACTAAAAATCTAAAATCTTATAAGGGTCTCTGTGCTGAAATAGAACGGACTGTGTGTTCATTTCATGCACGAGATTTGAACCTGTAAATCTTTGAGTTAAAACTCTAAGAAGGACAATGTGCACTTGATTAAAAACTAAGTAAAGAAAAGATGAATGCTTGAGGAACTATCATACATAAGTTATCTATCAAATCATGTGGGAGAAACTCAACTTTCCTCTTCCTTTTATCAGAATTATTTTCTACTAAAAATTGTCATGCTTGTTCAGGTACCAATTTCAATAATATACATATAGCTTAAACATTAGTGATCATAGATATACCTTAGTAATAAAACACCCACTTCCCTAAGGTTCGATTAATCCTGAAAACTAAACTTTCCACTTATTACTTCAGACCATGTACACTTGCGTGCAAGTGCAGATGTATTTTAGGTCTGTCAAGTTCTTGGCACCGTTGCTGGGGAATTGGTAATTGTTTTATATTAATGAGAATTTATCAGTAATTAGTGATTTAAGCAAATCCTTACATATAATATTAATTTTGGATTTTTGTAGTTATAGGGACTAACCATTTTCTTTTTTCTTTCCTTTATTATTACTGAATCCTTAAACGTTATTGCTATATTTGTTCTTGATAGCTTATTTATTGTCATGTATGAATAAGAGAGTTTGCACAGAATATCTTTTTGATCCAGAAATTGAGAGAACCTACTTGCAGGCTAGAAGAGAACAAAATATTTTGCTAAGCCAATAAGCCGTTATGGAAAATTGTAATGAAAATCTTGGAGAGCCATTAGGAGAGCCTAGGGGAATAGCACTGAGAGACTATGCACTACCTCACTGTTAGGAGAATTCTCCATGCTATTGTAAGGCCTAATATTGTAGCTAACAACTTTGAGATCAAACCTTCCACTCTGAGTATGGTTCAAAATAACCCGTTTGGGGGATTAGCCACTGAAGATTAAAATTCACATATTTCAACTTTCATTGATATTTGTGATACCTTCAGATTTAACGGTGTCTCTGAGGATGCAGTTAAATTAAGGCATTTTCCATTCTCATTATGAGATAGAGCCAAAAGTTGGCTCAGCTCTCTCCCAAGCGATTCTATTCGAACTTGGGATGATTTGGCTAAGAAATTCTTAGCCAAGTATTTCCCTCCGGTGAAAACCGCTCGGCTGAGAATTGAGATAACCAACTTCACTCAGTTGGAAGGTGAGACACTCTATGACGGATGGGATCGATTTAAGGAGTACTTAAGGCAATGCCCACATCATGGGTTTCCCTTGTGGATGCAAGTTCAAACCTTTTACAATGGTTTGAACGCTCTAACAACAACTCTCATCGATGCGGCCGTCGGAAGCTCTATTAGTAGTAAAACCCAAGACGAGGCTTACGACCTCTTAGAAGAAATGGCAAATAATGCATACCAATGGTCTTTTAAAAGGCTTAAAAGGGAATCTATGAAGGTGAATGAATCCAACCAATTAATGACACTACAACAAGAAATCCACACCTTGAATGAGAAAATTGAGAGATGAATGTTAACGTTGTTCTTGAAATACAATGTGAATTGTGCGTAGGGAGACATAATAGCGAAAAATGCAATTTGAATAACCCCTTCGTACAAACGAATACCGAACAAGTTAATTATTTAAGAGACAGCAACACCATGAATAACCCCTACTCCAATATCTATAATCTAGGGTGGAAAAACCACCCTAATTTATCAAGGAGTAACAATAATAATAATGAAAATTAATATAGGGGGAGTTCATCAAATCTATAGGGGTTAATATTGGAAATAATCATAATCATCACCGCCCAAATTTAGAAGGAGCTTTTATTTCCTTTAAGGCTAAAACATTCCAATTTATGCGCCGCATTGAAGCTACAATCACCCGCCATGATGCGTCTATCCAAGGAATAGAAGCATCCCTTAGAAACATTGAGACCCAACTAGGGCAGATCTCCAAGAAATTAACCATTTGGTAGCAAGGAGCTCTACATTCTGAAGGGGTGTATGGGGAAAATACAGCCGATAATTTGAGTGCAATAGAAGAAGAGCTAGAGGCTCGAGAAGGAGTGTTGGGAACAGAATTTGAAAAGACCAGTGCTTCAAAATGTGATGACCCTGGGAGGTTGTGTCTTCCTTGCATAATTAGAAATGAAGTGCTTTTAGATCCCTTGTGTGATCTTGGTGCTTCTGTCAATGTTATGCCCTACCACATTTATGAACATCTGAAGGTAGGAGGAATGGAGTACACCACCATGATTCTAGAATTTGCAAATTTGGAATCCCTTACCCCTCTAGGAATTGTTAAAAATGTTGCTGTAGGATTGAGGAGATTCATTATTCCAACTGATTTTATGGTGTGCGAGCGGGACAGATGGAACAGGAACTCCACAATTATTTTTGGGCGACCTTTTCTTTTGAGCACAAAAGCTATTATCGACGTTGACCACGGGGTAATGAGTGTTAAAATTAAAGGAAAATTAGAGTTAATTGATCTAAAACCCACCTTTTTTAAATAATGAGAATTGGAGGAAAAGATGAGAAGAAAAGTGAGAGAAGAAAAAAATAAGATTGACCATGTCTTTGAAAATCTCTATCTAGGAGAGAAAAATTCGGAAGATAGCTCCAACTCCACCTCAGAGAAGAGGAGCAAGGAAAGAGTGAGAAGAAGAAAAATGAGAAGGGATAAAAGGAAAAAGAAGATTCCCCTTGAGTTAGATCTAGGAAGAGATGATCCCATGAGGGAAAGTAGAGAGGACGAAGGTTCGAGCACCCTTGAGGGTTGTGCTCACCCTAGTACCTTAAGATTGAGGACAATATCTGATCGTTATCAAGTCTAGCTATAAACATTAAACTAAGCGCTTCTTGGGAGTCAACCCAAGATATATATATATATATATAAAAATGCGATACCGCACGCTGCAGCGAATGATTTCGTAAAATTCAGTCTCTACAGCGCGTTGCAGCGAATGATTTCATAAAATTCAGTCGCTACAGCGCGCTGCAGCAGTTAAGTTCAAGAACTCAAACCGCTATAGCGCGCTACAGTGACAGAAATTTCTGAAACTTATTCGCTATAGCGCGCTGCAGTGGCAGAGTTTTGAAAGCTCGACCGCTACAGCGCATTGCAGCGCGCTGCAGCGGTCTGTTCCTGATGTAGCAGTTTTTGACTGCATCAGATTCCATGCAGTCAAAAAGATAATATTTTTGGGTTTCCCATGCAATTAAAAAGTTGTGTGTTGAAAAAGCTACCCCCCCTTCACTTGGATTATCATATTTTTGGCATGGGAAAGACCCATTGACCATATTTCTCTTGCCTTTGATAAAAAATAAAATTATAGATTATGGACTTAAATAAAAATCTTAATACTTAATACTTAATTTGCCTTAATAAAAATATAAATTAAGTATTAAGATTTGTTGAATATCTTAGTGCAAATATTTACTGAATACCATGATATAGATTAAGTCAAATCTATATACTTAATCTTAATAATTAATCTATATTAACCTATATTTTTATTAAGGCAAATCCATATTTAAGTTCATAATACTTAAGATTCTCCACTTAATACTTAACGGCCATTTTGCAAATCTTAAAACCTTAATACTTAAAATTCATCCTTTAACGTTTAAATTTTTATTTTTTAATATATAGATTAAGAAATTATAAGTACACAAATAGACTTAAGTGATGAGACCTATAACTTTGTTGTGGATCATTTGTAGCATTAATAACAATGTTAAAATTATATTCTGATAGCTATTATTTTTAATCACTTTTATCATACATTAAAGAACATTAAACCTTAATTTGAATACATATCATCAAAATAAAGTATACATACTAATGAAATATTATAGCATTATTTCAAAACTTATGTGAACTTGTTATGTTGCATTTGGATGCTATTGCTAAATAAAATTTTATCTCTTTCGACTGAAATTAATAGAAATTTGCAAAATTTCTTATTACAAGTTTTGCAGAACCATATAACAAATGCAGCTAAACTTAAAGTTCATGTTAGTAAAGGTGACCCTATCCTTATGAATATGCAAGCATCTTCAAATAAAGTATGAGATCAAATAATAATATTGAGAATGGAGGTAAATATCCTAATTTGATCCCATCAACTATAATTTATTAAATCCATTATCAAGATAGATGAGATGTAATGCAAATGCTTTAGGCTCTTTAGGTGATTTAGAATTTAAGATATGTAGTTTAAATTCTTATAAATTAATATTTCTTTTATTAACCTGAATGCAAAATGAATAGTAATCAGCAAAATAAATAGTAAAAATAGCAAAATGAATAGTAATTAGCAAAAGGAATAGTAATCAACAAAATGAATAGTAAAAATAGTAAAATGAATAGTAATCAGCAAAATGAATAGTAATCAGCGAAATGAATAGTAAAAACAGCTAAATGAATAGTAATCAGCGAAATGAATTGTAAAAATAGTGAAATAAATAGTAAACTGCAAAATAAAATTACATTTAATTAATTTCCATCAACTCTTATATTCTCTCTAAGTCTTTTCACTAAGAGCTTCTTTAGAAATTCAGCATCTCACATTGGGACCCTTTCCTAAGATTAGGATTAGATTATAAGTTAGATTTCATTTATTGGATAAAGTGAGTTATCCAATGAATAAAACCTTAGTTTTATAGTTTTCTAGATTTTGTAATTTAATTCTAATTATTTTATCTTTCAATCTTAAGAATAAGAGTAGGAGAATCATCCTATTTAGCTTTATTTTGCTTAATAGGATTTGCCCTAATCTTTAGTTCACAGTTAGATTTAAACCTTAGATCTTATGTTTAACCTTTGGATTATGTGCTTAGCCCCAACTCGTGGTGTTAAAATCATAATCCCTATCATAGTAGATCTTGATCTGATCTTAGTCTAGAATGTCTAAATTCATCAATTCAGATGTGATGATTTAATTAGATTGAATTAGATTAGAAACTGATCCGTACATATTGAATTAGATGAGAAATTGATCTGTTCTAATTACTTTTAACTAATAAGGTCATGCTTTTAAGTTATACTCGACAATAGAAACTGAAGATCCCAAACTTATGTAACTTGGAATAGTTAGAATGGCTTAATAAATAATAACTGATGTCACCATATGTAGTAGAGTCCCTTGTTCACTATTGTTTTATTTGTGCTTACATAGTCCTTATATTTTGTGCCTTATTCCTTAAACATAGTATTCAATATAACATTGTTGCATGTAGTGAAAATATAGAATATTTAGGATAACATTGCATTGGCTTGAGTTACTTGTTGATCTTGCATATTTTACTCTATTGGATTGGGGCAAGGAGAAATAAGAATTACTTAGCATTACTCATTGAGGTGTTGTGCTAAGTTTAGAACTTGTTTAGTCTTGCAAATGTGTTTGGCTCATTAGCTACTTCTGGATGTGTCTATAGAAGTAAAGTAAATAACTAAAATAGTTCTACATTTGTGATTACTGGCTCTTCAGTTTAATTTTTGTTCTGTTATTCCATCCTAGCCTTAGATGATGCTAGGAATATATGTATACTTATTGCAGTAGGCTTGATTGGCCCTCTTCTGATATAGAAGTTATTACATGCTTGTTTACTATTCACTATTTTATGTATATCATTTCTTATTTATTGTTGTACTTTCCTTCAGTTTGCTTTACTTTACTTGCATACTTATATAGTATAGGCTGCTAGAATTTTTGTTGCTTACTTATATGTACCATAGTTGGATTAATTATTTATAAATCTGCATATGTCCCATGGTCATCAGCATGTTTAAGATGTATTATTTCCTTTTAGTATTTTATCTTTCCATGTATGCCTAGCCTTGTCTTAGCTTATTTTTGAGGAAAGTCTTTTGCCTCATTATTGCTTAGTTATAAATGCTTTATTTATAACTTACCATTTCCATTTGTATGCTTATTACTCCTATGCAATTTTGGTGTCTATTTAGTGTAAGGAATGGTGATATTAATAAACTCATGAAAATTTATCAGCCTAAAATGTACTTAGGCAAATGTCTTATAAGATTTTTCTTTTGCTGGCTGAGGCCATGGCATTGTGAAACCAACAATGTCAGATACGAATCACTTTGAGGAGCTAGCTCCTGAAGAGGAGCCTTTTCTTGAGAAGGAGGAGCAGGGGAGACCAGAAGCTATATAGTCATTTTCTACTTTTATTGTGAGGATGAGTGATTGCTTTTTATTTCATTAAACTCATTTAAATGTTGTAATAATTCAGGTATCATTTAAACTATGTTTTTTCTTGCTATACTAATTATTTTGAGTTGTATGTTACATTTTCCTTACTTATTATGGTAAACTTGATGTACTATTTATTTCACTTTGCTTCCGCACTTTGAGCTTATATTTACTTAGTAATTATTTATGATGTATGTACTATAAGCATATCTTTTCCTTACTAGTGGATTATGGATTATACCTAATCTAATGATAAGTGATGGATTTGCCATAGTGGCACACCTCTCCTTGGCTTAACCTTATGATTAAGTGGCGGGGTGCCATAGTTGGTATCAGAGAATTCCATAAGGTGTCAGACTAGAATTTGCATTCCTCTCTACCTAATAGATGATTCTTCTGACAAGTCAGTCACTAATTAAAACATTGTAGTTATATCCAAGTTACTATAATATCATGATCAGAATAAAAAGGCATAAGAATTAAAAATAAAAATACATATATAAGTAAGATGAATTGCTCAAGTATAAAGAACATAGACTAAAGAAACTTAATAAGTTATAATGATACAATTGAACTAAATTAACTTGTGAAATTGTTAGACACTCGAGGCTATCGTTTTGGTGGTACTATCGGTGATTCGAGGCCACGTGGGAGTATGTATCCCAGTTCCATCAGAGGTATGGGAAATATGTAGAAGGGGTGTTAGAACCAAGTGTTCTAGTACTAGACTGATTGCTCTAGCATGGCATCTTCTGAGGCTTCGACTTTCCAGTTTTGGCTAAGGAGTGGCTGAAGCGGGTGACCTTCGTGCTGGAAGCGATAGATTGTCTGAACGATAATCAGATCTCCATAATATCCCTTCTCCTTCAGGACTAGGCTGAAGAGTGGTGGGTTGTCAGCTACTGGGCACTCACCCATAGACGCAAAGGAAGGCAGCGTGAGGCTACCTTCAAATATTTTTGTCGTGCATTCACTACAAAATATATTGGATAGATGCCTTAGCATTTTAGTCCATGCTCTTTATTGTATTTTACTTCTTTATGTATTTCCAAGTAAAATGAGTAATGCAAAATTTTTCATATTTTATTCCCTCAAAATTCTAAATGAGTGTCATTTTCTAATTCAGACTGGTATGAAGATGAATCCTGGGCAGAGTTCCTCCCCAGCTGCATCTGGTAGTTCACACTCTGAACTAGGTGCACTGCTTGCAGCAGTTAAAATGATAGTAGATTCCCATACCAGACAAGCAGAAAGGATGGGGAAATCTCAATCAAAGCAAGATGAGAGGATGGAGAAATTATTAACAGTACACCTAAATCAAGGTCATTAAAATGCTGAGACAGTCCCTGCACACCACTACTCATTTTAGCACCATGTTCAGTCCACAGATTGACTACTTCATAGCTTCATGTGTCTAAGGCCCCCCACTTTCAATGGAAGCCTTTCTACTGTGCACACGACCAATTGGATTAAAATGATGGAGAAAAATCTCACTAGTATTAAGTGTTCTGTGACTGAGGTAATCCAGTTGACCACCCATCTTCTCTAAGATGAGGTGAAGTATTGGTGGGACAATACCCATAACACAATATTTGCTGACCTTGAGCTTGAGAAGATTACATGGGATGAGTTCATTGAAGCATTTCAAGCTGAGTACATCCCCAGTTCTGCAAAGTTTAACTTGGGGGATAGTTCTTGAAACTACAAGGGAACCGTTCCGTCTCAAAATATGAATAGGAATTCTGGTGATTATCAAGTTTGGCTTCTAACCTTGTCCCTATCATATCAAATCGATGTCACTGCTTTCGGAGTGGTTTGCGACCCTCCATTCGAAGACAGGTCATTTCCCTCCGCCTGATCAATTTTGCAGACCTCTTGTAATCTGCCAAAATGGTGGAGCAAGATGAAGCATTTGAAGGTCCCAAGTGGAGATTTGGGTCATCCTCATTCCGACATGAGCAACCTAAATGAGCTAGGGTGTATCAGCTTGAAGTAGAGGCCCCTCCCACTGACCTCTTCAATGGTTGCACTCGACCTCATCCCCATGGCCGATGCTACCATGGGGGTTGTGCTTATTTCACTTGTGGATGATCATGCCACACCTACTTGCAATGTGTCGGTAAGGAAACTATCGACGGTGATCAAATTGACCACACAAAGCATCAACAAGGTTTTGACATATGCTATAAGAATCCCCAGACAGCATCAATCACCCAACCTTCATCTCAGATTCAAAAGCATGAGATAGCCATGGTGCCTCGCTCTAATGCTCCGAGACCTCCACCATGGCAAGCATACAATAAGCCTGCAGGTCCTGCCAGAGTCTACACCCTCACACCTCTTGAGGCAGCAGAAGATAATAATGTGGTTTCAGGTACATGATTCCGAACTAATCTATTTTTATCATCAATACTTTGACAAATACTTAGTTAACTTTCTACATATATAAATAGGCTTGCTAAGTGTAAATGATAAAACCTGCAATGCATTATTTGACACTAGAGCTAGTCACTCTTTCATTTCTGAAACTTGGGCCAAATCTCTTAACTTGCCTTTATATCGTCTAGCAAACTATTTAAACGTAGGATTGCCATTTATAGCCCATATGCCAGCTCATCAATTCTGTTAAATACAAACCCCTATTGGTGACAGCAAATTTGAGGCCAAACTAGTGGTCCTTCCTATAGCCAACTTTTATGTGATCCTAAAAATGAATTGGTTGTGCCAACATGGTGCTACTATTAACTGTTAGAAGAAGATGTTTACATTAGGTTGTGTTCCCCAAGACAAGTCATTTGTTGAGAAACTCAGTACACATGCTTCATTAATCGATGCCTTAAAAGCCAGAAGTTTGGTAAAGAAAGGTTGTCTTGCCTACTTAATAACAATAATAGGTGAAATGAAGTAAGTTATTCCCTTAAGTTAGAATAGAATCCTTAGTGAGTTTCTTGATGTTTTCCCCGAAGACTTTCCGGGTCTTCCACCAATTAGGGAGGTGGAATTCTTGATAGAAGTTATTCCAAGAAATCAACCTATGTCCAAAGCTCTGTATCGCATGGCGCCAAAATAATTGCAAGAGTTACATAGTTCACTCCAAGAATTGCTCGAGAAAAGTCTAATTCGACCTAGTTCATCTCCTTGGGGTGCGCTAGTGCTTTTCATTAAAAATAAATATGGTTTGATGCGAATGTGCATCGACTATAAAGAGCTCAACAAGGTATCGATTAAGAACAAGTATCCATTACCCAGGATTGACGATCTATTTGATCAGCTAGCATAAGCTAAAGTATTTTTAAAAATCAATCTGCATTCCGGCTATCATCAGCTATGAATTAAAGAAGAAGACATTGAGAAGACAATATTTTGAACCCTGTACACACATTATGAATTTCTCATAATGTCATTTGGGCTCACAAATGCACTGTCAATTTTTATGGATATAATGCAACGTGTGCTCAAGCCCTATCTCGACAAGTTCGTTATCATCTTCATTAATGACATCTTGATCTACTCCAAAAATAAGATAGATCATGAAGATCATCTGCGAACTATATTGGAAGAGCTGTGTGTCCATGAATTGTATGCCAAGGACTCAAAGTGCGAGTTTTGGCTTGATTCAGTTGCCTTTCTTAGCCATGTGTGTAACAACCCTAGTGTTGTTACCCATCAATTAATGATCAAATTAACTCTAATCCTTTTCCTTTACTCTTGTATTAGTATAGGGAGGCTTTATTTCAAATTTTGTGCAATTTGAAGATCGTTTGGCAATTTCTAACATTTCCTGGTTTTCTGATAATTCTGAGAATGCCTAATTAATTTAGACCTCATAATAAAAAATGGAGTCCACCATTGGACTCACCACACCCAAAAGCTATGGGAGGTATTCTGGAAATGTTTGGAAGTCATCGAATTTCCCCCGAATATTTTATTAATATATAAATACCCAGAAAACTAAGATAATTAATTTGACCTAGAGCAGCATGTAACAGACTACAACACCGGAGGTAGGTGTTACATTTGTGACAGAATCAATCATCGCCATTGGGACTGTCGTGCTAACTAGACCATGGTCAAGATAAAGATCAACCGCCAAGGTTCTGTGCAGAACCCAATTCCTATTAACTCTCAAGCGTCAGCACTTGCCTTGATGCCTCCTCCTGCTGGTGGAAGTGCTCAATGCCAAAAAGGTGTAGCTCCATCTTCCTCTAAGTAAGGCCATTATAATTGAAAGGATAAGGGCAAGTATGTTGCTCAATCTTCTACTGTACCAAGAGTATATGCTTAGTCTTCTTCAGTTGCCCTAGATGACAATAGTGTTGCTACCGGTACGTTCTAAGTTTAATTTTCTATTTTCTGTCTTTCATTTTCTTCTGCAATTTTAACTTTTAACATTTTCTTGCTTTAATTTTTATAAGTTGTAATTAGAATTTATTTTCCCTGCTATAGGAACTCTAATTATTAAAAATTAGTTCTGTCACACTCTCTTTGACACTAGTGCTAGTCACTCTTTCATGTCAGTGAGTTGTGCCTTTTCTTTAAATTTTCAACATTTTAGCCTAAGCAGTCCCTTAATTGTTCAAATGTCATCTGGTGCTGAAATGTGTGCTATTGAGTTCTGTTTGGTAGATATCCCAATCAGTAACCAATTCTTCCAATTCAAACTTATTGTTATGTCCATTACGAACTTCAATATAACTTTAGGAATGGATTGGTTAAGTAAGTTTAATGCCATAATAGATTGCTTTCGTAAGCGAGTTACACTTAAGAATGGAAAGAAATCTGAAGTGTTTGTAAGAAAACTTGGCTTTACTGCATCCTTAATTAATGCAATTGAAGCCAAGCACCTCATTAGTAAAGGTTGTTATGCAATCTTAGTAACTTTAATCGGCAAAGAGAAGCAAGTTAGTAGTTTAGAAGAGACTATCATTGTTAGAGAGTTCCTGGATATGTTCCTTGAAGACTTGCTTAGACTACCTCCTCTACGTGAAGTAGGGTTTTCTATTGAGCTTACCCTTGGGACTCAACCTAAGTCTAAGGCACCATATAAAAGGGCTCCAAAAGAACTGTAAGAGCTTAGAGAGCAATTGCAAGAGTTGTTAGAGAAAGTATTCATTCACCCTAGTATGTCACCCTTGGTAAGCTCCTATCCTATTCATCAAGAAGAAGGATGGTTCAATGCAGATGTGTATAGACTATCGTGAGCTTAACAAAGTAACTGTGAAGAATAAGTATCCTCTCCCTAAGATCGATGATTTGTTTGATCAACTCTCTGGAGCGAAGATCTTCTCCAAGATTGACTTAAGATCTGGTTACTACCAAATTCGAGTCAAGGATGAAGATGTTTCCAAAACAACATTTAGGACCTGATATGGGCATTTTGAGTTTCTAGTCATGTTTTTTGAACTGACAAATGGTCCTTCCATCTTCATGGACCTAATGCAGCATATCCTAAAGCTGTATCTCAATGAGTTTGTCATTGTTTTCATCGACAACATCCTAATCTACTCGAAGTCAGCTGCTGAGCATGAAGAGCACCTACATACCATTCTAGAATTATTAAGAGAGAACAAGCTTTTTGCTAAGTTTTCTAAGTGCAAGTTTTAGCTCAAGTCTGTGGCATTCATGGGTCACATAATTTATGTTGAAGGCATTAGAGTAGATAAAAAAAAATTCAAATTGTTTAATAGTGGGTTCAACCTAAATCTGTAACAGAGATCTGTAATTTCTTAGGACTCACTGGCTATTACAGAAGGTTTGTTTCTGGATTCTCTCTAATTACTTTGTCGTTAACTAGGAAAGATGCTTCATTCATCTGGAGCACAGCCTGTGAAGAATCTTTTCAGAAGTTGAAATAGTTATTGACTTCTGCTCCTGTTCTAGTACTACCTTGAGAGGGTAAAGATTTCTAAGTTTATACTGATTCCTCTAAGGTAGGACTTCGTTGTGTTCTGATGCAAGATCACCATATAATAGCCTATTTCTATATACAGCTTAAGCCTAATGAGAAGAATTATCCTGTGCACGATCTAGAACTTACAGGGCTAGTTTTTACTGATCACCAAAGTTTAAAGTACATTTTCACTCAGAAAGAACTTAATTGCCATTAGCATAGGTTGCTGGAGTTACTTTGTGACTATGATTTGGAAATCCAATACCATCTGGGTAAAGCTAATGTAGTAGTTGATGCCCTAAGTCATAAGGCGACTTTATCTTTCCTTTGTTACAACGAATCCTTGATCAAAAATTTTAGCAAGTTGAATCTTGAACCAATCAATTCAGCTGATTTGGGCACTCTACTATTTGTTATTCAGTCAGATGATTCCCTAAAATCTAAGATTGTTGAAGCTCAAAAGGAAGATTCGAGTTACTCTGCATTAGTTTATGAAATCATTAATGGTAAGAGATTTGAATTACTTCTTGATGATGAAGGTGTGGTATTTTAGAAGTCCAGGTTATGAATTCCTAAAAGCTTGTAGTTACAAGTATTGTCTAAAGCTCATAATTCTAGCTATGCATTACACACTAGTAGGTATAAGCTGTATCAAGATCTCAAGCAATCATTTTGATGGTTTGGCATGAAGCGGGATATAGCCATTTTCATTTCCAAGTGCCATCCCTGTTCTTTGCTCAAGGCCAAAAACCAAAAGCCTGGTGGACTTCTTAAACCCTTAGACATTCCTGAATGGAAGTGGTCCGATATCTCCATGGACTTCATTGTATGTTTGCCTAAGGGTAGATCTTGTTCTGACTCTATTTGGGTGATAGTTGATATACTCACTAAGTCAGCTCACTTCCTTCCAATTCGTCAGACGGATCCAGTTGAGAAGTTAGCCAAGCTTTATCTTAAGGAGATCATTTGTCTGCATGGTACACTGAATTGTATAGTTTTTTACAGAGACAGTAGATTCACTTCCAAATTTTGATCAGCTGTTCAGCAAGACTTGGGGATAAGTTTAGCATTGAGTACTGCTTTCCACCACCAGACAGATGGTCATACTGAGCGTGTTAATCAGATCTTGGAAGATATCTTGCATCTTTGTGTTATAGACTTCGGTGGATCATGGGAAGATCATTTAGCGTTAGTTGAGTTCGCCTACAATAATAATTATCAGTCCAGTATTGGTATAGCTCCTTATGAAGCTCTTTATGGAAGGAGATGTACAACTCCAATTGCTTGGACTGAAGTAGGAGACTCTTAACTTTATAGTTCTGAGTTAGTAGAAGAAACTACTAAGAAAGTTCAACTAATCAAGCATAATATGACTACAGCTCAGGATAGACAGAAGAAATATCATGATGCTCTTCATCATCAATTGGAGTTCCAAGTGGGCGATAGGGCCTATCTTAAAGTTAATTCGATGCATGGTGTGCAGAGATTCGGTGTCTTTGGAAAGCTGAGTCCAAGATATTTAGGACCCTTTGAAGTGATTGAGAGGATTGTAACATCTACTTACAGATTAGAGTTGCCAGAAGACTTCTCAGCTATACATATTGTGTTTCATGTTTTGTCACAAAGAAGGTGTTTGCTAGATCCAAATTAGCAAGTTCATATACCTATAATGGAACTGCAACCCAATCTGGCTTTCATCGCTAAACCTGTTGCAATTCTAGAGTGATATCTTAAACAGTTAAAAAACCATAGCATTCCTATGATCAAAGTCCACTGGCAGAGTCATCGAGCTGGTGAAGCCACGTGTGAGAAAGAAGAGGATATGCTAAAGAAGTTCCCAGAATTTTTTTCTTAATCAGGTAGATTTAGTTCTTTTAATTTTGTTATCATTTCCTTAGACTTCCTTTGCATTTTTAATTTCCTTATTTTTAATTATTGTGTGTGGTGGGCGACACTCTTTTTTAGAAGGGAAATCTGTAACAGCCCTAGTGTTGTTACCTATCAATTAGTGATCAAATAAACTCTAATCCTTTTCCTTTAGTCTTGTATTAGCTTAAGGAGTCTTCATTTCAAATTTCATGTGATTTGGAGATCATTTGGAAATTTTCAAGATTTCATGGTTCTTTTATAAGTTAGAGATGCCTAAATTATTTAGACCTCATAATAAAACGGAGTCCACCATTGGACTCACCACACCCAAATTAGCTAGGGGTGGTATTTTGGAAGTGTTTGGAAGTCGTCGAATTTTTCCCGAATATTTTGTTAATATTTGAATACCCAGAAAATTAAAAAAATTAAAATGACCTCCGATCGAAAATTTGATTGCATTTTTGAGTTCCCCACACCTCAATTAGGTAAGGGTGAATTTTTGGGATTTTACAGAATCTGTTTAGATATTTTAATTTTGATTAATATTATGTGTATTTTAATTAATTAAATAATGTATTTAAAATAATTAATACAAATATTTAATAAATACATCCCAACGGCTTATTTGTTTTGCACGAATCCACCACTTTTGGCTAAACACGGGACAACAGGATCATTGGATCATGGCAGTCTCATTTTTTCTAATTGAAATCCAATGGCTATCTTTATTTTGCTTCCTGAGGATAATCCCAATCATTTGATCAAGAGATCGAACGGACGGTTGTGATAAACTATTTGTTTGCCTTCTTCTTTACGCACGATCGTTGAAATGCCAGGAGTAGTGGGAGTACTACGCCTCGCCTAGACACCTTCTACTCTTATTCACTTAATCAAACTCTCCATTTTCTCCTTTGTTTTTTTTTTCGGCTACCTCCTTTATTCGGTAGCCTGAGAGAAATAGCTTGAGGTTGAAGATAAAGGAGAAGTGTCAAGAGAAGGAAGAGCCATAACCAATCCTATTCTGGGAGTCTCTAAGGAGGGAGAACAATCAGGTACATTACCTTCGTACTTCACTTAGATTTTCTTTAGTCTTGTTTGCCGATGAATACTAATTCATTAGAATGAAATTGTTAATCTAGGATGATTGATTTGTGAATCATTTAGTTAATTTCAAGAGGTAGAAGTCATCTTTTGAAATTCTATTTTTGCTTTAAAAGGAGTTGATTCTTATACTAATACTTAATAGCCTTTATTAACTGGAATGCTTTGGGTATAGTTTATCTTAAATTAAGATTTTAAAATAGCAAATATTTTTCCTTCCTCTTAATCAAAATTTTGTATAATTGAAAAATTCATTTAAACATTTAGTACTTTATGAACTCATAATTTAGAATCTTCTGCATTAAATTGTTGTTTAAGAGAATTGTTAAATGGTATTGAATTAAATTATGTTGATTTATCTTACGAAATGCTCTGTAATTCGAGTAGGAGTAGATTTAGGGCATCGCCTTTTTACACTTTAGGTTAAGCCTTAACTACAAGTGTTGAGTATAGATATAAGGTAGTATGATCCTCCTCCTCTCAAGGTATATGTACGTCGTGAGAAGCTTGGCATCATCTAGGCGCTGATGCCAAATTCGCCTTTCACAGAGCGCCTATCGGGAAGATGATGGTCTGAGACCCCTATTCTTGAACCGGACGGTTCAATATTTTTTGAACCACACTGTCTATATATGACACATGGACAAAAGATTTCATTAAATTAATTTAATGAATTATTTAATAAGAAATTCATTTTATTTATAATTTTGAATATATTTATTCGATACACATGATATTATATATCATTTTGATCGCAAAAATATGTAGAATAATAATATGTAATAAAAATTTTGTTTTGATAAATATTTTAATCAGTCAATATTTAAGATTTATTTAATTAATTATAATTAAATTTCATCATTTCATGTGACTTAAATTGATCATTTAATGTCCAAATTAAATGATCAAATAGTCCATTTCACTCACAAAAATGTGAGGAATAATAATATGAAATCAAAATTAATATTTAAACCCTATTTTTCATATTCACTTTTTAACCCAAATTAGGAGTCATAAAAACCCTAATTTTTCCAATGTTGTCCAAATTTGACATACTTAGTGTCATTTTTCTCCTTATGTTATAAGGATTTCAATTATATGCATATTAATTCCCATAGATAATAATTAATAATCTTAGGTTATTGACTCTTAATTAAGTGTTATTATGATAATTCTAATCCCTTATATTTCATGTTTTAGGTATTATAAAATACTAGGATAGCTAACATGTCATATTTATTATCCCCCATATCAAATTATAGTACTTATATTTGAGCTTAGTTCTCATTATTCTAATTATGTGAATTAATTACAAATTTCTTGATTCACCTTTCAACCCTAAGGTAGAAACCCTATGATTGATTTATAATGTGAATTGTAGTTGATCCCTAGATCTATTAGTTACATCTATTAAGAGTAGTCAGACTTAATGTCTTTGTAATTATAGATTATTGAATTAACTAGATCTAGCTTTAGCTACTAGATTAGAACTTAGTTCATTTATCCTAGCCCTTAAAGTATTCATTTGATTTCTTTAAGAGCTAGTAATAAAAATTCATATTTTACTTAAGAGTAGTTTAAGAATCCTATTGAATTCCTTATACTTTAGTTATTAGGATACTTAGAACTTATAGTTCTTAAGTCCTATGAATTGCTCATTTTAAACCATTCACTTTATTATAGCCTAGCTAGATTAGTACTTGATTGATTAGATCCTTCAAACTATAACCTAGCTAGTGAACTGTAGTGAATTTACCTTAACTTCTAATTTCTTAAGTTAGATATTTTCTTTATCTTAATCTATTCTTACTAGACACCTAAACCTTGATTTATTTATATAATTAAATCTTATAGTTTAGGATGTGAATAAGAACTAGTTTCTAATTGTATCAATTATACTTATAAATTATTTGGTCATATTATATTAATTGAATTGAAATTACTATTTTCAAAACCCCAACTACTACTATAATTACAATTACCTTGAAATCAACATCTCAAAGTTAATTGGGAGTTCAATTAGCTCCAATCATAAAGTCGATCATTAAAATTAGATAACTTTGGATAACACTCAGTTGCAATTATTATTTAGTATTGTACTTTACTTGTTTACAGCTTACTTAGTTTACAGTGAATGTTGTTGAATTTTACATTTAAATGCATTATTGTCTCTTTTCCTTACTTAGCATAAGCTTATTTGAACATATACATGTTTTACTTCATTTACTTTCATATGCACATTAGTTTCTTTCTAGATTATTTAGGATGATTTTACTCTTTTTTATTTGCAGTCTAGGATGTCTATTAAGTGAGTATTCTAACTCACTTTATCTTTTTTCTTACTTACTTTTCCACACTTATATGCTTACTTTATTGCACCCATGCTTGTGCTTATCTTGTAACTAGTAGTGATTTCTAATTAAACTACAGTATGCTTAGCCTGATCTTAAAATGTACTTAGACTATTTAGTATAACCAGATTTTCTATTTCTTAGCTTTGCCCTATCACATTTAAATGTCAAAATGTGATAGATCAGGTGCATTTAGAGGCTAGTGGAGCTGGACCAAGTGCTAAAAGCTAGCTGCTTCTGCTTATAATATCATAAATAAATAGCTTATAATTAATTGCAAGTGAGCTTTAATTCTTACTTTCCTTTAAGTTTACTGTTGGTTTGTAATTAACATTATTTACTGTACTTTTATTATACTTATGTTGGAGCTTAGTTTTATATTTAACTGCTTGTGATGAATGAATGGATGAATGTGTTTGAATGGATGTAAATGAATATTAACTAAGTCATTAGTTGCATATCTACTTTGTATGTTGACTAGAATTAGTTGTATATTAAATTGCTTATAGAATTAGAAAAATAGTTTCATATCTAAGTTGAGAATCTTTTCTTGTCTTCATATATGTATTAAATGTGTGAATTAAGCATACCTTAGGGTAGATAATTGTTACATATGTATTTTCTCACTTTAAATTTTTAGAATTGGAAATAAGCAATCTCATATAACGAATTGACTGTATATTAGAATTGTAAATGTGTAAATCCTATGTAATGGATTGACTCTATATTAGAAGTGGAATTAAACAATCCCATATAATGGATTGATTTCATGTTAGTGATTTTAGGTTATTTTCCTTTCAATTAAAACTTCCATTGGAACAGAAGTCTTGTATGTCTATATTGCAGGTGTTTCTTTAGTCATTTACAGCAGAAACTCTTCCAAAATTTTTAAGAAATTAATAACGTAGAAATTTTATTGTAAAATTATAGACTTATGTTTCACTTATTAAATATTTAGAATTTCATATCTAGCATTGCAAGTACTCACATAAACTGCTTTTAAATTACAATCTCACATGTTCTTGCATGAATTGCATCTTCATATGTATTACACATAATATTTCTAATAAAATTCCCTTCCATCTTAACTTAAGACCGTCTTCTAAATCCTTGGCCAAGCATAATATCTAATGATTTGGATTAGCTTCTTTCTAATTTATTATTAGGTATGGTGGTGATGTATCAATATTGAGTTAAGTGATTCTCAATATTGGGGTCGTCACAATGTGGTAGATGCACAAGGAATCAAGGTGGATCAGAATAAGGTCAGTGCTATTCAAGATTGGATTCAGCCAATGACATTCATTGACATCAGAAGATTCTTGGGTCTAGCTGGTTACTACAGAAGGCTTGTAAAGGAATTTTCCCAGATAGACGCTCTATTAACTAAGCTAACCCAAAAGGTAGTGCAATTTGAATGGTCTCCATCTTGTGAAGAAGCATTCCAAGTACTGAAAGATGCACTTTCCTCTACCCTAGTACTAGTTCTTCTTAAGGAGGAGTTAAACTACCAAGTCTATATCGATGCTTGTGGACCAGGCATGGGAGTTGTATTAATGCAAGAAGGGAAAGTCATCGCTTATGCTTCCCGTCAACTAAAGAATCATGAAAGAAACTACACTGTCCATGATCTCGAGTTAGCAGCTGTAGTGTTCGTCCAAAATATTTGGTGTCGATACCTATATGGAATTCAATATTCGATATTTAATGACCACCAGAGTCTCACGTATATTTTCACTCAGAGGGTAGTTTAACAGTAGATAGAGAAGATGGTTAGAGTTAATCAGTGACTATGATTTGGACATCTAGTATCATCCTGATAAAGCAAATGTGGTAGCAGATGTCCTTAGCCATCGTACTACGCTCACAGCTATGATGACCTCGAGTTCATTAGAAGAATAGTTCTATAACCTCAATATTTCTCTAGCAGGTGGATAAGTTCTAAGTTACCTTTTGGCTAACATGAATGTGGAACCCACATTCCATAGGGATGTATCCATCTCACAGACTAAAGATAATGACTACCTAAAGTTCAGAGTCAATATTGAAAGTGGTTGCCGTGATGGTCTGTAGATGCGTAATAATATAATTTATAAAGCAAATCGATTATGGATTCCTAAGTCTATGAAGCATGAAGTCCTTATAGAAGGCCATCATTCTAGGTATAGCATCCACCTGGGGAGTTCAAAAATGTATCATGGCTTGAAACAATCGCTTTGGTGGCCCAAAATGAAAAAAAGTGTAGCAGAGTTTATTGTTAAATGCCACATGTGCTGCCTAGTCAAGGCAAAATATTAGAAACCAAGTGGTTTGCTGCATCCCTTAAAAAGGTGCTACAGCGCACCGCAACACCTGTGTAGCAAGTATAAATAATTGGATAGGAGATTAATCCAAACATTGGATGTTACCTTATCACCCAATAATCGATTAGAAGAAAACAAATCAAATATAGATGCTAAGTGGACAAGTCACGTTATGAGTAGTTATTAAGTTAACATAAAGTTGAAAAAATAATGCCTTGGAAGATAAAATTAAGGAGATACATGAAAACATTGCAAGTATAAATAATAAAAGTAATTAATATAATTCACTCATTCATCACAAGAAATTACAAAGCAAGTGATCACAACACAAAGATAGTAAGAGTAGGTAAGAACAACTCAAGTAAACACAAGCAGTTTATAATTTAATTATTATAAAACAATTTAAATGAAAAGAAAAGAGGAAAAGGAAGTAAACATAATAATAAAGAAGACATTATGAACAACTGAGTAAAAATACTCACTCATATATATGTCCTAGCTTGCATCCAAAAATGGTAAGGAAAAAATATCCCAAAGGCTAGAAACTATTATGTGCATTTAAAGTAATTGAATAAAAGTAATAGATGTTCAATGGGAATTTATGCTAAATAAGCAATTGAAATATAGTGAAGCATTAAATGAAATTAAGCAACATACACTATATTGTAAATGAACTGTAAATAAGGAGAACATAATACTGGAAATAGAGAGTATAAGGCATATAAAGTAAAGAAGCATCTTAGACTCTTGGTCTAAGGCAAACATAGCCTAGGACTATGAGAAGTAAGTATAACTAAACAATTAATTTTACAATCAATAAGATTGTAAGAGAACTCTTATATTATTAGTTGAAGTAATATTTAGAAGCTATCTCACTCTGCGGGGGTATTCAATAGAATGGGACGAGGAGTTAAGTACATCTGCCTAACTAGATACTGTGGGGGATCAAATATTCACATTTACCCTCTCAAAAATGTGAAGTCCTATTATAAGCGCCATCTTTCTTATTCAAATTACCATAAGGCATTCCCCATATAGTTTTATGAAACTTTTATTTATGCACGATGATCTTCTATGAATGTTCAAGGAAAAAGGTTCAAAGCTACGCAAGCATTCAATAAATTTCAATAATCATAAACTATGTGATATCCTTTTGTTTTTTATTTTCTGATGACCTACTTATTGATGTGGAGCTAATTGAGCTCCTAATTGACCTATGGATATTGATCTTTAAGTTAATTGAAATTAATAGTAGAAGGAAAATAAGGTTAGAAAATAACATTTCCATGTAATGAAGTTCATCCTATACTAGTCCTATACTAATCAAATCAAATATATTAATAATTAAGGTTTAAGGAAACTAGTAAGGAAAAGTAATATTTATAGTTTGCTAAGTTAATAAAAGTATAAGCTAAAGGAAATTTTAATAGCTTCATCTAATTAGCTTGCAAATTAGAAAGAATTAAATCAATTCAATCAGAAAGTTATCTAAGATTAATTAATGTTGAGCATTTGAAAGTAAGGAAAGAAGTATATTATATCATACAAGTAATAATTCATTTATAGTTGTAAGGATTTAGGAATCTAATAGTTTATTAAAAGCATGTAAGGGATCTAATGTTCTTTAGTTTTAATCAATTGAGAACTAAATTTGGAGATTAAAGACTATTAGAATATGTGCTAATTATTTAAGTGATTGGTTAAGCACTAGTCTTATTATAAATTCTTTTTAAAGAACTTTAGCTTAGCAATCGAAAATATTAAGCTAAATTGGAAGGTTAAAGAAATTAAAAGATTCTTAGTTGATTGTTACACGCAACTAAAGGAGAAGTAAATCATGTAAACAAAAAAAAATGAAATTCCAATTCTAAAAATTTTGACATGATCTCTATTGTATTTGCTCAAAATAAACCCATAAAACATCAATATGTAAGTCAATCTATTACATGGGATTGCTTATTTCCAATTCTAAAAATTTTAGCATGATCTTTATTGTATTTGCTCAAATAAACATATAAAACATCAATATGTAAGTCAATCCGTTACATGGGATTAATTATTTCCAATTCTAAAAATTTCTATGTGAGAAAATCATATGAAACAATTTGCTAACTTAGGATTCACACATCTTAAATTGAACAATTATGAAAAATAATGAATGATGCAATAATCAAATTTATAATAAAAAGGGCAGCATCATGTGACTTAATATGCAAGAAGTAACGGCATTTGATTCAATATTTGTAAAGAACATCAATACTGGTTCAACATTACAAGTGATATTAGCATATAACTTAACCTGCTAATAATAACAGTATTTAGTTTAGCATTTATATATAAAAGACATAATAATCATTTAAACTGAAATCTACTACAACATTTATTTATTACAATACATTTAATGATAGCAGTTAATTTAATTTAAACCATATAAAGGACAGCATTATTGCTTCAGCATTCATAACAATTGGTAGCACTTGATTTCATTAAAGAAATAATAGCATTTGAAAAAGACAACAACATTCTACTATACACATAAAGTATAGCAGTACTCATTATCAACATTCTACATTAATATCTAAGATTGAAGCATAGCATCAGTATCCAACATTTGTTCAATACTCATTAAAAGAACTATAAAAACAAGAATACAATTCCATCTAGTTTAATAAGTAAAACAAGGTTTAATTCAGGATAGAAGGAAAATAAAATTGACATTGGTGAACTTTAATGAAAGTTTCTATACAAACAATAACTAATAAGCGGTTGATATTAAATAATTCAGAAAGTTAATGAGTAAAATAATCATCTCTGCCTTGAAATGCTTGTATTATTTTTTTATTTGCACTTGATGAGTATATTTGAAGTTGAACGTGTGCGAGCACTCATTTCCATTGATTTTCAAGGAAAGAATTTTCCAATGTGCAATTCTCTAACTTGTTTAGTACCTACCTTTGGTTAGAGAGATTGACCCATTTGATGCATCTAAATGAACATCAATACAAAATAATTGACTAGTAGATATTGGTATGCTCTTTGTTCACTCGCTCATTCCATCTTTATTGGGTCATTCGAATTTTACTACTGCATGGTAGTGGGTTTGTTGTTCTACTCATAATTAGATATTTGGCTAGATTATTACTCAAACTATGTCGATTTCAGCTGAAGTTGCCTGTTACTCATAATTGATCTCCAATTTCTCATGGAACCGGGTTGATGGCCACTTCAATATGCAGGATTTAATTGGCCTGTTGCTGAATCACGTGTTGGAACTATTATTTGTGCATGTAAATGTTATGTTTATGCATATATATATATATATATATATATACCCATACACACACACATCACATACACCAACACCCATTATTGGGCATGACCCGTATGGGTAAACTAGCATTGGCTCCAACACATGACTTATCAGATTTTAAAATAAAGTATCTAAAGGAATTAATGTTCGAACCCCTTTCCTTTTCTTTTCTTTTTGTCCAACTAGAAGCACAAATACTACAATCAGCATTAAAAAAAATTGCACTGAATGTCATAATATTCACACTAATAAGTTATCTAGTGATCAAAACAACCTACATAAAATTAAGAATTTTAATTGAAGAATAATTCTAAATTTGACAAGAATTGAAAGTTAAGCCAAATGTATGTTTGTTCGTTCAAGACTATTAATAAAATTTGAAATGTTACTTGTAGATTAATTTTTTTTTTCTTTTTATCATATTTGCAGAAAACTTCATACTAATTTCTACATATATTCACTCAAAAAGCTGTGTAAGGAAGAATCTTAGAGAGTTAACATATAAGTTAAAGGAGTTTCAATCTAATTTAACCTACAAATGAAAAGAAAATAAAATGGGCAAATTCATATACTAGTAGACTAGTTAGAGATTAGCATATATAATGTGCATTACATAATAAGTTTTATTTCGATAGTTCACGCTTATTTTAACCTATGTAAACATAAATCATAGTATCTTTGCGAACCATTGGTTACTTTAGGTTCATCCACTCTCTCAAGAGCAATTCAAATACTTAAACTTCCAATTTTAACTCCAACAAAGGTTTCTGACAATGATAATGTTTCTGATCGACTTTATTGTCCTTAATGACAAGCTTAAAATATTATTATCATGATTCCTATTTTACTTCATTAGGATTGTAAGAATCTTGCTAAGACTTTTAATTTTTTTTTTCAACTTCAATTTAGGTATTTACAGTGCCAACATCAATCGTATAACTCTGACAACCTCAATACCAAATATAGAGTGATGACTCTTCTTTTATACCTTAAACGATTCAACCTAGGTTAGTCTATACGCACATCATTGATCCTGGCAAGCATTACAAAGGTAGTGCTATCTAACATAGAAGCAATTTCGTACAAATGAGATAATCAGGAAGTACCTGGAGGTTCGTTCCTTTGTTCTCGCCGATTGGAGGGTAGGCTTGGGTTCCAAAGCTTCATTACAAAGTTTTCTTCTTCCCAATTTCCTTTTCTTCATTTGTAGCCCTTTCTAAAAAGGAAGATGAATGTGTCCAAAGGGAGGGCTAAGGAGTCGAAAAGAAGATAAGGGCAGTGAGAGGTCAGCCGAGAGGCGAGGATAGCTGGAGGGAAGTACTTGCGTGCGTACGCCTCTACCACTCCACCTTCGGGCACAGAAAGGAGGAGACGTACAGTGGACATAGGCGCAGCCGTAAGATGTGTGGTGGTACCGAAGAAAAAGAATCCGATGGCTGATCTTTTTCTACTCTATATGAAGGCAATTGCTAAGATTCAAACGTTGGATCTTCTTAGGTTTAATTTGAATGGTCAAGATTACCTCTCTTTGCTGTGTGGTGTTAGGCACAGCACATACGATTTCTGTCTTTCTTATTTATTCGTTAAGAATTATTTATTATATATAGATTAATTAATTTAAATATCTATCATTTAATTCATATATTATTTCCATCTTATTTCTTTAATTTAAGCACTTAATCGCATTCTGAAAAAATCCATATCTTCACCCTTACCTATTTAAGGGACAAAGAATTCAAAAATATTATCGGATTTTTGATTGGAGGTACATTTAATTTACCTAATTTTCTGAGAATCAAAATATTTTTACAATATTGACGAAAATTTGACGACTCCCAAACACTTCCAAAATACCACTCCTAGTTAATTTAGGTGTAGTGAGTCCTAGGGCGAACTCTGTTTTTGATTCTAAGGTATAAATAAATTAGGTATTTTCAAAATCATAAAAAATTAGAAAATGCTGGAAATTGACAAACGGTTTCCAAATTGCACGAAATTTGAGGTGGAGACTTTAAATACTATTTAATGAGTAATGAAAGAGGCTTGGAGTCAATTAGGTCACTAATTAATGGGTAATAATATTAGGGTTGTTACAAGCTCCCCATCTTAAAAAGAGTGTCGCCCTCGATACATAATAATTAAAATATAATTATGTAAATACTTGGAGAAAGTCTAATTAAATAAAATTGAAAATGGGAAAAACTAAGGTTACCTGATTATTGAAAGAACTCTTTGAATTTCTTTTGTATATCCTCTTCTTTTTCCCATGTGACTTTCTTATAACAACCCAAGTTGTTACCTTAATTAATTAGGACTAATCCTTGTCTTAAACCTAATCTTAAGTGCTAATTAAGTTATTAGGAGTCAACCTCTAAAAACTGGTCCAAATCAGGAGTCAAATGGATCAAATCTTGATTTCTGGAAAATCCAGAGACCCTAGAATTTGACCTATCTAAAATGACCTTAGACCAAAAAATGGACTTCGCCATTGCACTCATTGCCCCCAAATTAGCTAGGGGTAAAGTTTTCGTATCAATCGGAAGTCGTCAAAATTTCGGCGAATATTTTAATAATATTTAAATACCCCAAAAATTATGAAGTTAAAATACTCATCAGATCAAAATTTCGACCTCGCCGTTGCGTTCCTCACCCCTTAATTAGCTAGGGGTGAATATTTGGAACTTTTCCTAATTATAATTTAATTATTGATTTTAATAAGAGATTAATTTAAAATCAATTTAAATAAATTAATATTTAATTAAGTAAACGGCGCCGTCAGATTTCTCCAAATGCCGTCAGAGATCCCTAACGCCGCTAACTCTTTCTATCTGCCCCGAGCAGTCAATCGGAGCCGTTCGATTGGGCCAATCAAACGACCCCAGTTATTCCTCCTTCGGCATCTCCGTCGCCAACCATGCGGCGCCCGCCGCGAAAGCCAACCAGTCCGAGCGCCTCCCCGCCTCCGATGGTCCGTCCAAGAGTCCATTAAACTCCTTAGCACTTCTCTTCAGCCTTGTTTGTGAGAACCCAGGCCGAAGTCGAGCCCGAACTGCTTGTCGTTAGCGGAACCAGGCCCTCGAACTTCCCTTCGCTCGACGCTCGATCAGGTACTCCTAAACCCCTCTGTTGATTCCCTACTCTAAATGCTAGCATGCTATCGTCAATTAGGGAGCGATCCGCTCGATCGCTCGATAGCCTCGCACCGTTCCGAAACCCTAAACCCACGGCGCGTTCGAGAGGGAGGAGACAGACGGTTGAGATCCGTCCGTCGTTTTGAAGCTCGATCCTAACCGTCGAATCTTTGCTGACCCAGACGGTAGGAGTAGGGGCCCGGCCCATTCGCGTCAACCCAGCAGTCCGACCGCATTCAGCCCGACCCGATCCCACGTTCGTGGTCCGCGTACAATGCGGGGCCCAATACCATACGTGGCCAGCTCTCCGCGCGCCGCATGGCGCGGCCAGACGCGTCTGCAGTTGCGGGACCCACCAGTCTCATCCCGTTGATGCCAGAGGGCCCCGCCTTCGCTGCGCGCCTAGCTGCAGCCCGCCACGCGTCCAGCGTGGGCACCGCAGGCAGTTCGCCAGCCAGCCTGGTCACGCCACGCGTCCTGGCGGGCCCCACGCCTCTAACGCGCCCAACCGCAGCCTGTCACCTGTCCCCCATGGATCCCGTCCACCATCATTGCTTGCAAAATAAATAAATGAATGGATATTTGTATTATATATATATATATATATATATATATATATATATATATATATATGTATCGGTTACTCTCCGAACATAAGGGATGAGAAGCTTGCCACAGCTGACATTATCCTCAACAATAAATTTAATCTTAAGTTAGCTTGGAACATTGACGCGTCTGCAGGAGCGGGACCCACCAGTCTCATCCCGTTGATGCCAAAGGGCCCCGCCTTCGCTGCGCGCCTAGCTGCAGCCCGCCACGCGTCCAGCGTGGGCACCGCAGGCAGTTCGCCAGCCAGCCTGGTCACGCCACGCGTCCTGGCGGGCCCCACGCCTCTAACGCGCCCAACCGCAGCCTGTCACCTGTCCCCCGTGGATCCCGTCCACCATCATTGCTTGTAAAATAAATAAATGAATGGATATTTGTATTATATATATATATATATATATCGGTTACTCTCCGAACATAAGGGATGAGAAGCTTGCCACAGCTGACATTATCCTCAACAATAAATTTAATCTTAAGTTAGCTTGGAACATTCACAGAAAGTATAAAATTGCATGGTTTAAACCTTGGTTTTGGCATCATAACATCCCTACGAAAATGAGCTTATTTATTTGGAGACTTCATCATGATTTTATTAGCGTGGATGAAATCCTCATCTCACGGGGTTTTTATCTTCCTTCTAAATATAATTGCTGTCACATCTCCATTGCTAGCTCTGAAAGCATTGGTCACCTTTTTTTTACTAGCCCAGTTGCGCAGATGTTATGGAACACCTTTAACAGCATTAAAACTCGTAATCAGCAGGCTGTCGATCTTAATTCTCTTATTTCTCAATGGAATGGTAATATGATGCAGAATAAGAAACTGCAGCTTGTGAATTTAATTGATGCGTTACTTATGGAACATTTGGGTGGCGCGAAACAGGAAAAAATATCATGATGCTGAATGGAATTTGTCTAATTTGGAAATGAATATTATTGCTGAAATTACTTTCATCTTAAAGTATTTTCCGACAAAGTCGATATGCTGGCTTAATATCAATAAAATTCTGTTTTCTGATTTATTTAATGTCGAAGTCCCTTAATTTTTTTGGTCTCATTAGTGGGCTGAGAAGTTTCAATTTGATCGGGCTTTGTAAATTCCATATGCTGAATGTTCCCTTTATCAATATTTTTTTGTTGATCAGGAAGCTGGTTGGCGTATATGTTTCTGTTGCGCAGTAGATTTTCCAGCCTGGCGTAGGTCCTTACCGCAAGAAGGTTGGTGTGCCGCAGTCCTCGTTGGTTTTGGTGGGGGACCGCCTTCATGGCGTCGGTACTTACGTCCAGGCTATGGAAAATGTTGCCCGGTATTCTTATATTTTTGATTTTAATTGGGATGTTGCTGGTTTTTATTTTCTGTGGACTTGCCATTTGGCTGGTTACCTTGTGCTAGGGTGTCCGAGGTTCTATAGCTCTGCTCTTACTGCGAGTTTTTATTTCTATTGTTGCCGTGGTTTAATGATAAATGGGCTGGATTCGTATAATGTGAGGACTCGTGAAGGTTTCGTAGCTGGTTCAGATCCAAATCTGCTTTGATTATTGTGATGGTTGGTTACAAAGATTTATGTGTCTGCAATTGGTTTTACCTGCGAATTATTCTAACAAATTTTCTTCCGTATCTTATGTTGAGCTTAAAGTGTTTTAAGGCTAATGCAATTGCTGATTTCTGCACACGTAAAGGATATGATTTGATGGGCTTACGCAGATTGCAGGTACGTGGTTTTTACATACAGTTATTAGTACTAAGAGCCTTTGGCAGGTTGGATCCTGGTTGCATGACGGGTCGGATTGATGATGTACTAGGCCAGTGGACTGTTTCTTTTTTAAAGTTTTGGTCTTTGTATTTTCTTATTTGGGTGACCCTTTTAGGATATTCCTTGGGGTCGCCAGATTTTGGGTTGGCTTTGGGCTTTTTTAGATTTAGGTTATCTTGTAACCCCCCAAACCGTTTTGTATCTTCTGACTTTAGATTAATAAAACTTAAAGGTTTAAAACTAATATATATATATATATATATATATATATATATATATATATATATATATATATATATCGGTATATATGTATAAATAAGTTCAGAAACTTAGCCTACCTGCAAACATATAGGTTCATATATATATTTATATATATATATATATAGCTGAAATAAATTTCATCATTAATTCTTTCCCGACAAAGTCGATATGCTGGTTTAACATCAATAAAATTGTTTTTACAGATTTATTTAATGTTGGAGTTCCTTAAACATTCTGGCTGCATTGGTTGGTTGATTGGGTTTTATTTTAACTGGTTTTACATTTCATCTATGTCAACTGTGATTTTTAGCAAGAATGTGCTGAAGGTTATGAAGCAGGCTGGTTTTTATTTTATCGTCGGGCCTCCGATTTGCCGGCCCGTCTTAAGATACTTTTCACAAGAGGTACAGTGAGCCGCAGTCCTCGTTGAAATTGATACAATTTCTGGTGGGAGCCCGGCTTCACGGTGACAGTATCTTCGTCCAGGATCCGGGGCATGCTGCTTGGTCTGAATATATTTTTGTAATAAATTGGGATAAATTTGGGATCTCCTTACTTTAGAAGTGGCAGTTGTTTGGGTATCATTTGCTAGAGGTTATGTGGTTTCTGGGTTTGATATTATAGTGGTTATTTATATTATGCTTTATCTTAGCTTAAGTCTAAATTTGGTTACCTTGTCTGATGATTTTTTAATCGAGGTCTGTCATTTATTCACCTCCTTCACCTGCTTTCTAGATGGTTTGCTGCGGGTCATTGCCAGAGTCACGACAATTTTCGGGTGTTCTTTTGAAAGGAAGGTTGATGGTGTCGAAGGTTTGGCGGCCTTCTGGGTTAGATTTAAGATTGTTTTGGTTCTTAGTATGTTCAGCGAGGTTGCGAAGGGGTGCTGGACAGGGTTCTATTTTTTTAATTGGATTTATCTGCATATTAATTTGGATAATCTTATCTCTTTTCATGAGTCGATTGTGATTTATTTTCCGGCTAAAGTGACGTTAAGAAACATGGTTCTCCTTCTTAGGGAGGATGGGTCATTCGTTTGGGGTGGCCTTTACGATGGGCTGTTTGGCTGCAGAGGTTTAGCGAATCAAAAATTTTCTGTTCGTGCTTATATCTTTATGATCGCTCAGGGGCTGTTGAGGGTTTGCTGCACTTTAACTTTTGTGGTCTAGAGATTTAGAGCATTTAAGAGTTTCTATTGTTGGTTGGATGTAGTTAATCATATATTGTCTCTATCTGACGATGGCTGAAATTATTTAGAGTTTGTGGCAGCGTCTTCTGGATCGCATCATATGTCTCGGTATTTTAATCCTGATTTTCTCAGCCTGCGATTAGCTTGGTCTGTTTCCATGAGTCACTTCATGCAGCCTACAGGTACGCCTTTATTTATACTTGTAAAACTATTTTTGATATCCATCTGCAGGTTCGATTAAATTTTTGGTATGGCTGGTCGGAAGTAGCTGATTGCGATCCTGGTGTGGTTCCTTTTCTCAAGCTTTGGTTTTTGTATTTTCTTTTCTGTGTGATCCTTTTAGGATATACCCTGGGATCACCCTTTTTTGGGTTGGCTTTTGGAATTTTTAGATATATGTTTTCTTTTAACCACCCAACATGTTTTGTATCATTTGCTTTTAGATTAATAAAACTTACAGGTTCTTGTTAAGAAATATATATATCATCTTTTTGCGCTCTTGAGATTGGGCTCTTCCGTGTGCCGCTAAGTGCTCCTAGGGTTTCTTCTTCGTCGGCGTGGCCGACGAGGGTTCGTTCCTCTGCTGGTGGCAAGGTCTGGTTATTTTACGGTGCTTTATTAATTACTAATGTTTGCTGCTGTAGTTTGCTTTGATGGTCTTGTAATGTCGATTCCCCCGGGCATTCGTTCCTTTAAGGATGTGGTGGAATCCCACAACCCGATTGCTTATAAACCTATTGAGTCGCTTAATGGGATCCCCGCTCTCTTTTTCTCTAACGAGGAAGTACAGTTGCTTGCCAACCCCCACTCTCTCACTCTTGTTGGTAAATTTGCTAGACCTAAGCCTAATTTTGGTTTAATTGACGATTTTATCAAAGGTTTAAAGCTTGTTGCTCCAGTTAATATTAGATCTTTTGATACGCATAGGGTGTTTTTTATATTTGATTCTGATTTGGATTATGCAAGGGTTTTCTCGAAAGGATCGTATGATCTTAAAGGCAACTATATGCGGTTCTGTAAATGGGATCCGTTCATTGATGTTATGCATGATGCCCCTATTGTTCCTGTATGGATTAGTTTACCCGGGCTTAGATTACACTTTATAAACAAAGATATTCTTCTTAATATAGGGAAAGCTATTGGCAGGCCCCTACAGCTTGATAAAAACATATCAATTCTAAGAAACATTGCTGCTCCTAGAATGCTTTTGGAGATAAATATTTCATCTCCCCCCCTAATGCAATCTGGTTGGGATATAGAGAAAAAGGTTATCTTCAAAACATTATTTATGAGAACATGCCGACTTTTTGTAACTGGTGTAGTACATTAGGCCATAATACTAATAATTGTACCTTCCATTAGTGTAGTCCTATTAAGGAGGTTCACCCTCGGCTCAAACCTTCGTGTGTTGTTCCTTGTATGGTAGAAACTGATGGCCCTTCTCTGAATGCAGAAATTCCTTTGGTTATTTTTGCGCTGGAAAATACTTTTGATTGTGTTGCTTATTCTAATTTGGACCCTGTTTGCATTGAGGTTAATGATTCCTCGGCTCCTCTGGCCATTGGTGTTAATTTAAACTCAACTGCTGGAAAGGTTTCCACTGAATATGGTTTAGAAAAGGCTATTGTGGTCTTTGCCCCTCCTAATTCCATAAACTACCAAGTTAACATCCCAAAAGTTAAAGACTCTTCTATAGTTTCAGTTTTTTCTGCTAAAGTGACCGAGAATATTAAATCCAATGATGTAGCTGGATCTGGTTCATCACCTTCTGGAGACACTCCGGCTCTGTCGGTTGATGGCATTGCTAACTCTCTTGAATATTCTGAATCTGCCTTGCATACTTCGGTTTGCAAAATGGATGGAATCTTCAAAGATCCGATTTTTTTGAATAACCAAGATAGCGTTGAAGATCCTATTTTACATGATGCTAACATTTTTAATTTTGAGCTTCAAGTGCCTTTGCAGCAGGAGGAAAGTTTGGATAAGGGTTTGCAGCTTTCATTGGGGCAGAAAGACTTCCAAATGCCTAAAAGTCCGTTAAAAATCATCCATTACAGATCTTCCTCTTCCAGGAATCCCAACACCACTATAACGAATAGGTACAAGTCCCTCTCTGATCTTGCAAATTTAGACAATGAGAATGTTCCTATTAATCAAATTAATTCAGTATTATTTATCAACAAAAGCAATCAGAAGACCCTAACGGGATCTTCTAATGCTGACTCATGAATATTTTATGCTGGAATATTAGGGGCACTGGTAATGCCTCATCTAAAAATAGATTTAAATATATCATTTTTGAAAACAAAATAAGCATTGCGGCCATTCTTGAACCTAAGATTCATGCTGTTAAGATTGACTCCACTTGTCATTTTATTAGATTAGATAAAACTATTGCTTCCTCTTCAAATAAGATTTGGGTTATGTGGTCTAACATGTGGAATGCTGAAGTTCTGTCACAATGTGATCAAGCAATTCACATGAGATTCCATAACTTGGAGCATAATTCCATGTCACCTTTGTCCACGACCATAATCTTAGGAGTGACCGTCTTTCCTTGTGGTCATTCCTCAAAGATTGTGCTTCCTCCTCCGTGCCTTGGGCTGTTGGGGGTGACTTTAATGCTGTTTTAAACATTAATGAATATAAAGGCTATTCAACTGACCACTCTAACTCCACCGTTGAATTTAACTCGGTCATGCTAGATTGTGGCCTGGAGGACTTTAATTACACTGGCGCTCACTTTACTTGGAATGGGGGTAGAAAATTTGCCCGTTTAGACAGGTTTCTTATTAATAATATTTGGTGTAATGAATTTACTAACTTTCGCAACACTTCTCTTAACTCCACTATTTCCGATCACAAACCAATCATTCTTTTCTCTTGGAATATTAAAAACAACTTTCCCAAATCCTTTCGTTTTCAACTCTTCTGGCTCCAAAAAGATGATTGCCACAATATTGTAAAATCCACTTGGAATGAACCTTGTAATTACTTCGGCCTATACAGATTGGTCAAAAAATTCAAAAAATTAAGAAAAGCTCTTGGTATATGGAACAAAACCTCTATTGGTGATATTTTTCAAACCTTGTAACAACCCTGGAATCCCTCTTTGACAAAGATCCTTCTGTTGGTAACAGGATGGCTGTCAACAATGCTAAAGCTAATCTTATCAGAAACCATAACGACGTTGAAACCTTTTGGAAACAAAAATGCTCTCTAAATTGGTAGTTACAAGGAGAACGTAACACTGCCCTCTATCACAATTGGGTAAAAAAAAGGAGACACATAAACCATATAAATGAAGTCACCTCCCCTGCTGGTCAAATTTTTTTTAACTTGATGGACTTGCAACTATCAGTTACAAATTTTTTCAAAGAAACTCTTAAGAACCCTCCTCACATCACCCCAAATAATAACCTTATATACCTTGAGGCCCAAATCACTTCTGAAACTAATAATATTTTAAACCAAGTCCCAAGCAATGAGGAAATTTGGGAAGCTATTAAAGATATCAAAGATAACTCTTGTCTTGGGCCTGATGGGTTTCTAGGAGAGTTTTTTAAGAGATTTTGAGACATTGTTAGATTGGACATCTATAATAGAATAAAGGAATTCTTTTGTAATGTTCCCCTTCCCAAGTTCTTCACTCACACAATGATCTCTTTAATCCCTAAATCTGATAAAGCTTGTTGGTGGAATAATTTTAGGCCAATAAGTCTCTGCTCAACCTTGAGAAAAATAATCTCTAAAATCTTAACTAAGCGAATCCAACCTCTCCTGCCTCACCTCATTGCCCCTAATCAATCTGGTTTCATACCTAGCACCCCTAATCAATCTGGTTTCATACCTAGCAGACACATTCAAGATAATATTCTTACTACCCATGAGATTTTTCATAGTCTAAAAAAAAAAATATTGGGGCCACAATCTTATTCTTAAACTTGACTTGGAAAAGGCTTTTGACAAACTTAACTGGAATTTCCTCAACAAAATTCTTAAATCTTATGGGTTCAATGACAACTTTTTAGAAAAATAAAAAACCTAACTCAGCACAATTGGTTTTCTATTATGTTGAATGGCAACCCTACTGGTTTCTTCCCCTCTGAGAGGGGGATCAGATAAGGAGACCCTCTATTCCCTATTCTTTTCATAATAGCAATGAACTATTGGTCTCATAATATCAACAACTTGTTCCATAAAAACCCAAAACTCCAATACAGGTTAGGGGGCAAAATTCTGATCTCCCACCTAGCTTATGAAGATGACCTTATAATCTTTTCTAATTGCCGTAGCTCCTCTCTAAAAAAGCTATCTACCCTTTTAGCTGAATTGGAACTAGAAACTGGTCTCAATATCAATATCCTCAAATCCAATTATTTTATGAGCAATAAATGCCCACAAAGTATTTGCTCCAAAATTAAAAGAATTTTCAATTTCAAAAAAGAAAAGTTTCCTCTTACTTACCTTGGGGCTCCCATCAATGTGGGGCACATCAAGAACCTAAACATCAAGGGTCTTCTTGACATCATCTTTAAGAAGCTAAAAGGTTGGGAAAACAATTATCTCTCCCAAGGTGGCAGACTCATCCTTATCAAGCATGTGCTAAATACTTTACTGCTTTATGGGCTGGAGGTTTGCTCTTGTAACAACCCAAGGTTGTTACCCAGCTTAATTTTAGCCTAATTATATCTCAATTATCATTATGTTAAGTTCATCTAGTCATTTGAATCAATCCCTAAAGATTTGGCATGATTCAGAGCTAAATCCAACATTTTGGATTATTTTAATATTTAATTAATTATAAAAATTGAGGTATTTATTTGACCTCAAAATCGAAATCCGACTTCGTCATTGCGATCGTTACCCCCAAATTAGCTAGGGGCGACATTTTGGATGCGTTTGGAAGTCATCGAATTTTTCGCGGATATTTTAATATAATTAAATATCCCAAAAATTAGCATAATTAAATAATTGTCAAAATCAAATTCCGACTTCGCCGTTGGATTCCTCTCCCCCAAATTAGCTAGAGGTAAATTTTTGGGAATTTTTGGAGCGCGTTTCAAAAATTTGAATTTTTAAATAATTTAAGGAAAATAAATAAATAATGATTGAGTCCCTAATTTGCAATTCTCCAGAATTTTTTATTTCTTTGCTGACAGCCCCCTCCCAATTTTGGCACCTCCATGCCCCCATGCCACCTTAGGCTCCTTCATGATGGCTCTTCCCTAGGCCTCATAATGGCCTCCCTCTCTAGGCTCATGATGGTCTAGCCCCTACTACCATCCTCCTCTCCTTCTTTAAGAAGAACCATAGCCCTCTCCTCCTTCTTTTGCTGAAATTTTCTCATCTTCCCCTCCATTGCTTGATACACTTGTGTTGAAGAAGGAGTTCAGCTCACCCTCTAAGGCTTTGAAGAAAGCAAAGGTTCCCTCTTCTTCCTCTTCTTGCAAGGACCAAGGTACCTCTTTACCCCTCTCTTTTGTCTTCTTCATATAGCTAAAATGCTTGAATTTGCTATAGCGCGCTGCAGCACCCCAAGTTTCGAATCCGAGTCCGCTAGAGCGCGCCATAGCGCTGAAATTTGCATTTTTGCCAGCTACAGCCGCTACAGTGCACTACAGCGCGCTGCAGAGCACTCCAGCGCCCCCATATCGTATAGGGATTGCTATAGCGCACCCTAGCGCTTAAAAATGCACTTTTTGGCAGCTACAGCGCGCTCTAGCACGCCACAGCGGCCATAAAATTAAATTGACCATATCTTGGCCATTCAGGCTCCAAATGCAAATATTTAAAGTGCTAGATAGCTTAAAAGTTTAATGCCTACAATAATATAAAAAAATATTTTGGTTTTGAACGCTAGAAAAATCAAAATGACCAAAATACCCCTAATTAAATTTAGGTCATAACTTGGTCAATTGAGGTCCAATTTGAGTCTTCTACCAGTCAAAATACTCAGTGGAATATAAGGAAGCTATAGCCACTAAGTTTGCTGAATTTGGAAATCAAATAAAAGAGTTATAGAGCTTCTTGACCCCTCTTAACTTAGAAAATTTTAAAATTTTCCCTTAAAAATTCAATTGGCTATAAATAATTTATTAGACCTCAGAATTTAGTGTTCTTAGATTCCATGGAGTCCTTGAATAACAACCAATAGTAAATTGTATAAGAATTTAGATTCTATTAAGTGCAACTTACCAAAATTCCCCTTAGGTCAGAAACCTTAATTTAGACCTATAGAACCCGTTTCTTATCCAAATTGAGCATACTTACTGTCTATCTTCATGTTAGACAATAAAAAATCATTTGGTACCAAGAAATCCCAATTTAGAGCCTTAAATCAAAAGTTGACTTTTTAGACCCTTCAGTAGGGGCAAAATGGTCATTTTGCCCAAAATTTAGATTAAGTGCCCTTAACCTCTAATCTGTGTTTTAAATCACTTAAATTAGTATTAGAACTATATTAGAATCATTTAAGTGAGAAAAATCAGCCATTATGTCAACTTAGTAAAATTCCCCAAAATTCTATCTTTTCCTTAGAATCTTTTACCTCACATTAGGACTACTCCTAAGATTAGGACTAGCTCATATGTTAGATTTCATTCATTAGATAAGTGGGTTATTCAATGAATGAATCCTTAGTTTTATTAGTTTCTAATCCTTTTAACTTATAAGGTCGTACTTCTAAGTTACACTCGATAGTAAGAATTGGAGATCATGAACTTGGGTAACTTAGAATAGTTAGAATGGTTAAATTATATAACAATAGTGTCACCGTGTATAGAAGAGTCCCTTGCTTATTTTATTAATTTTATTGCTACGTATTCCTTATATTTTTGTGCTTAATTCCTTGTTCATATCATACAAGAAAACTTTGTGCATAAAATGAAAACTTAAAATAATTAGGATAACAGTTGCCTTTGGGTTCAGTATATTTAGTAGATTCAGGTGCACATTTACCCTAATGGACAGGGGTAAAGAGTAATAAGGATGCTTAACATTACTCATTGAGGAGTGTGTGTTAAGCTTAGAAACCATATAGTCTTGCAGACGTGCTTGACTCCTCAGTTATTTATGGATGTGTCTACAGAAACAAAGTAAAATAATTAAAAGATTCTGCATTTGTATTTGCTGCCTCCTCAGTTCTGCTGCTGGATTCTGTCTGCCCTAGCCCAAAAATGCTATGGGAATTACTGTCTGCCCAAGCCCAGAAAAACTTTGGGGATTTCACCGGCCTGATGGCCATCTTTCTAATATGGCAGTCTTTACATACCTGTTTCAGTTTTCAGCTTACTGTGTACTGTGTTCTGATGTATATTTCAGTCAGCTATTTTTCTTTACTTACCTGCTCATTTGTACATATTTATAGGATGCTAGACTTTACTGCTTACTATATGTACCATGTTCAGATTTCTGTCTTTAATCAGCATATGTCATATGATCATCAGCATGTTTAGGATTAGACTTTACTTTCAGTACTTTTACTTACTGCAGTATATATATATATATATATATATATATATGCCCATTCCTTGCTTAGTTAATGAGGTGTGCTTTTGCCTAATTTCTTACTTAGTTATAAATGTCATATTTATAACTATCCCTGTTTCTTTGTATGCTTACTGCACCTATGCTTTGAGTTTACTTTTATTATGCTTAAGTATAAAAATGGTGACATTAATAATACATGTAAAATATTCAACCTAAAATAATATACTTAGACAATTGTCTAACAAGATTTTCTTTTATTGGCTGGGGCCCTGACATTATGAAACCGATAATGTCAGATTCAGATAGATTTGAGGAGCTAGGTGTTGAAGAAGAGGTGCCTTACTTAGAGGAGGAGCTGCAGCTAGGAGAGCCGGATATTACTTAGTTCCTTTTAGTCGCTTGTGAGGATGAGTGATTTATCTTTTAGTCTGTTAAACTATTTAAATGTTATAATAATACAGGTACTGTGACTGTGATTTACTTTATACACTTTATTATTTTCTGAGCCATCTTATTGCTGTTTCTTATGTGATGCATAGTGAATGGATGTACTATTTACTTCATTAAGCTTCCGCACTCTGCTTGTATGTCAGATTTAGTGACTGATCCCCTTAGATGTCCTATGCACGTCCTCCCCTTATTAGCGAATTATGGATCTTACTAAATCTAATGATAAGAGAAGGATTTGCACAAGTGACCTGTAACAACCCAAGTTGTTACCTTAATCAATTATGATTAATCCTAGTATTAAATATAACTATAAGTACAAATTTGGTCAAATAGAGTCAACCTCTATGACCTAGTCCAGATCAGGAGTCAAATTGATCAAATCTTGATTTCTGGGAAAATCAGAAACCCTAAAATTTGACTTATTTAAATTGACCTCCGATTGAAAAACGGACTTCACCATTGCGCTCGTTGACCCCAAATTAGCTAGGGGTAAAATTTTATAATAATACAGACTTCACCATTTTCGTGAATATTTTAATAATATTTGAATACCCCGAAAATCGAGGAATCAAAATACTCATCGGATCGAAAATCTGACCTCGCCGTAGCGTTCCTCACCCCTCAAATAGCTAGAAAAAACATGTTCAAAATTTTGTTAGTTATATATATATATATATATATATATATATAGATAATATTTAATTAATTAATTAACGACGCCGTCTGATCAGACGGCGCCATCGTAGCCGTTGGATCTGATCCATATCCAACGGCTACGGAGTCGTCGTCCTCGCCGGCTCCGTCCCGAGCTCCACGCAGCAGCCCCGCCGCGCGTGCAGCCAACCCTCGTGCTCCTCAGCCCTCGACGAGTCCGTCGAGCGGCCATTAAAGGACCAGCTACGGGTTCGAGCTCCCCTTTTTTCGCGAAGACGAGTCCCGGAGTCCCGATCCATACCCCGCGCCCTCGACTCGTAGCGCCGTTCGAATCAGGTACCCCGAACTCCCTCAATACTTATTCAATAATTGCAAATTGAAATGCTATTCCATACGCCCGATAGATGATCCATCGGCGCTGATCTAGGCTAGCCCAACCGGATCGATCGGATTCACCGATCGATCCACAGTAGAAACAGTTAAACCTCCGTAACCAGTAACCCTAAGACCTAGGGTTGGGTTTTGCCGGCGATCCCGGCCACCTCCGGCGAGGGTCCGCCCACTGATGTGTAGACCTCGATGAGGGCTACCGTCGGCCGTGCGGGCCATGGTGGTCCGGCGCCGGGAAGGCCGGCAAAAGCTGTGCCCTAGCCCGGCGCCCTCGGGACGTTTCCGCAAAGGAGATGAAGTCCGGGCCGGGCCGGGTCGACCCGAGCCCGCCCGGTCGCGTCCGGGTCCGCGTAAGCCAATGTGGGGCTGTAGAGCCATGTGGCAGCCTCCTGGCATGCCACGTGTCAAGTGGGGCCCACCGCCAGGATCAGCGTCTCTTCGGGTTCAGCTGTGGGGCCCACTACACCACGTGGCAGCCACCCGGCGCGCCACGTGTCAGGTGGGGCTCATAGCCCGAGCCCGCGGCTCTTCGGCTTCGGTCGTGGGGCCCATAGCGCCATGTGGCAGCCTCTGTGCCCGCCACGTGTCAAGTGGGACACACTGCCCGAACCACAGCGGCTCTTCGGCTTCCCTGTGGGGCCCACAGTACCATGTGGCACAGTGGGGCCCACACACAGTGCAGCACCCAATCAGGCGTCGCCATGTGTCATAGGGGGGCTCACTGTCTATTAATTAAAGTAAATTAATTACTGTTAACCTAATTAATTACAGTTAGTGGATAATTATTTTTTATTAGTGTTAATGACTTTTCAACAGTAATCTCATAATTAAATTTCTGTATTTAGTAATTAGGAGATAATTAAGATTATTTTAATAATAATTAATTATTAACAATAATTAGAATAATTAATTATAATTAAACAGTAAATCTATAATTAATTATTACTAACTAAATATTAACAAGTAGTTAAGATTAATTAACCTGTAATTAAGCTTAACTACTTTTCTACAGTAAAATAATAACAATATATAATTAAACCCTAATTAATTAATGGATTAATTAATGTTAATTAATAATTAAACCCTAACTAATGATAGATTAATTAATTATCAAATATATATATAACTTTAGGAATAAACAGTAAATTAATTCAAATTGAATAAATGAATAGTAAAATAATACAAATTGCATTTTGAATAGTAAAATTTAAAAGTTTAATAACTTTTTGTTGGATGATCCAAACATAGCAAATGTAGGTCTGAAAATACTCAAAAAAATAAATAGAATTAAATAGTATAATGCAAAAATTAATTTTGGGGTACACATAACAAGGTAGCATTTTAGGACCTATTTAGGACCTCATAACTTTTAACCTGTTGCCAGAACATAATCAATGTGGGTCTTAAAATATTCAGGAGAGCGGCCCCATCACTGTAGTAGAATTAGTTTTCTTATTTGGACATCAGGACAAAATGCAACCCTAGAACTCTTAGTGAAAAATGACCAAAATGCTCTTGGAATACAAATGACCATAACTTAGTGAAATCAACTCCAAATTCAAAAATTTAAGATGCTAACTAGTTCAGAATTTCAATGTCATCAATAAACTAAAACAATAATTAGGATCTAAACCCTAGAAATTTAGGTAAAAGACCAAAATACCCATGACCTTATTTTGATCATAACTTGACCGTTTGGAGTCCAAATTGGACGTACTTACTGTCTATCTTCAAGTTAGATAGTAAGGAATCAGTTGGAACTAAGAGAATACAATTCTGACCTATAAGTCAAAAGCTGACTTTTTAACCCTTAAGGTAGGGGCAAAATAGTCATTTTTCCCTAAGTTTAGAATAAGCACTCGTAACCTTTAATTAACATTCCAAAACATTAAAACTAATGTTATAATCATATTAGTGACATTTAAGTGAGTAAAATTAACCATTAAGTTAGATTCCTGAATTCTTCTAAATTTTAAACCCTACACCTTAAGAACCTTTCCTGAGATTAGGACCAGATCATATGTTAGAGTTCATTCATTGGGTAAATTGGGTTACCCAATAGGTGAAACCTTGGTCTTATTAGTTTCTAGACTTTTCTTTTATTTTACAACTTATTTTGATTATTTTGTCTTTTAACCTTAGATTTAATATAGGAGATTCATCCTATTAAGCTTGATTTCTTAATAGGATTTGCCTTAACTAGTAGATCACTTATATAATAAAACTTAGAACTTAGTCTTACCCATCTCGGATTATGTGATTAAACCTAATTCTCATAGTGTTCAATCCATACCTATAGGTTTAAAAGATCTTGATCAGATCTTAGTTAGAATATTTAAATTCACAAAACTAGGATGTATGATTTATTGATTCAACTCATAGTCATCTATCTGATTGAACTAGATTAAAACCTGATCAGTTCCAATCCTTTTTAACTTATAAGGATGAGTTTCTAAGTTACACTCGATAGTAGAAAAATGGTGATCCTGAACTTGTGTAACTTGGAATAGTTATAATGGTTAAGTAGAAAATAAATGATATCACCTGGTTTAGTAGAGTCCCTTGCTTACTTTGATGATTGTTGCTACGCATTTCTTGATTTTTGTTCTATATTTTCTCGAGCATATCATATAAAATCTTTGATGCATAAATAAAATGTTAGGAAAATATGGAGACTTCTTAGATTCCTTGTGAAAATATTAAAATGATTAATGAAAATATAATAGTTATATATAGTTGAGCTGCCTCTCAGATATGTCATTATTTCCTAGTCTCCTTATGTCACTAGGGGAAGGACTTTGTTTTGTTGTGTGCTTAGTTACCTAGCCTCCTTATGTCGCTAGGGGTACACCGTTGGTGCCTTAGCCGTACTGGTGCTAAGAACCTTTGATTACTTTTGGGTGCTTAGTTGCCTAGCCTCCTTATGTCACTAGGGGTACACAGTTCTGTGACTTAGCCGTGATGGTGCTAATATCTTTTGATATTCGATGGGCTAGATTAGCTCTTTTCTATATGGCAGTTGATACACGGACATTTATATATATGCAATTATGATGTTTTGTTTACTTTTCAGCATTTTTATTCAGTCAGTTATTTCTTTGTACTACTTATATATCTTAAGATATTATAACCTTGCTGCTATTTATATGTATCACTGCTGAGTTATTCTATTTTAATTGGCATATTTCTTTTGATCACCAGCATATTTAGGATGTAGTATTTCTCTTACAATACTTGTTTGATTATGTATATTTATATGCCTTACCTTGCTCAGCTCGCATTTGAGACATGTCTTAGCCTCTCTTTTTGCTTAAGTTATAAATAATGATTTATAGCTTTTCCTTTCTTTTGTATTGCGTGTTGCTCTCTTATATAATTGCTGCTTAGAAATTATAAAATGGTGATATTACAAAATACATATAAAACTTATCAGCTTAAAATGTACTTAGACAATTGTCTAACACAAAATTTTTCTTTTTTTGGCTGGGGCCCTACATTGTGAAACTGACAATGGCAGATCCTCTTCAGTTGGATGATCAAGATCTTGGTATGGAGCCATATCTGGAGGAGGAGCTTGTGGAAGAAGTAGCTATTTAGTCTTTCCTTTATAAGTGAGGATGAGTGGACTTTATCTTTATTATTTGGAACTTAAATTCATGTAATAGTACAAGTACTTTTGACTGTGTATTTGGATACTATGCTTATGTTGTGAGATGTGTTTAATTATATTTATGTTGTGATGCTTGGATGTCTCTTACTATAAATCGCTTATGCACTCTGTATGAATTTTTATTAAGTGACTGAATATTTGATTCTAGGCTTACTCCTTCTCGTATTAGGTGGATTGTGGATTTTATCCTAATCCAATGATAAGTGAAGGGTTAGCTAGAGTGACACACTATCCCTTAACTTAATCTTGTGGATTAAGAAGTGGGGCGTCATAGTTGGTATCAGAGAATTCCATAAGGTGTCAGATTATAATTTTGGTTCTTATCTACCTAATGGACGATTCTTCTGCCAAATTAGTCACTATGTCAGAATACATTAGAGTCACGTCCAAGGCATCACAACGTCACACTCAGAATAAGGAGTTGATAATCAAAATATACAAGCAATGGTATCGAACAAGATTCTAAATGTTAACATAGTTAGATACGCCAGAATGACGATTGAAAGGCATCATCGACAATTCAATAAAAGCTGGAAAAGTATTGTCCAATTCCATCAACGACACGACGTGTACGTAGAAGGAAGATCAGATTCTGAAGACAGGATGTTTGACCCAACTGCTCCAGCAAAGCGCATTCAGAGGGTATGATCTCCTCGCATTAGCTAAGAAACTGACTAAGGAGGACCGATACTGTGATGTGGACAATGAACATTACGGACAACGCCAAGATTGCCCTCGTGACATGCCTCCCGCAGGATAGAGCTAGAGATTGGTGGAGCGTCACCCTTAGAGCGCTCACTTATCGACGCGAATGGTTACTGCGGGACGTCACCTACGAAGACTTTCATCGTGCCTTTACGGCCCGATATATCGAATAGAAGTCTTAATTTTATCGAAATGCTATTGTATTCTTATATGCCTCATTGTAACCTGATTTTTTTTTAAATTTTGAAGTAATTTTATTTACATCACTAATCTGGATGTCTAGGATACCGTGAGAGCATGTCAGGATGCGATCTTTTCGCCAATTTTAGGACAGGTGGGCATACGACGTGTTCTTGGCAAAGAGATATGGGAGGGAAGTTCAAGGAGTCTCCCCAGCGGGAGCCAGCATTCTGGAAAGGATGCTGGAAGATGCGGTATACAGGGGACTGGACTTCCCCATCCTGGCTAGAGAATGGTTACAAAGAGTAACCAAAGTTTTCGAGGAACTGGAATGCCCAGACGATGCATGACTCGACATCCTCGAGATCCTACTCCAGGATTACGCGGAGGAGTGGTGGGCTCAGGAAGTATGGAGGTTTGAACGATGACATGCCCGCCACCGCCGAACACTGACATATGCATACTTTACTCAGGCATTCACGAGGAGATACATAGGATAGATTCTGTGTTTTCCCCAATGGCTGTCTTTTCTTTTTGTACCCTGTTTTCAATAATGTATCGTTTATTCTCTAATTAATAAAAAAAGATAAGCTGTCGTGCCCTACTATTTTTCCTAAGTTGCTGGATCTGTGCTGTCTCTAATTCAGATTCTAGTAAGATGACATGAACCCAAGATAGAGCCCCTCGCCTGCTCCATCCAGCACCTTGTCCAACGAGGTTAGTGCCTTACTGGAGGCCATAAAGATGATGGTGGAATCCCACCAGCAGCAGGCAGGAGAGAGCCAGTGACAGGCGAGAAAGGCTGCGAGGGCCCAGGCCCAACAAGCGGAATGCATGGAGTGCCTTCTAGTATTACAAATAAATTAGAATCGCTCGACAGCAGAAGCTGCCCCAGTACCCAAGGCTCCTACCAGCAGTACACCCCGTCCGTCGACACATTGCTACAAAACTTCCTCCCGTTGAGGCCCCCCATGTTCAATGGGAACTTGTCGGCCGTGGACACGGAGGACTGGTTGAGCATGGTGGAGAAAAACTTGACCAGTATTAAGTGCCCAGAGACTGAGGTGATTCGGTTGGTCACCCACCTACTATACAGAGAAGCAGAACACTGGTGGCATCATCTTCGCACCACACACTTCGCGGATATTCGCTTAGTAGAGATCTCATACGAAGAATTTGAAAAAGTGTTCCGGGCGGAGTACATTCCCTTGTCTGAGCGCCGCAACATGGCGGAAGAATTCCTCAAATTACAGCAAGGGAACTGTACAATGGCTGTGTACGATGTAGAGTTCAGGAGACTCACCAGGTTCTCCTCAAGCTTAGTACCCACGGAAGAGGATAGATGCCACCGGTTTCAAAGCGGTCTTTGGCCCTCTATACAGACCCAAGTCGTGCCCTTCCGTTTGACCAATTACCGGGAGTTGCTGGAAACCGCCAAAGTTACAGAAAGATATCAAGAACGAGAGGCAAAAAGGCTTGCTAACTCTGCGATGCAACGCCAAGAAAACCCAAAGAGGGCCCGGGTTTACCAAATCGAGGCAGAAGCCCCGTTGCTGATCCTTACAACGGATGTACTAGGCCACATCCCTATGGTAGATGCTTCCACGGACAATGGGTATGCTTCACATGTGGTAGACCAGGACATGGCTATACCCAGTGCCATAGTACCGATATGATTGATGGCACACCAATCAAACGGGTGCAGGGCCAGCCTGTATTTGATCTTTACCAGCGAGCCCCTACCACGGCTACGGCACGTCTAGCCCTGCCACCTCCTACTCCTCGATGAGAGACACCCCTGCTTCTCATCCTAGCACCTCCAAGCCACCAACCAAGCATCCTTACTACAACAGGCCCGTTGGCCAGGCGCGCGTGTATGCTCTTACACCGACTGAGGCCATAGAAGATAACCATGTGGTATCAGGTACACACTTCTGAACCAATCCAACATTTTACTCATATTTACTTAATAGTAACTAGTAAATTCTGCATCTATAATTAGGTACGATATATATAAATAGTAAGCCCTGTAACATTCTGTTTGATACCAGGGAAAGCCACTCTTTCATCTCCAAAAATTGGATGAAATTTCTCAACTTACCAGTTCACCGCTTAATGACACCTCTAAGCGTAGGGCTACCATCTGGAGCCCAACTTCAGGTTAACCAATTGTGCAAGCTACAAGTCCCCTTCGGAGGAACAAAAATTGAAGCCAAATTGATAGTACTGCCAATAGCCAATTTCGACATTATTCTGGGCATGAATTGGCTAAGTCAGCACGACGCCACCATTAACTGCCAAAAGAAAAATATCACCTTAGGCAGCGGTAAACAAGCAAAGTCATTTGTAGGAAACTTCAGCACCAGAGCTTCACTAATTAATGCCATCCAAGCATAGAAATTTATAAGCAAAGGCTGTAATGCTTTCATAGTAACTATACTAGGGGAAAAGAAGGAAGAGGTTCCTCTCTCTCAAAATCCTGTCATCTGTGAATTCACCGACATCTTCCCCGAAGATCTGCCCGGTCTTCCACCTGTGCGGGAAGTCTAATTTGCCACTGACGTTATTCTAGAAACTTAACCTATCTTGAAGGCACCCTATAGGATGGCACCCAAAGAGTTGAAGAGTTAAATAAGCAACTGCAAGAGCTGCTAGAAAAGGTTCTTATCAGGCCAAGTTCATCTCCATGGGGAGCTCCAGTCCTGTTTGTGAAAAAGAAGGACATGTCGATGAGGATGTGCATTTAAACATCAAAAACAAATACCCACTACCCCACATAGATGACCTATTTGATCAATTGACTGGGGCAAAGGTGTTTTCAAAGATTGACCTGCGATCAGGCTACCACCAGCTACAGGTGAAAGACTCCGATATTGCGAAAACTGCCTTCCAAACTAGGTATGGTCACTACAAATTCCTAGTGATGTCTTTCGGACTAACGAATGCGCCCTCCATCTTTATGGACTTGATGCAACATATCTTGAAACCGTACCTAGACAAATTCGTCATCATGTTCACAGATGATATCCTGATATACTCTAAGTCCAAGGGCGAATACGAAGGACACCTCCGGACTGTATTGGAGAAACTAAGGAACCACCAACTATACGCTAAGTACTTGAAGTGTGAATTTTGGCTAGAATCTGTCGCCTTCCTAGGCCATATTGTAGATGCTCATGGGATCAGGGTGGATCAAAATAAGATTCATGCAATCTAAGAATGGGCTCATCCTAAAACAATAACGGAGGTTAGAAGTTTTCTGGGATTGGCAGGCTACTATAGGAAGTTTGTGAAGGGATTCTCCCAAATCGCCTCTCCTATCACCAAGCTCACTCAAAAAGCAGTACCATTTGAATGGTCACCTGAATGCGAGAAGGCCTTCCAAGCACTTAAAGATGCACTCACCTCTGCCCTTGTATTAGTCCTTCCAAAAGAAGGAGTGAACTTTCAGGTATATACGGATGCCACGGGCATAGGCCTAGGGTGTGACAACCCAGGTTATTACCTGGCTTAATTAAGACTAATCTAAGTCTTAATTAAGGTTCTAAGTCACTAATTAAGTAATTTAGAACTCATCTCTGAAATCTAGGTCAAACTAGAAGTCAACAAAGTCAAATCAGGAATTCTAGAAAATTCCAAACCTTAGAAAATTGACTTTTTATCAAGACCTCAAATTGAAAATCCGACTTCGCCATTGCGTTCAGAACACCCAAATTAGCTATGGGTGAAATTTTGGAGGCCTTTGGAAGTCGTTAGATTTTCATCGAATATTTTAATAATATTTAAATACCCCAAATAATCGAATAATTAAATACTCGGTCAAAATGAAAATCTGAGTGCACCGTTGCGTTTCTCACCCTTTATTTAGCTAAGGGTGATTTATTGGAAATTTTTGAATTTCATTTAGTTAGTTAAATTTAATTAATAAAAATCTCTTTAAAAAAAAATTAATTAAATAATAATATAAATTTAATACTTAACGGATTCCGTCAGTTTATTAATCACGTCGTTCCATTCATCTGACGCTGTCTTCCATCCTGTTTGATCATCATCAGCCGTCCGATTCAATCTTAGCGATCGATCAGACGGCTTAGAGGCCGTCGTCCCCGTCACTCAGCGCGTGTTGCGCTGAGCCCTAGGCTCGACACGCGTGAGGCTCTGAGCGTCGCAGGTGTCTCTCCACCGCTTCCAGCCACTGCCTAAGAGCTTCTATAAGACCCCTAAGACCTCTGCTTTGCTCGGTTTCAAATCGGAGGTCCAAATCCTAAGATCGAACTTCGACCCTTCCCTACCGTCCATCTAAGGTACCTATATTTTCCAATCTATGTTTCCAATTGTAGAATTTCTTTTTAGCATATTAATTTCATAGTCCAGATTGAACATTGAACGGACCCGATCAAGTCGATCAGGTTTGGTTAACCCAGTTTTGCAAAATTTTCAACAGTAGAAACCGTTAGCTCCTGTTTCGCCGAACTTAAGGAATTAGGGTTGGGATTTGCTGGAGTCATACGCCTTCTCCGGTGACGTTTAGGGTGCCAATTCAAGACCTTTCGATCGGCATACGGCTCGGCATCTGGTACCGTCATCTTCGCTGCCGTTTTCCTAACCCTAACTCCCTGTTGGCGGACCACTCGCGCGGAGAAGAAGCTCGATTGGGGTTGGGCCGGGTCGGCCCGAGCCCCGCCTGAGGCCCGGACCCGTGGCGCTTCGGCTGCCGTGGCGGGACCCACCTCGCGATGCGCTGCCAGTCACAGAGCTACTCGTGGCACACGAGTCAGCTGCCTGACCTGTGGGGCCCGCCGTCTGCTGCCCACCCAATGGTTCGCTGCCGCGTGGCCTGACCTCTCTGTCATCTGAGCAGTGGGTCCCGTCGCGTTCTCCTCAGCCAATGAGGCTCCGCCACGTGTCCTGCAGTATTAATAACAAAATTTATATATATATATATATATAAATAACAGTTAAAATAAAAACGTAATTGTAATTATATATATATATATATATATATATATATATATAAATAACAGAATTATTAACTAAATTAAAACTGTATTAAATAACTAATTAAATTCAAATCTTCAAACTTTAATAACTTGCAAATTATGCATCCAAAATATATAAATAAATATACCAAATTGATCAGAAAAATATAAGAAATTTAATGACACCATCTATTTTATTGTAGGATCAATATTTTGCAAAAGTGATATTTAAGGTTTAATTAAGTTAAAAATAATGTTACAAAATTTTATTTGCCCATAATTTTGTACCCATTGACCCAAACATACCCAATATGGGTCTTAAAGTGATCAAAAAATCCTAAGAATTAATTTGGTAGTATTCATCTTGCTATTTGGATTAGTATTTGCCTAATCACCTTTAGGACCCAACCATAATTACTCTAATTAACCCTAGAACTTCAATTGACCATAACTTGGTCAATTAAGCTCCAAATTGGATGATCTAAATATTCATTTAGGTCAGAAAAACCTAATTAACAGTAATCTGTAAAAATATTTTAGACCCAATGGTTAGAGTTACTAATCACCCCTAATTACTCCAAAACTTAATTAGTGAATTTCAGCAAATCTAGTAATCCAAATTGAGTGATTTAAGTTTCAGAGGGCTCTTAGAACCATTTAGAATCTATCTGTAAAATTGGATTAGTGTTTGAGTGATTAATTTAGCTAATCACTCACTAATCACTCTTAACCCTAATTAGGTCTTAACTTAGTCAAATTAGATCCAAATTGAGCCTACCACATGTCATTATGATCAGTGGACTAATTGTAAACCATAGCCAATAATTTTGCTCAATTTGAACACTAATTAACAAAGTTAGGATTTTTGACCCATAATTAAGAATTCCTTAATCACCTTTTAACCATAAATCTTGGATTGGCCATAACTTGGCCAATACTTATCAGAATTTAGCAAATTTAGATTATATGGAAAGCTTAGATAGTAAAGAACAATAATTCGAAAGAAAAATTTAGCTTTCACTTAGTCAAATTACTAATTTGCCCTTATGAGTCAAATTCACTAATTTGACTTCATATGGCTAAATAATAACTCAAAATTAATTTAGTTGCTATCTAATCTTACATTAGATAGCAAGAATCACATTCTAAAAGAAAATTTCAGATTTAGAACCCTAAATCAAAATTTGATCTTTTGAACCCTTAAGTAGGGGAAAATGGTAATTTTGCCCAAATTTAGGGTTTAGCCTTCAAAAGCCCTAAAATCAATATATAATCATATTAATCAGTAAATATAATGATTTATAGTTGAAATTAATCAAATCCAAGTTTAAATTAAATTTTGATTAAAATCTTAATTTTAGCTCCTTAAGAAAATTCCTAAGTCTTAAGTGAGTGATTTCTCTTCTTTAATCATTCTTAGATCTTTCCTTAGGTCCTTATAACATTAGTTAGGATGTGTGTCTTGAGAGATACTCTTAGTAATTAAGAGCTTTAATTCCTAAGATTAAGAATAGATCTTAAGTTAGAATTCATCTATTGAGTAAATTGGGTTACTCAAATAGATGAAACCTTGAGTTTACTAGTTTACAGATTTTCTTAGTTTATTAAATGATTATTTGATATTTAAACTTTAGAACTAAGAATAGAAATCTATCCTAATGAATTTGATTTATCATTAGGATTCGCCTTAACCTAATCCGTGAGTTTTGGGTTCTAAACTTTAGACCCTTAGTTATACCTTTAGATTAAGTGATTAGACCCCATCATCTGGAGTCTAACTCTTAATCTTTTCATCTTGATTTGGCTAATCAAGATGAGGTTGGGATGAATTAAATTACAAAATTAAGTCGATGATTTATTCACTTAAACCAAATAGTCGTCTTTTGATTAAGTTATAATTAGGACTTGGCCAGTCCTAATTATCTTCAACTAGTAGGATTCGTGATTCTAAGTTACAGAATGTGTAAGAATTGATGATTCTGAAACTTATGTAACTTAGAGTAGATAAAACGAAAAAAGTAGATAACAACGGATATCACCTGTGTTTTAGATAGAGTTTATTGCTCATTTTGATTTTGATGCTTCGCATTCCTTGATTTTGAGCCTTATACCTTGAACATATATTTTGTACTTAAGATATTTGATAAATATCTTATGTCAACTTTGAACATTCATAAGCAGCATTATGTTTTCTTTTCAGAAGTGGTTTGTAAGGTGCAGCTTGATTAGTATACCTCTTCGATCAACTCGTTCGGGTCGGCAACCTTTTGAGGGTTTAATGTCCGACAGTCTATGGCCATGCCTAGTTCGAGAGATAGGATGGATAGACTCTTGCCATACTGACTATAGAGTCAGGATTCTGATATGGTTATACTAATTCAAGTACACTTACATTTGGTTCTTTCTTAGCTCATCAGGCTAAGATTTGCTGAGTATGCTTTCTGTTTGAGTGGCTTAGACAGTCACTGTAGTTTTCAATTTTCAGTTACTGTTTCACCTTGCATATTCTGTACTTCTGTACTATTTTACTTACAGTTTTCCTGTACTATATAGGATGCTAGTTTTACTTATTGTTTTCATATGTACACCTAGAATGTTAGTTGCTTTCAGTTTTATACTGTTCAATTTCTGTATGACACCTAGCATAATCTGTTTGATCATAAGCATATTTAGGTTGTATTTTCTTTACAGTTTTATTTAGTTTTCTTTTGCTTACCTGACTTTGTTGCAGTTGCCTGGAGGAGCTATGTACTTACTTCCTATTTGCTTAGTTATAAATTATTTGTTTATAACTTATTACTGTTTTTTTTTTACACTTTCTACACCTATTTTGCTCAGTTCTGGTTTATGGTGATATTCAAGTAACATAATAAATTGTTTGCCCTAAAATGTGCTTAGACAATAGTCTAACCAGTTTTTGTTTTGTTGGCTGGAGCCCTATCATTATGAAACCGATAATCGTAAGTTCTGAGTTTGTTAGAGCAGCTGATCCAGTGGAGTGCTTACCATTGGAGGAGGAGCCCGTTCCTGAAGATTTATAGCTTTAGCTTTCTTTCTTTCAGTGAGATTGAGAGTTCTTTTCAGTTCTCATTAAACTATTTTAAATTGTTGTAATAATACAAGTTTAACTTTTCTTTTTAGCACTTTACTTATTATGTATTGTTGTATTTATACTGTATGGATAGATGTTATATTTCTATTGCTTCCATACTCTGAGTTCTTGTATGATCATTTAGTGATAGTATTTTTGGGGCGAATGGCAAAGTCTTTATTTAAGTTGGATTAGAACATATGTCTAATCCAATCCTAAGTGGAGACCTTGTCATTTGGTGACCCCTCCACCATAATCATGTTAACTTAAGGGTTAACAGGACCACGGCGAGGCAGGGCCACCACATAGGGGCTGTATTAATGAAAGAAGGAAAACTCATCGCTTACGCCTCGCGACAACTAAAGGCCCACGAGAAGAATTATGCAGTCCACGACCTCGAGCTATTCGCAGTAGTGTTTGCCCTAAAGATCTGGCGACACTACCTCTACGGAGTTCAATGCTCAATTTTCACCGATCACCAGAGTCTGAAATACATATTCACCCAACAGAATTAAATTGTAGACAGAGAAGGTGGTTGGAGCTGATCAGCGATTATGACCTGGACATTCAATACCATCCTGGGAAAGCCAACATTGTAGCCGATGCTCTAAGTCGTCAAGCCTCCCTAAATGCCTTCATATCAGAGAGCCCGTTGATAGAAGAATTATGTAAAATGGGTATCAAGTCTATTAGCAGGGACAGACTCAGCTTAACATTGGAAAATATCAATGTAGGCCTACCTTCCACAGAGATGTGTGTGTGTCACAAACCAAAGACGAGGAATTCTTGGGCTTCAAACAGACCATTGAGAGTGGCCGCCGCACTGATCTTCGATTTCAGAGGGGTTCTATCTATCTAGGAGATCGTTTGTGGATCCCTAAATCCATGCAACACGAAATATTGGTTGAGGGTCATAATTCAGGATATCAAGTGCACTTATAAAGTACAAAAATGTATCAGGATCTAAAATCATCGTTCTGGTGGCCAGGAATGAAGAAGAGCATAACAAACTTTGTGGCTAAGTGCCACGCATGTTGCATAGTAAAGGTAGAACACCAAAGGCCAGGAGGTCTACTACATCCACTGGAGATCCCAGAGTGGAAATGGTCAGACATATCGATGGACTTTGTTATGGGTCTGCCTCGTGTGAGATCTGGGGCAGATACTATTTGGGTTATAGTTGATCGATTGACTAAGTCTTCACACTTTATCCCAGTCCAACAAACTGACTCAGTTGAGAGACTTGCCAAAATCTATATCAAGGAAATAGTTCGGCTTCATGGCATCCCAAAAACTATTGTATCAGACAGAGATAGCCGATTCACATCAAAATTTTGGCAGGCCGTTCATCAGGACCTAGGCACCACGCTAGCCATGAGCACGACTTTTCACCCTCAAACAGATGGTCAAATAGAGAGGGTAAATCAGGTACTAGAGGACTTACTCTGCCTCTGCATACTAGACTTTGCAGAATGTTGGGAAGATCACCTCCCCTTAGTGGAGTTCGCGTACAATAACAACTTCCAAACTAGCATCAAGATGGCTCCATATGAAGCACTTTATGGTAGGAAATGCTCTACACCAATGGCTTGGGCAGAGACAGGAGATGTTCAATTGTTCAGCTCCGAGCTAGTAGAGGAGACAAATAAGAAGATAAAGCTCATACAACAACGTATCAGAACGACCCAAGATAGAGCAAGTATCATGACCTCCATCACCGCCCCTTGGAGTTTCAGGAAGGAGACTATGTATACCTAAAAGTCAGCCCCATGAAGGGGGCCTATCGTTTTGGGGTTGTCGGTAAGCTTAGCCCAAGGTAGGTTGAACCATTCAAAATCTTGAAGAGGATTGGGTCAGCTGCCTACCAATTAGAACTGCTGATGGATTTCACCGCAGTGCACAACGTGTTCCATGTGTCGTCCCTGAGGAAGTGTCTCCGAGACCCATCCCACCTCGTGCAATTCCCTGAAATCCAGTTCCAGCCCGATCTGTCATATGCCGAGGAACCAATTCAAATCTTAGCATATGATCGCAAGAAGCTCAGAAATCGTGCCATCAGCATGATCAAAGTCCAGTGGAAGAATCGTTCACGTAACGAAGCCACTTGGGAAAAGGAGTTGGACATGCGGTCCAAGTATCCTAAGCTCTTTGAGAATTAAGGTAATTCCATTTCCTAGTATCCAAACCCTTTTACTTCAATTCAGTCGTACTTGGTTCTGCTTTTAGTTCCACTAGAGTGATGTCGAGGACGACATCGTTCTTAAGTGGGGGAGTCTATAACAACCTAGGTTGTTAACTTAGTCAATTATGACTAATCCTAGTCTTAAATATAACCATAAATACTAATTTGGTCAAATAGAGTCAACCTCTAGGACCTAGTCCAGATCAGGAGTCAAATGGATCGAATCCTGATTTCTGGAAAAATCCAGAAACCCTAAAATTTGACCTATTTAAATTGACCTCCGATCAAAAAATGGACTTCACCATTGCGCTCGTTGACCCCAAATTAGCTAGGGGTAAATTTTTCGTGTCGATCGGAAGTCGTCAAAAAATTGACGAATATTTTAATAATATTTAAATACCCTGGAAAATCGAGGAATCAAAATACTCGTCAGATCGAAAATCCGACCTCGCCGTTACGTTCATCACCCCTCAAATAGCTAGAAAAAACATGTTTAAAATTTTGTTATATATATATATATAATATTTAATTAATTAATTAACGGCGCCGTCTGATCAGACGGCGCCATCGTAGCCGTTGGATCTGATCCAGATCCAATGGCTACGGAGCCATCGTCCTCGACGGCTCCATCCTGAGCTCCATGCGGCAGCCCCGCCCGCCGCGCGCCCAGCCGATCCCCGCGCTCCTCAGCCCTCGGCGCGTCCGTCGAGCGGCCATTAAAGAACTAGCTACGGCTTCGAGCTCCCATTTTTCGCGAAGACGAACCCCGGAGTCCCGATCCGAACCCCGAGCCCTCGACTCGTAGCGACCGTTCGAATCAGGTATCCCAATCTCCCTGAATACTTATTCAATAATTGCAAATTTAAGTTCGAAATGCTATTCCATACGCTCGATTGATGATCCATCGGCTCCGATCTAGGCTAGCCCAACCGTCTCGATCGAATCACCGATCGATCCACAGTAGAAACCGTTAAACCTCCGTAACTCATAACCCTAGGACTTAGGGTTGGGTTTTGCCGGCGATCCCGACCACCTCCGGCGAGGGTCCGCCCACTGACGTGTAGGTCTCGACGAGGGCTATCGTCGGCCGTGCGGGCCGAGGTGGTCCGGCACCGGGAAGGCCGGCAAAAGTCGTGCCCTAGCCCAGTGCCCTCGGGCATCTCCGCAAAGGAGACGAAGTCCGGGTCACCCCGAGCTCGGCCTCGTCGCGTCCGGGTTCGCGTAAGCCTAGGTGGGGCCGCAGAGCCATGTGGCAGCCTCCTGGCATGCCACGTGTCAAGTGGGGCCCACCGCCAGGATCCGCGTCTCTTCGGCTTTGGCCGTGGGGCCCACTGCGCCACGTGGCAACCACCCGGCGCGCCACGTGTCAGGTGGGGGCCCACAGCCCGAGCCCGCGGCTCTTCGGCTTCGGTCGTGGGGCCCATAGCACCATGTGGCCGCCTCTGGGCCCTCCACGTGTCAAGTGGGACCCACTGCCCGAGCCTCAGCAGCTCTTCGGCTTCCCTGTGGGGCCATAGTGCCACATGGCAGCCTCTGGCAGTGCCATGTGTCAGGTGGGGGCCCACTGTCCGGTCAATCGAGCCTCTTCGGCTTCCCTGTGGGGCCCACAGTGCAACGTGGCAGCCTCTGGGCAGTGTCACGTATATAGTGGGGCCCACACACAGTGCAGCGCCCAATCAGGCGCCACACATGTGTCATAAGTGGGGCCCACTGTCTGTTAATTAAAGTAAATTAATTACTGTTAACCTAATTAATTACAATTAATGGTTAATTAATTTTGATTAGTATTAATAACTTTTTAACAGTAATCTCATAATTAAATTTCTGTAATTAGTAATTAGGAGATAATTAAGATTATTTTAATAATAATTAACTATTAACAGTAATTAGAATAATTAATTTTAATTAAACAGTAAATCTATAATTAAATATTACTAACTAAATATTAACAAGTAGTTAAGATTAATTAACCTGTAATTAAGCTTAATTACTTTTTTACAATAAAATAATAATAATATATAATTAAACCCTAATTAATTAATGGATTAATTAATGTTAATTAATAATTAAACCCTAACTAATGAGAGATTAATTAATTATCAAATATATATATATATATATATATAATTTTAGGAATGAACAGTAAATTAATTCAAATTGAATAAATGAAGAGTAAATAATACAAATTGCATTTTTGAATAGTAAAATTTAAAAATTTAATAACTTTTTGTAGGATGATCCAAACATAGCAAATATAGGTCTCAAAATACTCAAAAAAATAAATAGAATCAAATGGCATAATATAAAAATTAATTTCGGGGTACACATAATGAGGTAGCATTTTAGGACCTCTTTAGGACCTCATAACTTTTAACCTAGTTGTCAGAACATAGTCAATAAGGGTCTTAAAATACTCAAGAGAGCAGTCCCATCACTATAGTAGTATTAGTTTTCTCATTTGGACATCAGGACAAAAAGTCAACCCTAGAACTCTTAGTGAAAAATGATCAAAATGCCCTTGGAATTCAAATGACCATAACTTAGTGAAATCAACTCCAAATTCAAAAATTCAAGATGCTAACTAGTTCAAAATTTTAATATCATCAATAAAATAGAACAATATTTAGGTTCCGAACCCTAGAAATTTAGGTAAAAGACCAAAATACCCCTGACCTTATTTTGATCATAACTTGACCGTTTGAGTCCAAATTGGACGTACTTACTGTCTATCTTCAAGTTAAACAGTAAGGAATTAGTTGGAACTAAAAGAATTCAATTCTGACTCATAAGTCAAAAGTTGACTTTTGACCCTTAAGATAGGGGCAAAATAGTTATTTTGTCTTTAGTTTGGAATAAGCACCCCTAACCTTTAATTAACATTCCAAAATATTAAAACTAATGTTATAATCATATTAGTGACATTTAAGTGAGTAAAACCCACCATTAAGTCAGATTCCTAATTTCTTCTAAATCTTAAACACTACACCTTAAGAACCTTTCATGAGATTAGGACTGGATCTTAGGTTAGAGTTCATTCATTGGGTAAATTGGGTTACCCAATAGGTGAAACCTTGGTTTTATTTGTTTCTAAACTTTTCTTTTACTTTTACAACTTATTTTGATTATTTTGTCTTTTAACCTTAGATTTAAGATAGGAGATTCATCCTATTAAGCTTAATTTCTTAATAGGATTTGCCTTAACTAGTAGATCATTTATAGAATAAAACTTAGAACTTAGTCTTACCCATCTCGGATTATGTGATTGAACCTAATTCTCATAGTGTTCAATCCATAACCTATAGGTTTAGAAGATCTTGATCAGATCTTAGTTAGAACATCTAAATTCACAAAACTAGGACGTATGATTTATTGATTCAACTCGTAGTCGTCTATCTGATTAAACTAGATTAGAACCTGATCAGTTCTAATTCTTTTTAACTTATAAGGATGAGTTTCTAAGTTACACTCGATAGTAAGAAAATGGTGATCCTGAACTTGTGTAACTTGGAATAGTTTGAATGGTTAAGTAGAAAACAAATGATATCACCTGGTTTAGTAGAGTCCCTTGCTTACTTTGATGATTATTGCTACGCATTCCTTGATTTTTGTGCCATATTTTCTCGAGCATATCATATAAGATCTTTGATGCATAAATAAAATGTTAGGAAAATATGGAGACTCCTTAGATTTCTTATAAATATATTAAAGTGATTAATGAAAAGATAATAGTTATATGTAGTTGAGCTACCTCTCAGATATGTCCTTATTGCCTAGTCTCCTTATGTCACTAGGGGAAGGACTTTGTTTTGTTGTGTGCTTAGTTGCCTAGCCTCCTTATGTCGCTAGGGGTACACCGTTAGTGCCTTAGCCGTACTGGTGCTAAGATCCTTCGATTACTTTTGTATGCTTAGTTGCCTAGCCTCCTTATGTCACTAGGGGTACACAGTTCTGTGACTTAGCCGTGATGGTGCTAATATCTTTTGATATTCGATGAGCTAGATTAGCTCTTTTTTATATGGCAGTTGATAGACGGACATTTATATATATGCAGTTATGATGTTTTGTTTACTTTTCAACATTTTTATTCAATCAGTTATTTCTTTGTATTGCTTATATATTTTAGGATATTATAACTTTACTTCTATTTATATGTATCACTGTTGAGTTATTCTAGTTTAATTGGCATATTTCTTTTGATCACCAGCATGTTTAGAATGTAATATTTCTCTTACAGTACTTGTTTGATTATGTATATTTATATGCTTTACCTTGCTCAGCTCGCATTTGAGGCGTGTCTTAGCCTCTCTTTTTTCTTAAGTTATAAATGATGATTTATAGCTTTTCCTTCCTTTTGTATTGCTTGTTGCTCCCTTATATAATTGCTGCTTAGAAATTGTAAAATGGTGATATTACAAAATACATATAAAACTTATCAGCCTTAAAATATACTTAGACAATTGTCTAACACAAGATTTTTCATTTTTTGGCTGGGGCCCTACATTGTGAAATCGACAATGGCAGATCCTCTTCAGTTAGACGATCAGGATCTTGGTGTGGAGCCGTATCCGGAGGAGGAGCCTGTGGAAGAAGTAGCTATTTAGTCTTTCTTTTATAAGTGTGGATGAGTGCACTTTATCTTCATTATTTGGAAGTTAAATTGATGTAATAATGCATGTACTTATGACTATGTATTTGGATACTATGCTTATGTTCTTAGATGTATTTCATTATATTTATGTTGTGATGCTTGGATGTCTCTTACTGTAAATCGCTTCCACACTCTGTATGAATTCTTATTAAGTGACTGAATATTTGATTCTAGGCTTACTCCTTCCCTTATTAGGTGGATTATGGATTTCATCCTAATCCAATGATAAGTGAAGGGTTAGCTAGAGTGACACACCACTCCTTAACTTAATCTTGTGGATTAAGGGGTGGGGAGCCACATGACCTCCGCTCCTTAGCTTAATGATTATGGGCTTAGGGAGTGGGGCGCCACATCTCTCCCACTAAACATATCCTGATAAAGATTGCAACTATTTTTAATAAATTCCTATGGATCCACCCTAAGGGGAACAAAATTGTTTGGTGCTCTTAGAAGAAAATAGCTTTGCCCTTCGCTAAAGGTGGTCTTGATATTAGAAATCTCTCTGACATCCATAATGCCCTATCCCTTAAGCTTTGGTGGAAATTCAGAACCACCAGCTCTCTCTGGTCTCAAATTTTGCTTGCTAAATATCGTGCCAACACTCACCCTGCTATTGTTAAACATAAAATTATGGACTCGCACATTTGGCATCGCATGCTCATGTTTAGAGACACTATGGAGGAAAATATAAAGTGGGAATCCCTTGATAACTCTATTTCCTTCTGGTTTGACTGTTGGAATGGCTCTACTACTTTACACAAAACCTAAGAACACATTAATATCCCAAAATTGAAACTCACTGATTGTTACTCCAATTCTGTTGGCTAGAACACCACTCTCCTTCATGAAATCTTGCTGGGTGAGGATATTTCAAACATCACTTCTCTACACCCTCACATTAGCAACTTGAAATTGGCAAATTTAATTTTCTGCAGTAAAGATAAAATTAATTTTGCTATGCTATGGAATTGTTGCAGGACTCATGCTGTCCCCTCCTTCCCAACTTAGATTTGGCACACAAGCATCCCCAATCTAATTAGTCTATTTCTTTGGAGGCTTATTAACAACTTTATTAGTGTTGATAATATAATGCAAAATATGGGCTACAATCTGGCTTCTCAGTGCCATTGCTGCTATGATATTGAAACTATCAATCATGTTTTTATTGACGGTGCTTTTTGCGCTGCGATCTGGTCTGATCTCCCACTTCAGCCTCCTCCCTTGGGGTGTAGCTTAATCAATATTTTCTTTCGTTGGCCCAAAGTTAAAAATTCCAAGATTCATGTTGGAAATCTTTTTGATGCTTTTACTTTTTGGCAAATATGGAATGCTAGAAATAATGCTAAATACTCTAATCTTCAAATGCTTCCTGCTGCTACCTCCTTGAAAATTATTGAGAATGTGAAAAATTGTTTTAACATTTATGATAAAAAAGTGTTCAGCTAGAAAGGTCTTGATGTAGTTAATATCAAAAAGAAAGTCATGCTTGCCAAGTGGTTTGGGATGCTATATTTTCGTGGATCTGTGGGGTTGCGCTTCTAGAAGTGGTCTCTCCTTGGGGCTGTCCAAGAGCCAGCTCACAGACCCTCCGTGTTGCAAGTTAGGCCTCCTCAAAGCTCAGCTTCCCAATTATGTTGCTCAGGTGAACTCTGTCTTTAGTTTATGTTGGCCTCCAGTTTTTGTGAGGGTCACTGACTTCGTGCAAAATGTTGTTTGTCTTTCTGTCCTGCGCTACTTCCTGTTTTGTTTATTGGATTGGGTGCTGATGCTGTTTGGGGTCTGTGTTTTGCTTTATGTGCATATGTTGTTTGGTGCTAGTGATAATGTTGCTTGGTATTTGAGTAGTGGTTGCTTTGCCGTCCCCTGCGTTACTTCCCTGGTTGGCATTGGTTCATGTGGAAGGGGTCTCTTATTGGGGCTGTCCACATATGCTTCTATGCTTTCTAGAAGTCTTCATTTGAGGTGGACTTCGGGCTTTATCTGGCTTTGGTTATCTGGCTTTGGTCTCATTGGGTTGTGCCTTGGTCAAAAATGGCTTGATTGGCAGTCGGCTTGCTCCTCCAATTATTTATCTATTTTGGATTGTTCGAGGTTGGCTGGGTATGCAAGGGTGTTGGTTGGTTGGATTTTATCTCTAATGCTCTCGGTAGCTCGTTTTATGGCTCTAAGCAGTTTTTTTCTTTCAAATGGTGGTTGGGTCTACGCGATTGCTGCGTTTGGATTAAGAACTATCTTTTTCTTGATTCTGTTTAATGTCCAGCTTTCTTTGGCTCCCAGCTGTCGTTTATCTTGGCTGGGCTATTTTGGTTGGCTAAGGGTTTGCCGGTTGCGGATTGAGAAAATGCTCTTAGTTGGTTCTTGGCTCGGGAGGGTTATTTATTATTTGATGCCTCTCCAGTGTGCGCTCGGTTTGCTGGGTTGGTCTGTTGTGGGTTTTGCTCGGCTTCTTGTTCTTGTCCTGTTCCAGTTCGCTGGATGGGTCTCGGCCTCTTTGAGATTTTCTTATGTTGTGGCCTGGTTGTTTGTTTGCGGTCGGTATGTGGTGGCTGGTTGGGAGTTCACTGGTTGTTGGTTTGGGGTTTTGAATTTACAGTTTCTTTATTTTTTTCCCGGTATCTTTGTGTTTTATCTATGCTGTTGTTGTGGTTGGGGCTCCAAAGGTTTTTGGGCTGCGCTGGGTGTTTTCGCTGCTGTATCCTTAATCGATCTGCACTTTGTTTGTTTTTCTGTATTGTTGGATTTGGGAATAATGCAGGATCCTTGTTTTGGCGATGTGATGATCTGTAGCTGCTGGCTCCAAGGTGGTAATGGTGCTGCTGATGGCTCCAAGGTGGTAGTTTATGTTAGAGCTATTGCCTAATTGGGGCTGAGGGGTTACAGAACCACAAATCCCAAACCCAGCCCCAAAATATGAGAGACCCAAGGAATATCCTGAAATGTCATCTCGACTCCAAAAGAAGAAAAGGAAATTACATGGACAATCCAAAACAGAGAGAACCAAAGCTGAGGGAATCAAAACACTCGAATAACAAAAAGGAAAACTAATATACCACTGAAACTAACCAAAACTGAGGGAATACCCCGACAAGCGCCTCCACCTCCAACACCGGAAAGAAAGCTCCAAACCAACGCAGAATCACCGGGCAGGAGGGCTAGCAACCCGGACACACTGCACCGACAAGAGCCAAGAAGCTGCAAATGCAACTTTCCAGAACACAAGAGCCAAGAACCTGCAAATGCAACTTTCAAGAACCCCGGCCAGACAGACGAAATTATTCAACGAATGACCAAATAGCCTTGAGAACTCAGCCAGCAATTTGCCAGGAACACCGACTGGGACGCAACAAACTAAGATGAAATAAAAAACAACGACTTAAATTGACAACCCACAAGCAGAGAAGCAACAACAAACAACATCAGCTCAAATACCAAACGACAAAAACACCGACATCAAACCACAGCTGCACTAACAGCGCACCACAAACCCCATACAATAGCTGCACAAAAAGCAAAGCACTGACCCTATCCCCTAAACCATTCAATAAGAAGATCCGAGTGAAACAAAAAAGCACCTGCAACTTACCAAATAGCCAGAATACCAAACCGATAGCTGGGAATCAAGAAATGAAGGTAGCCACCAAAACCAAAGAACAATGCTAAGACTTGATCCAGAAGGCATGGAAGGATTTATGGACAGCCCCAAAAAGAGACCTCTTCCACATGACGCTAACCACCTCTTAGGAAGAGATTTAGCACACTTAAAAAGCAACCGACACTGGGTATCACATTAAACGAAAAATACAAGCAATTAGCAGTAATACTATACCTGTAACAAGCCAGACTCCGAAATGCTAAAACCTAACAACCAAACCTTACTGTCAACAATTCCAGCCAAGTAACATAATTCTGCCAACCCACGAGCAGAAGAAGGAGAGGCCACAGCCAACAAGAAAAGCAAAAACCGCCAAGCCACATCTGATCAGCTACCAAACAACAGCAACACATACACCAAACAATATCTGCACGCACAGCACACCACAAAACCCAAACAACAACTGCAGCTTACCAAAAGAAAAACCAGGACATAAAACAGAAGGTGCATAAGCAATAGAAGACGCAAACCGACAATAGGGAATTCAGAATTGAAAGCCGCCACAAAAACTAGAAACCAATACTAAGACCTGATTCAGAAAGCATGGAAGGACTTGAGGACAGCACCAAAAAGAGACCTCTTCCGCAAGACCCTAACCACCTTTTAGGAAGAGACTTAATCATAAAGGTCTCACCCAAAATTATACTTCCTCTTAATCTCAACAGCATTTATGTTCTTCCAGCTAAAACTTTTTTCCCCAAAGTTGTTTAGGCAACTTTTAACTTCCTCCAAAACTTTTGAAATTATGACCTCAACCTTGAATTTAACATTTAAGTACTTTGCTTCATTCCTAGCTTTCCAAATGTGCCATAGTGTATAAGTGTCAATAAGATTGCCAATATGAACCTTTCCTTTTTTTGTCGTGGGCCAACGCAAGAGAACCTCAACGGTGGTAGTAGCCCGAGTGAGAGTAGCTAAGGTGGTAGTTTGCCAAATTGCTCTACTAAACTTGTTTTCAATAAACACATGATTTAAAGTTTCCGTATCTTGACAGCAACAACAGCGTGAAGCAAGGGAGAACCCCAGCTCTTGCATTTTGGTATCCACGCTGATATGGTTGTTATAAATTCTCCATATAAAAATACTTATAAGAATAGGAAAGGAAGCATGCCAAAACCAGATTGGGGATGAGGGTAAGTTGTGAGGTTTGCAGTAGTTCCATAAAATATCCAGATGAATTTTTCTATTGACACAGAAAACTGAATTGACAGCTTTGGCAACTTCCAATTTAGGTTGCATCATAACAATATTATGCATCTCTGATATATATATATATATATATATATGTGTGTGTGGTTCTATTGATTCTTTTAATTTTTATTCAATTAGAATTATACAATTTTTTTTCAAAGTATAAATTTTTATTTCTTATATTTAGTGTGAACGAAACAATTTTGAGAAATAATATTTTCTCGTATGAATATACTTTAATATCTACACTTATATATGTTTTCATCCATAAAACATATACCCATTTATAAATATAAATAATCATTTATATTTTTATGTTCATTTAATTGGACATACGAATATATCTTACAATCCTTTCGTATTTTCCTTTTCTCCATCTTTAATCCTATTAATAAAGATAATGTCAAATGCAAAAAAATATGGACCGAGGAGACTTTCTATCCAGAGCACTTAGTTTTAGTGGGCATGCCCAAACACATGCATGGCTCAAGATAAGGCGTATCGGAGTATGGTGGGCGCAAGTCTTTGGGGCCCCCATGTGGGGGAGTCAGTCCGACGTGATTTGAGGATGCTTGGGCACGCACTAGACAAAGTCAGCGATTTTCTCAATGCGCCCAGATGCGGAGGGGCTCAGTGATTGTCGCTCCGGGCATTAAAGAACTTCATTTTAACGATGAAGACAAACTTCCTGTCGCAAGTGAACGCAATCACGCCAGGCATATTTAGACGCAGGCACAATTGGCATGACTGGCGTTACCATTGGATTGCGCATGACATTTTCGAACTCGGATATGGACGGAGCCCACATTGGATTTATGATAGTAATTTTTTTTATTTCAAATGATTTATTTTAAAATATGTTGTAGATGTTTATATATTATAGATTCAATTTATATATGCCCACGTACATCCACATTTTATCAATTGTTGAATCTACCAACTTGCACATAAGTAAATCTTGAAACAAAGAAGACTAAACAAATCATTATGTTGGTTAATTGAAGATTAACAATCTTTATAGTAACTTGCATAAATAAACCTTAATAGTTATTTTTGTAAAATTTGATTTTGAAAATTAAGAAAAAGGTTCCTCCCCATGCTGCGATAGGAGAACTCATTCTGAAGTCTTGCCTCCATCTCCTTTAAATCTAGACACTCAGCTCTGTACCCATTTTTTTGCTCAGTTGTTGAAGGAATGAGCACTTAAGCACCCAAGGAACACTAGAAACTGCATCTTAGAAATTTAATAGATGCTTATATTATTTGGAACATTTGGTCTGCCCATAATCTAAAAAAATATCAAGCAATTGATTTGAATCTTCATAAATCAAAAAGAAATATTATTAATGATATCAATTCAATCATTAAAATTTTCCCGAAGAAATCTATCAGTTGGACAAACATTAATAAAGCTGCCTTTGATAACGTCTTTATGGTAGAGACTCTTAAAAGTCTGTTACTGGAGGGTGGGTTTCTTATTTGTGTTTCCTCCGGTTTTATTGGGCTGGAAGACTGGTTAATTATGAATTTAGATCTTGTTAACTGGAAGGTTTGGCTTGTTAGAGAGTTTTGGTGTGCTCCTGGTTTGGTTGTCGTTCTTCTTGATGGCTTTTAAACTGATCTTCCGATTGTCTCGCTGATCTTATTGCAAGTTCTAAGGATTTATCCGTTGAAAGGCAGTAGGGATAGTAATTGGAAAATGTGTCCATTTGGTGGTTATGGTTGCAAGTTATATGAGTTTGCTCTTAACTTAAATTTGCTTACGGATGCCTTTAATCGAAAGAAGATGCAGGCGGGTTTTGTGCTTTCTGGTTTATCTATTTTAATTGCCTTTCTGGATATGTTTAAAAGAGCTTGTAGGAGTCCCTCGGACATATTGATTTTCCGGTGGCGCTTGGATGCTATATTCTTTTTTTATGTGCATTCTTTTCGGGACATTCTTAGTAATGCTTTGATATTTGGAGATCCGAATGTTGTTTTTTATTGTATGTGGTCAAAGGTTGAGAAGTGCTACGTTACGGATAGCATCTTGTTTGCTGGCTGGCGTAGACCCATTTCTTATATTTGTTTGTATGTCAACTTGTTTAATTGGATCAATATCAAGATGGCCTGGGCAGATTGTCTTCTTTTTGGCTACAGGATGGTTGGGCGGGCTGCCTACAATCACGTAAACTTCTGCTTAATTCCTAGTGTCCTTGCTTTTAGTTTCGGCCCAGTCCGGGTTGCGGACCGAAGTCCTGTTTGGCCTTGCATACAGTTTCTGCTTTTGCCTTTGATTGTGCAGCTGGACCGTCCCTTCTTATTAGGTTATCGAAATTGCCATCTCTTGAGCAGCGATCAGTTTTGCATTCCCCCGCTTAGTTGTGCTGGTACGTTCCCTCACTCAATTTCAATCACTATAGCCTATTGTGTGAGCTTTTCACAGGTCCTCAATCGACATGACGAGGTCTTGGATGATGGGCTGCTGTTTTTATTTTGCTCTTGGCTTGAGAGATTTTGTATATCTTTTTATTTTTAGGAAAGGCTTTTTAGGAGTTACCCTGGGTCTTTACTTTTGGGTTTGGCTTTTGGCTTTTAGATCTAGGTTCACTTTGTAACCACCCAACCCCTTTCTGTATCTTTTTCATTATATCAATAAAATTTCTAGGTTATTGTTAAATATATATATATATATATATATATATATATATATATATATATATATATATATATATATATATATATGTGTGTGTGTGTGTGTGTCAAACATATGCTTAATTAACATTGCCCTGTTTTGGTCGATTAAAGTCATTTCCTATTTTTTTGTTATGATGAGGCCTAATATCACTTACTTGAATGTGAAGCTGAAGATTAGCTGGTGGTACATTGAGGTATATTTGTGGCACATTAAACTTACTGCTACGCTGAATGCTATGGACTATGCATTTTATAATCTTTCTTTTGAAATTATTTATGGTTTCAAGCTGCTGCATATTCTTTTTAAGTTCTTGTCTAATCTAAATATCATTAAGATTAATTCTTGTGCTTTGTCTCGGCATTATGTGGCTTGCTGGAATCTTGGGTTTCATCCCATGCGGAACTGGATGTCCCTGTGGGGTTGGTTGCCGGGGGTTTTCAAGACAAGAAAAGATGGATATTTATTTTCAGCTGCTAGCAGGAATTGGTTTATTTTGGTGGTCCATTGTTTCAGTCCTTCAATCTGGGCTAGTTTTAATTTGACGTTGATTCTCTTTACTATGTTAATTGCGCATATTGTGTTGCCGTTGGGGTTGCCTCTTTGGATTCATAATGATCTTTTGTTTTTGGCCTTAGTGATTGAGTGGTGCTATTTGTCTTATTGTCTGTATTTCGATAATTGTGATTTGGTTGTTGTTGCCTTGGATTTGTTTGCCATGTTGCGGTGTTTGTATATGGCGCGGGGCTTGCCTAAGAATATATTCTTTGATGTGAGGTGGAACCTTTGTCTGCTTTGGCGGATTTTGTTCCTCCGGTTTGTTGGTTTTGTTAATAGGTTTTGCAGATCTTGGTGGTCTTACACGTTTATGTTCGAATGTCTCCTTGCGTGGACTCAATGTATGATCTATTATAATGTTGGTCAATTTTGTTGCGAGCGCTTCTTGCAAGTTTTTAGATACGGGCGGTTTGAGAAGTCCAGGGTGGCTGTGGCTCCTGCTGTGTATGACATTCCAAGTTTACCATATTTAGTGTATTTTCAATTTTGGATGGATCTTTTAGGATACTCCCTGGGTCCATCCCTTTTGGGGTTAGCTTTTGGATTGCTAGCTCTAAGATTTATTGTAACCTCCCAACCCTACCATGTAATCCAGTTTTTTATATCAATAAAATATGCAGGTTTCACTTAAAAAAAAATAAAAAAAGTAATATATATATATATATATATATATATGTGTGTGTGTGTGTGTGTGTGTGTGTGTGTATGTATATACATATTTAATTTTTAAAATGGTTGCATCATTTTAGCTACATATATTAACTTAGAGAATGCCTTGTGCAAATAGCAAGTACTAAGGAACCGCTTAATCCGGCCCGCATAGTAGATCTGGGGAAACGCTGGGACGTGTGCAAGGTTATAGCCAAGCGCGCCAGGATTTTGCCGGCGCAGCACTTAAGTGCGCCAAAGCTAGCCCGGACCGACCAGAGGATGCTTGAGCAAGCGCTTGACAAAGTGAGCGATGCTCGCAGTGAGCCTTGATATAGAGGAACTTTGGCCATTCACGATGCGGAGACGAAGCACTTCTTTTCAACAACGAAGATAATTGCCCGGGCGCAAGCAGGTGTAGCCAAACCGGTATGTTGAAACGCCGACGCAAATGCTTTTATTCGTGCATCCATTGGATCTCTCCCGTATATGGATGGATAAGGTTATACACGATGAGTAACCAATATATATATATATATATATATATATATATATATATATATATTTATTTATTTATTTTATAAAAAGCCATGTCGGCGGATATTTTATTTCATTAAAAACGATTAAACAGGACCGGGATTGAGAGGTTACATAAAAACCTAGATCCTAAAAGCCAGAAACCAGTCCCAAAAAAGAAGATCCAGGGTATAACCTAAAAGATCTCCTGACTAAAAAAAGAAAAAACGAAACATAATATAACGTACAACATTCAAAAAAGGAAAATCAGGAAGATCCGCCAACTCCGACAGCCAACACAACCAGACCGGCCACTTAGAAAGACAAGCCAACAAACTCGAGCAGCCGCACGACACCTGCAACAAAGCTAAGCAGCAAAACAAATATATATATATATATATATATATATCTATATATAATAATATATAGATACCTATATATAAATAAATATATATATATATATATATAGATCTTGAAACGAAAAAAAGGGAAACGGCTCGGACAGCTAACAATCCGCCAACACCGCCAAAACACAGCACCAAACAAGCCATCAACAACTACCAAACTCCAAACGCAAGAAGCCACCAGCACCAAAAAACACAACGCAACCAAATTCTAGCACGAGCGCTATACCACAACCGAGAGCAACCCCACGCATAGATAAGATCTAGCTCAGCCAACGTTTTATAAAGATGAACAACCAAGCAAATATGCGGAAAATTATAATGAGGGCAATAGCAACCCTCAAGCAAACCAATTAATAAATAAGAATCTGCAATCTCCCACAAAGCAAAATCCCTTAAATCAAACGTCTGAACAGCCAGAAACAAAAGGACCCGAGAGATAAAGACATTTTTCACTGAGATAAAAGATACCATGAACTCAACCAGATTGACATCAGCCAATCCATGAAAAATATTCAAAGACGAATTTACATTTAAACCATAAGACCAAGGCATCCGAAACCGCCACAAAAGGATCATACGATCCAGACAAGCCATCACCCACCAAACGCAATCCCCAAAAGAACCAGAACTCTTCTCAAAAGAACTATTCAAAGAAATGATCTTGATCGCAGAGCCATGGAGCACCATATTGCAAAAAATGACTATCATGTCTGACAACATATAAACCAAAACAAACCAACTATAGATCCGCTGAAGACCGATGAAACAAGAAAGCATGCAAGAAGCAATTTGCAAATCAAAAATACCTTGAACCAAAACATACCTCCACCTGGACAGCCCATTAAAATTCTCAATCAACAAATCCGATCTGGAAGGAAGGGGAACCATCTCAAAAATCTTGGAGCCATAAACACAATGGATCGAATAACTGTAGATAGCGCTTCCTAAATAAACAAAATTCAGGACTGTAACCATTATGTGAAGCCAAACATAAACCAGAAAGCTGATGTTGGGATAGCAATTGGGTAGCCCCAAAAAGAGACCTAACCCAACTACCAGATCCCAAACAGCCGGACAAACCTCAGGCCCAACAATTTCACTCCAGTTTAAATAATTTTTTGGCTGACAAACATTCAGGTTTTTCCAACTAAAACGCTTTTTATCATTTATTTTTATGAAAGAGCTAATCTCCTCAATAATTTTCAGAGTACAAAGCTCAGCATCACACTTAGAGTTTTTATGCTTTGCTTGATTTCTAGCCCCCCAAATGGCCCAAAGGATAAGAGCGTCGGCAAGATTACCAACATGGAGTTTACCTTTTTTCAATTTTGGCCAACGGAAGAAGATTTCTTCAACAGTTTCACCTGGAAGGATCGGTGCCATTTTAAGATTATTCCATATTTTTTTGCTGAAGGAACTATCTATGAAAACATGGTTAAGCATTTCGTAATCATTACAGCATTGACAACCAGAGGCCAAGGAGTAACCAACATTTTGCAATATTGTGTCAACACTAATGAACCCATTGAAAAGCCGCCATAGGAATATACTTATGAGGTTAGGAAGACTTCGATGCCAAATCCAAACCGGGAAGGTGGGGGACCCATGGGATCTACAAAAGTTCCAAAAGGAAGACAAATTTATACGTCTATTTTTGCAAAAAAACAGAAATCACAGTTTTGGAAGAGTCAAATTTTGGATGGAACGCCTTAATGTGATTTGCTACTTCATCAGAGCAGATTTCATGCAGGACGGCCTGGTTCCATCCGCAATTATGATTGAAAATTTCGGCTACCTTGAGGTTTGGATATATAATATTAGATTGAGTATTGAAAAGAGCCTTATCCTTAAACCAACAATCATACCAAAAGAGATAGAATAATCTAGATTATCCCAAATTATAGTTTCCTCAACCGTATTCCTAACCTTTAACATTCTTTTCCAGTTAATAGAATCAGAGATTTTGTTCTTAACCACCGCCGGGTGGGAGCTAGAGCAATACTTAGCGAGCAGAATTTTCGACCAGAGAGAGGAGGAAGTCCTAAACTTCCACCACAACTTTAGGGAATAGGCCTTGTGGATGTCAATCAAGTTTCTTATCCCAAAACCCCCTTCAGCTATAGGGGACGAGACACGGTTCCAAGAGCACCAAATCACTTTACTGCCCTTTGGATGGGTCCATAGGAATTTATTGAAGATAATTGAGAGATTTTTCATCACCTTTGCCGTCGGAGAACAGAGCTCAAGCCAGAAAGGAGAAATCGCATTTAGGACATGTTTAATTAAAATTAGCCTACCGCCTTGCGAGAGATATTTGTTTTCCCAACCTTGGAGTTTTTTGAATATGTTATGAATGAGGTCCTTAAAGATAGTGTGCTTTTTGTGACCAATATGAATTGGGATACCAAGATATTTAAACGGGAATTTTCCTTTCTTAAACTTGAAGAAACTCTCAATCTTTGAGCAAATTCTTTGGGGGTGTTTAGGGTGGATAAAGTAATTTGATTTGCTTAAATTTATGTTGAGACCCGACACCTCTTGAAGAATCAAAAGCAAATCAGCAAGTTTCTTTAACGCGTAAGAACTACAGTTAGAGAAGATAATCAAATCATCAGCGTAGGCAAGATGGGATATTGACAGATTGCCCCCAAATCTGAAAATTTAACTTTGGGATTTGTTGGAAAAGGGCATTGATATTTAGAGACCAAATGTTCATTGCTAAGATGAAAAGGAAGGGAGACAGCGGGTCCCCTTGTCTCAATCCTCTCTCAGCAGGGAAGAAACCCGAGGGACCGCCATTTAACAAAATTGAAAACCAATTATGATGCGTTAAGATTTTAATTTTGGAGATGAAACTTTCATTGAAACCATAAGCCTTGAGGGAATGGATGGGGAAGTTCCAATTCAATTTGTCGAACGCCTTTTCAAGGTCAGTTTAAGAATCAAATTTTGTCCCCAACACTTTTTTTTCAGACTATGAAAGAGCTCTTGAGTGGCAAGGATTGTATCTTGAATATGTCTGCCTGGGACAAAGGCGGTTTGGTTTAGATCAATAATCATCAGAAGGATATTTTGAAGACGCTTGGCAACCATTTTGGAGAGGATTTTGTTCATGGTAGTACAAAGGCTAATCGGTCTGAAGTTATTCCACCATGATGCTTTGTCAGATTTGGGGATAAGGGTTAACATCATATGAGTGAAAAATTTGGGAATTTTAACATCACAAAAGAATTCTTGTATCTCGTTACAAACGTCCAGCTTTATAATATCCCAAAACTTTTTGAAAAATTCCCCGGGGAACCCATCAGGACTAGAGCAGGAATTGTCTTTTAGATCTTTTATAGTATCCCAAATTTCTTCATCACTCGGCATTTGATTTAAAGAATTATTTATATCAGTGGAGATTTGGGTAGCTGGGTACAAAATCCTATTATAGGGAGGGATAGAATCAGGAAGTTTGAATATTTCTTGGAAATAATTGGTGGCAGATTTTTTGCATCTCCGGCAGATCCAAGATGGCTGCACCTTCCGGGGTGATAATTTCATTGATATGATTTTGGTGTCTTCTTTTCCTAACCCAGTTGTGATAAAAAGCTATATTTCGCTCCCCTTCTAATTTCCATCTAATAGAACATTTTTGTTTCCAAAAATTTTGAACGTCGTTGTGATTTGAGATAAGATTCGCTTTAGCTTTATTGACCTCCATTCTATTTTTATCCGAAGGGTCGGCTTCAAATATGGATTCAAGAGAGGAAACCAAAGTCTCCTGCTGGGACAAATTCGAGAAGATGTTCCCAATGGAGGATTTGTTCCAAAATCCAAGTGCTTTTCGAAGCGCTTTAAATTTTTCAACCAATCTATACATACCAAATGAGTGACAGGGTTGATTCCATATGGATTTGACTATTTCTTTGCACTCTTCTTTTTGCAGCCAGAACAGTTGGAAATAGAATGATTTCAGGCAATGATTTTTAATATTCCCGGAAGAAAGAGTGATTGGTTTTTGATCTGAGCCAGTGGAGTTAAGGGATGAGTTTAAATAATTGGAAAAAAGCGTTACACCAAGCATTATTGATTAGGAATCTGTCAAAACGAGCAAATTTACGACCGACATGCCAAGTGAAAGGAGCACCCGAGTACTTGAAATCTCCCAACCCACACTCAAGAATAGCTGAGTTGAAATCAAAGGTGGAATTGGAGTAATCACTAGAGTACCCTTGTATTCATTGGAGTTCAAGACATCATTGAAATCTCCTCCCACAGCCCAAGGAAGGGATGAGGAGGCACAGTTTTTAAGGTAGGCCCACAAGGAAAGCCTCTCAGTACGAAGATTATGAGCGTGGACAAACGTGATAGTAAAGTTATAATCTGCATTAAAGAATCTGAGGTGAATGGCTTGCTCGCATTGGGATATGATTTCAGCCGACCAAAGATTGGTCCACATGACCCAAATTTTATTAGAGTTTGAGGCCACTGCATTTTCAAACTTGGCAACACGACTAATTTATTCAATTTTCACTGTCGGCAGCTTAGGTTCAAGAATTGCAGCAATATTAATTTTTTTTTCATAAATAAGATGCTTAAATCTGTTTAAAGAGGAGGCATTTCCAATACCTCGAATATTCTAACAGAAAACGTTCATTGGATAACCTTAGAAGTGCCACATGGGGACTTCTAACTGCTTTTGTTAGAATATATTATGTCATATTCTTGAGAATCTAAGTCATTTCCAATATCAGCCAAAGAAGCTAGAGATTTATACCTGTTGGTTGTGGTTGTTGTAGGATTCTGGCCAATGAGGATCTGCAATTTGTAAACTTTGCCGGACTTTTTGGGACATGAAAGGAGACAACAGGTGTTGATTCTACCTGCACAATAGGAGGAGAAACCGTTAAATGAACGAGAGGAGGGACATTACCTGTCTCCAAAGAAGGACACAAAGACCCCCCAGCCAACGATGGGGACGGAGCAGCCATAGCAAAAACAGCATCAGCCCTGTCAAAATAAACATCTTTCGACAAAGAATTAGTAATTGGTATAACAACATAATCTATTTTAGAGTCATCGCTGCCTTCCCCAATTAGAGCTTTTTCCGGAGAACTCACATGTTCGACTATAATACCAAGAATTGCCTCAGAGTTCTGAGGATAAGCATCTTCAGGCACCATAACTGAATTAATATCTATTTCATCAATGTTAGAAATATAATTGTTGGAGACAACTAAAGGGATTTCAGAAGATCTCGCTATAGCCGTGGGATCACAGTATCCTCAGGCTCAGCTAAGTTAGGGTCTGGAGGAATCTCAATTCGACCCAAATTATTTAAAGGAGATGGGATAACCATATTTCCGACTAAGTTTTCAGCAGGAGAGGGAGGAGATTCCCCAGCAACCATAGTACCACCCACATCCAGATTTTCCAGATTACTATTAATTTTTAAAAGCACGGGATTGCTCCGAACCAAATCCGCACCGGACTAGATCGGAGACCTATTCAGCATGGGACTATTTTGACGAAACAAATAATTATCCGTGTTATGACCAAATGAACTACACCAAGTACAAAATAAAGGCAGGTTTTCATAAACAATTTCTTGGAGGTACCCCTTATCCTTTGAGCCCAACCAAATGGAGCAAGGAGGCGGAGATGCAATATTTAATTCAATTAGCATACGGGGAGCAGCTGCATTTCTCAGTAAAGCTGTGTTTTCTATTCTAATTTCTCAGTAGGATATCTTTTGTTATAAAATGTAAACGAAGCCCCGGAAGATTGATCCAGACAGGCGCAATGGGGACGTCGTGAGCGACGTCCGAAAAAGGATCCCATTTACAGAATCTTAGCGTGTTTCCTTTAAGATCAAAGCAACCTTTCGAGAATAGACGAGCATAGTCCAGATCCGATTCAAAAGTAAAAAAGACTCGGTGCATATCCAAAGTTCTAATAATAACAGGGGCAACAAGCTTAAGACCTTTAATAAAACCATCAATCAGCCCGAAATGAGGCTTAGGTCAAGCGAACTTATCGACCAAGGTGAGAAACAGCGGGGAAGCCAGATTGTGAACCTTTTCATCTGAGAAAAGCAAAGCAGGCACGCCATTAAATCGTTCAATCGGCTTAGCGGAGTAACTAGAGGAATCCACCATATCTCTAAAGGATCGGACATTAGCCGGAGTCGGGTCAGCCATCAAAACACCATAAAATCAGAAACTATCTTTGAGTTAGAGAAGAAGAAGAGCTATCCCCCTCCGGAAGGAAGGCCGGAGCCAAGGCCCAGCAGCCTGAGAGGAAGACAAAAATCGCCTCATAATCGCAAAGAAAACAACCCTAAACCGAGAGCTCGCTTTTGAATCTGTCATAAAGATCAAAGCATTATTCCAGCACTCTAGAAAAGGATTCAGGGCTTAAAATTAATGGCTTTAAATCAAACTTCTTCATAAACAATAAAGCCACTTCTAATATAAAAGATTTTTATAACTATTAAATTGGGCTTTAAGGAAGGCAAATTCCCTTGTAGCTATCTCTCGGGATACCTATCTTTAAAGGCCCGAATAAAAGCATAATTTACAACTGACTAATTGAGAAAATCCTCAAAACAATTCGGAGTTGGGAAAACATTTATCTTTCACAAGGAGGAAGGCTAATTCTTATCAAATACATCCTTAACTTAATCCCTATTTATTGGCTAGAAGTTACCTCTCCTACCAAAGCAGTTTTGGCTAAAATTAATATCATTTTTAACAAATTCCTTTGGGAGAATAACAAAGGTTCCAAGTTAATATGAACTAAGTGGGAAAATCTTTCTTTCCCCATTAAGGAAGGGGGCCTTGGCATAAGAAGTCTTGAAGCCATTCACGCCGCATTTTCAACCAAACTGTGGTGGAACTTTCGTACTAGGGATAACATTTGGGTGGATATCATTAAAGCTAAATATTGTGCCACAGTTCATCCGGTCATTGTTCCTGGGAAGATCACGGACTCTATAACTTGGAAGAGGATGTTGGGCTCTAGAAAACCTCATGGAACATTTAATTATGTGGACCAAAATCGACTCCTCTACCTCATTTCGGTGTGATGCTTGGAGCGATCTTGGCCCCTCCATCTAATTTGCAATCCGATAATTCCTAAGCTTAGCTTGGGGATTGTTACAATTGCGACAATAGTTGGAACACCAACCTCATTAAATCCATCATCCCTTCTAACTTTCAGGACCTCATTTTAAGCTCTACTCCAAATATAATGGCCGAGAAGCTTGCCACCGCTGACATTATCATCAACGATAAATTTAATCATAAGCTAGCTTGGAACATTCACAGAAAATATAAAATAGCAAGTTTTAAACCTTTGTTTTGGCATCACAACGTTCCTATGCTCATTAGCTTATTCATATGGAGACTCCACCATGATTTATTAGTGTTGATGAAATTCTTATCTCTAGAGGATTTAGCCTACCCTCTAAATGCAATTGCTGTCACTTATCGGTTGCCGAGCTTAGAAAGTACTAGCCACCTATTTTTCTCCAGCCTTGCTCACTTTTTATGGTCCACTTTCAACAGCATCAAAATACTAAAGCAGCCTGTTTGCGATCTTCCTTCCCTTATTTCCTGATGGAATGGTAATATTTTGAAATTAAAGAAAGTGCAGCTCTCGAATTTAATTGATGCTTACATTTTATGGAACATTTGGGTGGCCCGAAAACCGAAAAAAATACCATGACGCTGAATGGAATTGCATGAAATTGAAATTAAATATTGTAGCTGAAATAAATTTCATCATTAATTCTTTCCCGACAAAGTCGATATGCTGGTTTAACATCAATAAAACTATTTTTATAGATTTATTTAATGTTGGAGTTCCTTAAACATTATGGCTGCAATGGTTGGTTGATTGGGTTTTATTTTAACCGGCTTTACATTTCATCTATGTCAACTATGATTTTTAGCAAGAATGTGCTGAAGGTTATGAAGCAGGCTGGTTTTATTTTATCATCGGGCCTCCGATTTGCCGGCCCGTCTTAGATACTTTTCGCAAGAGGTACAGTGAGCCGCAGTCCTCGTTGAAATTGATACATGTTCTGGTGGGAGCCCGGCTTCATGGCGACAGTATCTTCGTCCAGGGTCCTGGGCATGCTGCTTAGTTTGAATATATTTTTGTAATAAATTGGGATAAATTTGGGATCTCCTTACTTTGGAAGTGGCAGTTGGTTGGGTATCATTGTTTAGAGGATAATGTGTTTTCGGGTGTGATATTATAGTGGTTATTTATATTATGCTTTATCTTGGCTTAAAGCTAAATTGGGTTACCTTGTCTGATGATTTTTTATCGAGGTCTGTCATTTATTCACCTCCTTCACCTGCTTTCAAGTTGGTTTGCTGTGGGTCATTTCCAGAGTCATGACGATTTTTGGGCGTTCTTTGAAAGGAAGGTTGATGGTGTCGGAGGTTTGGCGGCCCTTCTGGGTTAGATTTAAGATTGTTTTGGTTCTTTGTATGTTCAGCGAGGTTGTGAAGGGGTGTGCTGGACAGGGTTCTGTTTTTTTAATTGGATTTATCTGCATATTATTTTGGATAATCTTATCTCTTTTCATGAATCTATTGTGATTTATTTTCCAGCTAAAGTGACGCATCTTGAACTATGCGCTTAGACTCCAGTATCGGATATCGCCGAGGTTCTTCCACTCCTTGGTGCATTGCGAACATCGTTCACTAAGTCAGCGCTTGCTCAAGCATCCTCTCCTCAGTCTGGGCCATAGTGCTAGACCCAAGCACAAGCGCCTTGGCTTGCTAACAAAGTGGTGTCGGAACTAGCAGTTCCACGGTGCATGTTATTTGCAAAAGGCGTTCTCTAGTTATTTGGATTAAGAATGGAGTTAAAGCATAGCCCGAAATAATTCCAAAATATCTCTTTAGGCTCAATTCTCTTGAAGCATATATCATGATTAAATGCACATATAAACACGAATAATTATTTATACACGCATGAGTTGTACAAATTATTACAACTATTATATGAAATTAGGATAGTGTTATCACTATTGTCAAATAATTTCTTTGCCTACCAAATCAAATTCGAATAAACTCTTACTCAATCTTTATTTACTTAAAATTAACTCGATCGAGTTCGAGTTCGAGTGCAAGCCCTACCGCAAGAGTATCTAAATTTTAAGGTATATGGCAAATTTTAAAATGTAACGGTTATTTATTGTCTATATTAGGCACATCAAGTTATTAAATTTACAAAAACACTTATATTTAAAAACTCACTGACCAAAAAATAGAGACAATAAGAACAGTGATCTTAATAGGGCAAACCACTCTCTTTCAGCGTTTTCTCAGCCACCCCACAAAGAAGCCCCAAAAACAAAATTGCAATTAAACCACAAATCATTGGCAACCGAAACCACCACATCCAAATAAAACCTGTCAGCACAGCAACCATAAGCCAACCGCATTCAACGGCAGATACAAACGCTCTTCTCTATGAAATAGTTTTTGAAGATGATAAAAGGATAGACCCTCATCACATAGCCATCATATAAGTTCAAACTCTTTAACTTGGAACCATAGTGCACCAAATTACAAAACATGTATATATATATATATATATATGAATATGACGATACAGCAAAAGAAAATCAGACACCAAAAGCCGACACCACAATCGAGCCACAATCTTCCAGCAAGCGAGGACGTAAATAAAACAGACTTGGAAACCAGGACGTAAGAGATCCCGAGTCCAACCAACCCGTCTCCCATAACGTCCAGGCACCAATACTGTATAAGGAAGGAGAAACACAGCCTCCAGTTCGGCAATAGACACCAACAAACAAAACTCCCCGGCTGATCAAATTAGGGAGCATTGCCCAAATAAAAGGCCACCAAACGAAACGCAAAAACACGAGCTTTGCCCACAATGTGAAATCCAAATCAATCAACAAATAGACCCACGATAGAACATTCAAATAATTAGAGCAAACAATAATGTCCACCATCTTGATTGACTGCATAACCAACCCCAAGCCAAAAACCACCCACACCATATCACAAAAACCAGCATCACTGATAAGGTTACACAGGTTCGAGAAGCTGAACAAAACCCGTGGACAGCCAACCGCAACAAATTTCGAAAAGCCTGATAAACCATGATTTGAGAAAAGAAGAATTCTGATGTGCATCATTGTGTTCGATGGCTCCCTACCTTTCATGGGCTTACTTCTATAGAAGCTGCTATTAATATCTCCTCTGAAAGCTTATAGTCACCTACCGAGCTTCGATTGCTATTCACTATGGCTGCAACCAGTCGCTTTATTTGGGGCCATAAGTGTGTATTCTTTGGCGCATCCTTCTGTGCTCTCAGGAGCGCATCTGTGGTTTCGGCATGTTAATACCGTTGTCCTCGATATACGATTAGAATGGGGCTGTTACCATGAGTCCCAATACGCAGCTATCAGGTACGCCTCTATTTTATATTTGTAAAACTATTTTTGAGATCAATCTGCAGGCTCGGTTCCTTTTTGTGTTGTGACTGGTCGGAAGTAGATTGTTTGCGCTCCTGGCGTGGTTCCTTTTTCAAGTTTTGGATTTTGTATTTTTTTTATGGGTGGTCCTTTTAGGATATGCCATGGGATCACCATTTTTGGATTGGTTTTGATTTTAGCTATAAGTTTTTTGTAACCACACAACCCATTTTGTATCATTTGCTTTCAGATTAATAAAACTTAACAAGTTTATATTATATATATATATATATATATATATTCTTATATATCTATATATATCTATGTGTGTGTGTGTGTGTGAGTGTGTGTGTTAACTTATTAGTTGGGAAAAATCTTGATGCTGTTTCTATCAAAAGAAAACTTAATTTCGTGCGAGATCTTTGGTTTTGACTCCTTCCCAAAAATGTGGGTAGCGGCATTTGGAAGTGGTCTCTACTTGGGGCTGTCCATATGCCCTCTCATACTCTTAGGAATGGCATCAAGCCTATTTCTCTGGTTTTTGCTGGTTCTAGTTGGAAAATGGCAAGCATATGCGGTTGGAACTCCTTACTAACGGCTTTATTGATTTCAAGTTCTGAGTCGACTTCTTTTCTGTGCTTACTTATGGAAAGCTGAGGGGTCTTAATCTGACTATTGTGAGCCATAATCTGTTTCTGCTCTATACTTTGGCTGATTGGGGGTTATTGGATACTGTTTTGCCGTGGGGTCCGCTTGGCTGCGTTGTCTGTGGTTCTCCATTCCTCTGCTTGCTGAATGGTAACCTTTGTTTGATAAAGAAATATATGCATTTGCTGTTTTTAGTTATCGGGCTTTAGTCTTTTCGGAGAGGTCATCGTCCTTTATTATAAATATATATATCTATTTCCTCTCCGCTCCTAAAGCTAAGGTTAAAAGCCTAAAAGTTCATTTGGATATTAATTATCTTGATTTGAAGGTTATTATTCCTCTTGGTCTAGATGTTAACATTGGTGCTTAATGGTGATTCTTGTACCCAATTTTATACTTATATAGCTATCCTTATATGCTATGAGATTGTGATTGAGAATGCTGTTGCAGTGGTTTCTTTGTTCATTCATAATGCAAAAGTTAATAGCCCAGAAAATTTAATGGTTAATAATATCCCTGATTTTGGCAGTTTTTATTATTCTTGATCTCATTTTTGGTATTATGGATGGTAGTGAGTTCCTTATCCTAATTTCTGCTATATGGCTGCTCCTTTATGTCATGGGAAGGCGGATGAAAATGTGGTTAAGAATAGACTTATTACCATTGAGGCTTCGAATGCTAATTTATCTTATATCGTTATGGAGGATATTAATGGTAGACCTGCTGTTTTTATGTATGCTGGGCTTTGCTTTATGATGGAAGGCTTTTCGAGAGTGCTTTGGTTTGTGCTCCTTTTGAGGAAGGTGAGGCGCTGCAGGTTATTTTCAGGGGTGTGTCAAGTATGCGGCAGCTTTTGATGACAGAAATGTCTTACATTATTGTTACTCTCCGAATGATGAGATGGATTGGATCCCTTATCCTTACGAGGTAACTGCCCTATGTGGAGATGCTCTTCAGGCACCCTCCTCCTTTTGCTTGATTGCAGTTGGCATTATTTCCATTCTTATGCTGCTTTCTTTTTGTTTTGTCTATTTAATCTGTGTTTTTTCCTCTTGGTTTCGTTGAAATTTTTCTTTTTGAGTCGAGTGGGACCTTTTAGGATATTCCCTTGGTCTCACTTATTTTGGGCTGGTTTCAAGCTTTTAGTTTTCTAGGAATATGTAACCTCCTAGCCCTAGTCCTGTATTAGTTTTTTATTTTTATGGAATAAAATTTATCGAGATGGCTTACCCCAAATAAATAAATAAATAAATATATATATATATATATATATATTATTTATTTATTTATTTATTATTTTTTATAATAGTAACCTGCATATTTTATTGATATAAAAAATTGGATTACATAGTAGGGTTGGGTGGTTACAATAAATCTTAGAGCTAAAAATCCAAAAGCAAACCCCAAAAGGGATGGACCCAGGGAGTATCCTAAGAGGTCCATCCAAAAGCGAAAATACACTAAATATGGTAAACTTGGAATGTCAGAAACACAAGGAGCCGCAGCCACCTTGGACTTCTCAAACCCGCCCGTATCGAAAAACTTGCAAGAAGCGCTCGCAACAAAATTGACCAACATTATAATAGATCATACCTTGAGTCCACGCAAGGAGACGTTCGAACATAAATGTGGGAGACCACCAAGATCTGCAAAACCTATTACCAAAACTAATAAACCGAAGGAACAAAATCCACCCAAAGCAGCCAAAGGTTCCACCTCACATCAAAGAAGATATTCTTGGGCAAGCCCCGCACCATATACAAACACTGCAGCATGGCAGACAAATCCAAGGCAACAACAACCAAATCGCAATTATCGAAATACAGACAATAAGCAAATAGAACCACTCAATCACTAAGGCCAAAACCAAAAGATTATTATGAAACCAAAGAGGCAGCCCCAACTGCAGCACAATATGCGCAATTAACAAAGTAAAGAGAATCAACGTCAAATTAAAACTAGCCCAGTTCGAAGGACTGAAACAATGGACCACCAAAATAAACCAATTCCTGCTAGCAGCCGAAAACAAATACCCATCTTTTCTCAGCTTGATAACCCCCAGCAACCAACCCCACAGGGATATCCAGTTCCGCATGGGATGAAACCCAAGATTCCAGCAAGCCACATAATGCCGAGACAAAGCACAAGAATTAATCTCCATGAGATTCAGATTAGACAAGATCTTAAAAAGAATATGCAGCAGCTTGAAACCATAAATAATTTCAAAATAAAAATTATGAAATGCATAGTCCATAGCATTCAACATAGCAGTAAGTTTAATGTGCCACAAATATACCTCAATGTACCACCAGCTAATCTTCAGCTTCGCATTCAAGTAAGTGAGATTAGGCCTTATCATAACAAAAAAATAGAAAATGCCTTTAAACGACCAAAACAGAGCAATGTTAATTAAGCATATGTTTGACATAATCAATGTTTGTATTTTCCCAGCTGAAAGAAGATTCCTTGAAAGCATTGATGGACTTAAGAACATCTTTTTTAATTGCATTGACAATTTTAGCAACATCAAAGGGTGACATGTTGTGCTTGGCGTTGTTCCTAGTAGTCCACATTTGCCAAAGAGTGTGACAGTCAATTAATTGGCCTATGTGGATCTTTTTTTTTTAATAGGCCAATGATTAAATAATTCTTTAATATCAGCAGGACTGTGTAAATCGTCAGGGATAATATTCATAGTAGACCAAACAATTTTGCTCGACAAGTAGTTAAGGAGTAGGTGATTAATATTTTCAGTGTTATTCCGGCAGCAGTGACATCTAGAAGCAAGATTATAGCCTTTTGGATTGTAAGGACATCATCAAAACTAATAAATTTATAATAGATCCTCCAAAGAAAAAGGCCAATCAAATTTGGGATACAACAATTCCAAATCCAGAAAGGAAAATCAGGCAGCTTGTGCATTCTACAAACCTGCCAAAGAGAAGCTAATTTGAGTTTACCATTGTAGCAGAAGTTGGAGTTTTCCACTTTCATTTGCTCCAGTTTAGGAGTCCTTTTAATGATGTTTTCAACTATTTCAAGAGTCAACAAATTCTATAGAAGCTCAACATTCCACTCTCTATTATTGTTGAAGCAATCAGCACTAGTTAATTTTTGATTTTTTATAAATTGGACAGATTTGGCCATAATTTCAGTATTGTTCCAGCAGTCATACCAAAAAGAGGTGGAGGTATCAATAACATCCCAGGATATATTTTCTTCAATTAACTCTCTATAAGCAAGCATTCTAGTCCAAGTGATAGAGTCAATAATCTTTTGAGTGGTTTGAGAAGGATGGGTATGAGCACAGTACTTGGCTAGAAGAATTTCAGACCAAATCATATTTAAGGTTCTGAACTTCCACCAAAGTTTGTGAGAAAAGGCATTATGTAATGAATATAAACATTGAATTCTTAAGCCTCCTTCACTGGTAGGGAATGTAAGACAATCCCAAGAACACCAGATCAGCTTATTACTTTTAGGGTGAACCCAAAGGAATTTATTGAAAATGCTTTTTAGCTTGTTTAAGATAAATTTGGTTGGGGAGGAGACTTCCAACCAATAGAGAGGAATGGTGTTTAGGATGAATTTAAGAAGAAACAAACGACCACCTTGGGAAAGAGAATTAAGTTCCCAACCTTGGAGTTTGCTAAAGATAGAATCGATAAGGTTGCGGTAGTTGTTATTTTTGTTGTGACCAGTGGCAATGGAAATGCCCAAATACTTGAAGGGGAGCTTACCTTGTTTTATTTTCAAAGAGTTAGAAAGCCTATTAATCATTATGGTAGTGACTTTGGGGCTAACAAAAGATTGAGATCTTTGGTTGTTAACTTTAAGCCTAGAAATGTTTTCCAAGTAGCTGATAATATTTTGAGTTTTTTCAACCGTCTTGCTATTGGAATTACAAAAAATGATGATGTCATCAGCATAAGCAAGGTGGGTGACCAAAAATTTTCTTCCAACCATAAAACTCATAGAAGGATCACTTTTGAACACACCATTAATTGCAAAGGGACCAATAATTTAAAGCAAGGATGAAAAGCAAAGGAGATATAGGGTCTCCTTGACGAAGGCCTCTCTCAGATTTAAAGAACCCACTAGCCTTGCCATTAATGAGAACTGAGAAGTAGTTATATTGAATGGGGTTCTTAATTTGATGATGAAACTTTTGTTGAAGCCATAGAACTTTAGCATTTTGATGAGGAATTGCCAATCCATTTTATCAAAGGCTTTTCAAGGTCATATTTTAATATGAGGTTGCGGTCTTTCTTTTTGTTTTTTAAACTATGGAATAGCTCTTGAGTGGCCAAAATATTATCCTGAATCTGTCTACCTAGGACAAAACCAGATTGATTCGGAGCTATAAGAGAATTTAGAAGTTTTTGAAGCCTATTAGCCAGAATTTTGGAGATTATTTTGTTTATAGTGGTGCAAAGGCTTATAGGACGGAAATGTGACCACCAAGAGGCTTTATTAGTTTTAGGAATTAAGGATAACATGGTGTGGGTGAAAAAATTTCGGAATACGGGCTTGATAGAAAAGTTCTTTGATACCATTACAAACATCTATTTTGATAACATCCCAAAATTTACAAAAGAATTCACACGGGAAACCATCAGAACCAGGATAAGTATTTTTCTTTAGACTGGACACAACTTCCCAGATTTCTTCCTCATCAGGCATTGCATTTAAGACAAAATTATCCTCTTTCGATAAATGGGAAGAGAGTAAATTTGTCTCTAAAGGAGAAAGATTGGGGGTAGTTTTTTGGCTAGCTTCAAGGAAAAAGGAGACAACAGAATTTTGAATATCTTCAGCCTCCTTAATTGATGGTTTGTTAGGAGGATTAATTTTAGAAATGTGATTCATGTGTCTTCTTTTATTAACCCAATTATGATAGAAGGAGGTATTTCTTTCCCCTTGAAGAGTCGAGTTGATGCTGCATTTTATTTCCAAAAAGTTTCAATATTGTTGTGAGCTTGAATAAGAGAGGCTTTAGCTTCAGGGACTTCGATCCTATTTGAGTTAGAGGGATCCAAATCAAAGATGTTCCCTAGATTATTGACCTTATTTTCCAAATGGGAAGCATTATTAAAAATATTACCAACCATATTTTTATTCCAAATGCAATTCTCTTTTCTAAGTTTCTTAAATTGTTCAACAAGGTGGATGAGACCATAAGAACCACATTGTTCATTCCAAATAGAGTGGACAAGATGAGAGAAATCCGATGTATCCAGCCAAAAAAGTTGGAACCTGAAGGATTTAGGGATGTTATTAGATTGGTTCAAAGAGGAAAGAGTAATTGTTTTATGATCCGACACAGTTGAGTTTAAAGAGGAAGCTTCATAATTAGAAAAGGAGTTGCACCACAGACTATTGATGAGAAATCTATCAAGCCTAGCAAATTTTCTACCTGAGTTCCAAGTAAAAGGAGAGCCTGTATAATTGAAATCTTCAAGACCACAATCTAGAATGACAGAGTTGAAATCAAAAGAAGATTTGGCATGATCTCTCGCATAACCTTTATATTTGGAATTTTTGAGGATAGCATTAAAGTCTCCTCCAACAGCCCAAGGAAGGGAATAGGAGCTGCAATCCTTCAAAAAATTCTAAAGAGCTATACGATCTATTCGAAGATTATTGGCATGCACAAAAGTGATGAGACATTTGTGATCATTATTATAGAAACACATATGAATAGCTTGATGACATTGCTCAATCACCTCAGCTTTCCAAAGATTGTTCCACAAAATCCAAAATTCTATTCGAATCAGAACAACAAACATTTTCCAACTTGCAAAAATGACCCACAGCCTTAAGAGCATCACTTTTAAGTTTAGGTTCAAAAATCGCCGCAATCGCAATTTTTTTTTTCAAACACTAAATGCTTAAATCTATTTTTAGAGGAAGCATTACTAATACCTCTGATGTTCCAACATAGAATATTCATTTAGGGACAAAAGATGATCCACTTGGGACCAACTGGGTCATATTATCATATGAATTTAAATTTTTAGCCTTAAAGCTAGATTTTGATCAGATTCAATAGCCTCAGAATCAATAAGCAAAGCAAGCGATTTATACCTATTAGAAGTTGGCATTGTCTTAGAGCTAAATTGAACATTTTTGTTTTTCAGCGGAATTTTGGGCTTAGCAAATGTATTTAAATTATCGCATTTCTTTATATCACCCAAATCAATTTGTTCCAGTAAAACAACAGTAGAATTAATCTCACCATTTCTAGGTTCGGTAGTGGCCGAAAGCACCACCTCAGACTACATATCAAAATCAGCATAATTTGAAATATTAGCAATATTAAAATCAGCACAGTTAGACAATAATTCAGATTCATCAACTAATAATTTTTTATCAGCAAGATTGCTTCCAGCAGAAGCCACATTAGGCCTCAACAGCAGACCCTGGACAGCAGCATAAGTAACTTCCCACTCAGCATCAACAATCAAATCATCAACAATATGATTACCAGAACTTAAACATAAATCAAAAGGCTGATTTAAAATAGCAATTTTTCCAGCAGCTTTAATAATAGAGGAGTTATTTTTAACAGCAGTAATTGTTTTAAACGAAGAAAAAGCTAATTTATCAACATGAGTCAAAATAGCGTTCATACTCACTTCATCATAGCAGACTGAAGAATATAAAGGTAAAGTGCCAACCTCTTTTTCCACCTCGATGGGAACTGAAGCTTCAACAATGAGAGAACTAGCATTTAAAAACATTGGCATTGGTGTGAACATTAAGAATATCAGTAGTGATAGTATTTAAAATAGAAATTGAAATAGGTTCAAGCATTTTAATGTTGTCCAGAGAAATTGTGGATACAATAGCAGCCTTCGCATTAGTGTTTACATTAGCATTAGTATTACCAACAGCAAATTCAGAACCAACCGCAATTTCAGATCCGACAGCAGTTTCAAAACTAGCATTTGTATTACCAACAACATTTTCAGAACCAACAGCAAATTCAGAATCAACAACAATTTCAGAACCAACAACAATTTCAGAACCAACAACAATTTCAGAACCAACAATAATTTCAGAACTAGCATTAGTATTACCAATAGTAATTTCAGAACAGACATATTTTTCCATACCAACAATTTTTCACTATCAACAACATTTTCAAAAGCAGTACCAACATCAATTTCAGCACCCGAGTTAGACTGAGCAATGTTAGCTTCATTAAAAAGCTGAGTTGGCACATTAACAGGTTCAGAATGAGTTAACAATCTTATTGTTGGAGGGGGAGAGTTTTGATTTCTATGGGAGCATGATCCCGTATTGTGTTCTAATGTGAAGCACCAGTTGCAATATGATGGCATGTTCTCATAATAAATTTCCTGAGAATACCCTTTCTCTATGGGACCTAACCAAATCTTTGTGGGAGGGGGAGAGGATATGTTTGTTTCAATAAGAATGCATGGCGCTGCAATGTTCCTGTTTAATGTCGTATTATGATCGAGTTGCAAAGGCGTGCCAATGGCATTTCCTATATTAAAAAGAGTATCTTTAGAGGTGTATTGTAAGCGAAGCCCTGGGAAGTTCACCCAAATCGGGACAATTGGAACGTTGTGGGTCACATCGGAGAAGGCATCACATTTACAAAGCTTCATCGTGTTACCTTTTAAATCATAGGATCCTTTAGAGAAAACACGAGCATAGTCTAAGTCAGATTAAAAGGTAAAGAAAGCATGGTGAGCATCGAAGGATCTAATGTTAATTGGAGCAAGCAGTTTGAGACTTTCAATGAACCCAAGAATTAACCCAAAGCTAGGTTTAATACGAGCAAACTTCCCCACAAGGGTGAGGGAGTGCGGGTAGAGAGTTGGATAACTTCCTCATCAGTGAAAAAAAGGTCAGGACACAATTGAACGAGCTTACAGGTTTAGAAATAGAACTAGGGCTTTGAGCAACAATATCACGAAAAGAATGAACAGAGGGATCCATTAACACATAATGAAAAACAGACCAAATACAAGAGCAAAATAAACCTAAACAAAACTAGCAATAAAAATCGGGATCAACTAGAGGGTGCCAGGGAAATCAAAGGAGATCTCTAGCCAGAGCAACCTTATGTAATGCTGGAAAGAAGCCAGTAAAATGGGACAGATGAAGGGGGAAGCAAAATAAAGAGGAAAGAAGTCACCCCAGGTCAGCAAGCCGTGCCGACGGCCGAGCACCGGAAGCGAAACCCTAAAACCCCTTGCAGTCGCAACCGATCGCCTCACAGCGAGAGAACAAAAAAATTCAAATTTTTATTATATATATATATATATATATATATATTATATATATATATATATATATATATATATATATATATATATACCTCCTCGATTAAGCTTCACAACATGGGAGAAGCTTATTTGGGTAACGCTGTTGAAAAAATGATTACGAATTCTTCTATTTTAAATGCTTCTAAATCTTATGTTTCTTTGGTGGAGGGTTCTGTTAGGTCCTTCTTGGAAGATGCCAATTTATTGCCTGCTAGAGAGTGTATGGGTAATGAAATTGAAAATCTAGCTTCAGCTAATATAATTTTGCAGTATTCAAAAGTTGCAGGAAAAATGAACAAGGAAATGTTGTTGAAAAATCGTTTGCGATTTCTTCTATTTTAAATACTTCTGAATCCATTGTCTCCTTGGTGGAGGGCGCTGTTCCATCCCTCGCGGAAGGAGCCATTTCGCTGCTTGATTTGGAGGGTATGGAAAATGATATCGAAAATCCAGCTTCAGCTAACATATTATTGCAGGATTCACAAGTTGCAGGAAAAAAATTTCAAGCTCCTAAAAGCCCATTAAAGATTATCCACTGCCGATCCTCTTCGACCAGAAATCCAAACACAACTACGGCAAACATATTCAAAACGCTATCTTCTCTTACAAATTTAGGAAATGAGGAAGATGCTGCTCCCATGGTAAGCCCAATAATGATTACGTCTAAAAGCAACCAGAAGTCCCTTCCAGGTACTTCTAAATTTAATTTATGAATATCCTATGTTGGAACATTAGGGGCATTGGCAATGTCTCTTCTTTGAACATGTTTAAACATTTATGTTTTGAGCACAAAATAAATATCGCTGTTATTATTGAGCCAAAGATGAAAGTGGGATTACATCGGTAAAGTAAAGAAACACGTTAATTTTAAAAACGCTGTGCTTTCTGATTCAAACAAAATTTGGGTCTTGTGGTCGTCCAATTGGAATGCTGAAATTCTTTGCTCAATGCGATAAGGCAATTCACATTAGATTTTTCAATGATACTCAAAATTGTCTATGTACTTTTATTCATGCTAATAACCTTAGATCTAAACGTATGAAACTTTAGTCCTTTCTTAAAGAGTCTGCTTCTAGCTCATTGCCTTGGGTGGTGGGAGATGATTTTATTGCTGTATTGAAAACAAACGAATATAAAGGCTATTCCACAGATTATGCTAGATCTTCATTTGATTTCAACTCTGCAATGATTGATTGTGGCTTAGAGGACTTTAATTATTCGGGCGCGCATTTCACTTGGAATGCGGGTCAGAAAATTGCTCGTCTGGACCATTTTCTTATGAATAGTAGGTGGTGCAGCTCATTCTCCAATATATCAAACACATCTTTAAACTCAATCGATTCGGATCACAAACCAATTATCCTCTCGGTTGGGAACCAGAAAAACAACTTACCTAAATCCTTTCATTTTCAGCTTTTTGGATCCATAAAGAAGATTGCAAAGACATTGTTAATGCCTCTTGGAATCTCCCTTGCAATACCTATGGGCTCTACAGATTAGTGGAAAATTTTAAAAGACTTAGAAAAATGCTTGGTATCTGGAACAAAACTCAGGTAGGAAATATTTTTACAAATTTATCCTTTCAGGAAAAAAAAGTATCTTCTCTTGAATCTAAATTTGAGTCCGATCCGTCGGATGTCAACAGATCTGAAGTTAATAAAGCTAAAGCTAATCTTATACTTAGACATAACGATATTGAATCCTTTTGGAAACAAAAATGCTCCCTAAAATGGAAGTTACAGGGTGAAAGAAACACTTTGTTTTATCATAACTGGGTCAAAAAGTGTAGACACCTCAATCATATCACTAAGGTTACTTCCCCTGAAGGCAACAAGATCACAAAGTTGGCTAATCTTCAATGTTCAGTGGTAAGCTACTTTCTTGAAACCTTCAAAACCCCTCCAAATAGAACCATCCCTCAAGACAATAAAATTGTGGCTCCGAAACACCAAATCTCCACTGATACTAATATTCGACTAAATTTGCTGCCTAGTGATGATGAAATTTGGGATACTATAAAAAACTTGAATGACAACACCTGCCCGGGACCGGATGGTTTTCCGGGGGATTTTTTCAAAGCCTATTGGGAAATTATTAAAATAGATTTTTGCAATGGTATTAAGGAATACTTATGTGATGTCCCTCTCCCAAAATTTTTCTCACACACCATGATCACACTGATCCCTAAATCTGATAAGGGAATTTGGTGGAATAACTTCAGACCTATTAGCCTGTGCACCACCATAAGCAAAATCATCTCTAAGATTATGGCCAAAAGACTCCAATCCTTACTCCCGTCTTTAATAGAACCTAATCAATCTGCTTTTGTTCCAGGTAGATAGATTCAAGACAACATCCTTACTACTCAAGAAATGTTCCATAGCCTTAAGAGGAAGTGTTGGGGCCAAAACTTAATTATTAAAATTGACCTTGAAAAAGCGTTTGATAGACTAGATTGGAATTTCCTTAGCCAGTCCCTAAAATCATATGGGTTTAATGAAAAGTTCATCCTAAAAATTAAAAACATCATTCAACACAATTGGTACTCGATTATGTTAAATGGGCATCCGACGGAGTTCTTCCCTTCTGAAAGAGGTTTAAGACAAGGAGATCCCCTGTCTCCCTTTCTTTTCATTTTAACTTTGAATGTGTGGTCACTCAATATTAACAATTTGTTTCAACAAAACCCAAAAATGCAATTCAACATAGGAGGAAAAATGATGGTGTCTCAGTTGGCGTATGCTGATGATCTGATCATCTTCTCCAACTGTAGTTATCAAGCCTTGAAAAATCTGTCTTTGCTCCTTTCAAAGCTAGAATTATATTCCGGGCTAAACATAAACTATAGTAAATCTAATTATTTTATCCATAGCAAAAACCCTCAAAGCATTCACACAAAAATAAGTAAAATTCTAAACTTCAATCAAGGAAAATTCCCCCTCCCTTAACTTGGTATTCCTATGAACATCGACCATAATAAAAACTCAAATTACAAAGGGCTGCTGGACAAAATTATTAACAAACTCAAAGGTTGGGAAGAAAAATATCTTTCGCAAGGCGGTAGACTCATTCTGATAAAGCACGTTCTAAATACAATTCCACTGTTTTGGTTAGAAGTTTGCTCCCCTACAAACCAGGTGATGGAAAAAATTGCTCACACATTCAATAGATTTCTTTGGGTGCATCCAAAGGTAGCAAAATCATTTGGTACTCTTGGAAGCAGGTTGCTCCCCCATTTGCTGAAGGTGGCCTTGGTATTAGAAGTCTAAGTGATATTTATAAAGCTTTTTCTCAAAAAATTATTGTGGAAGTTTAGATCTTCTTGCTACATTTGGTCAAAAATTTTGCTTGCCAAATATTGCGCCACATCCCATCCGGCTATTGCAAAAAATAAAACCACGGATTCTAACAACTGGAAAAGAATGCTCGTCTTTAGGGACTTAGTAGAGGAAACAATCTCTTGGAATCAACTTGACAAGACTACCTCCTTTTCGTATGATTGTTGGAATAACAAAAAAGCTCTTTTCACGACCAATAGAAATATAATCCGTCCTAATTTATGTTTAGAAGATGTTTATTCTCAATCTTCGGGTTGGATCCTGCCTCTTCTTCACTTCATTATTTTTGAAACGGAGGTGCAAAATATTGTTAAATTGAAGCCCAAGTTAGATGCCGACAAGGCTGCCAACTCGTTGTTTTGTGTCAAAGGGAAAATTCGGCTGGATCTTTTATGGAACTGTTGTAGATCTCATAATTTGCCCTCTCACCCGAGCTGGTTTTGGCATGCTTGCATTCCCAATCTTATAAGCATCTTTCTCTGGAGAATTTACCATAAACACATAAGTGTGGATACCAAAATGCAAGAGCTGGAGTATTCCCTTGCCTCCCGTTGTTGCTATTGTCAGGACTCTGAAACTTTAAATCATGTGTTTATTGAAAACTATTTCAGTAAAACTATTTGGCAAATTATCTCCTTAGCCCCCCTGTACCCGAATACTAATACCACTGATATTCTTTTGAGGTGGCCTCAAGTGAAAAAAGGTAAGGCCCATATTGGGAATATTATGGATACCTTTACTCTTTGGCACATATGGAAAGCTAGAAATGAAGCAAAATATGCAAATGTCAATTTCAATGCTGCGGTGATTGCCTCTAAAATGTTGGAGGAAGTTAAAAGTTGCCTTCTCAATTTTGGAGAAAAAAGTTTTAGTTGGAAAAATATTGATGCCGCTGCGATCAAAAGAAAGTTTAATTTTGAGTGAGACTATTAAGGCTGTAGTTTTGGCCGAGTGGTTTTGTCCTTTGCTGCTGTCTTGTGATTGAACTGTTTTGGCAGATGGGTTTGGCTCATTTCTTAAAGTTTTGGCCCAGTTCCTGCTGCGGTTGTATTGGCAGGCGCCGGCTGGGTGATATGGTTTGGGTTTGGGGTTTGTCCTGTGGGTGTTTGGTTTTGCCCTGAGGTCATTTGGTCTCTGGTTGGCTCTCGGTTTCTATGGAGATTTATTTATGTATGTTCAGGTTTTCTTGCTGCTGAGTATAGAGTTTTGTCCGGTCATCTTGGTTTTTTTTTCTATTTGCTGATTGGGGGTTGGTTAGTGTATTGGTTTGTCAGTTTGTTTTTTGCAGGTGCATAGTCTGCAGTGGTGTCGTCCGGTTGGGATGCTTTGCCAGGCGTACTGGGGCCTGATCGGTCTCATTCATCTTGTGTTTGTGGTGTGGTTGAAGCGCTTGCCGAGATGTATCCTTTTGTGTTTGTGTCATAGATGTTTGGGTTTGCTTTCTTTGCTGTTTCATTGGAGTTTAGGGTCCTTTTTTTCTAGTTTGGTTTGACTGTTTGCATGTCTTGTTTTTTTCTTTGGTGTGGAGCGGACCTTTTAGGATATACCTGGGTCTCTCCTTTTTGGGGCTGGTTTTTGGATTTTGTAGGGTCTGTAACATCCCAGCCCCAGTCCTGTATCGTCTTTTCTGATAGAATAAAATTTTGCCGAGATGGCTTTCCCAAAAAAAAAATAATATATATATATATATATATATATTTATATTTATATTTTGGTTATTCATCGAGTATAACCTTATCTGTCCACATCCAGGACGATCCAATGGATGCACGAATCAAAGCATTTGTGCCAACGTTTCAACAAACCGGGTTTGGCTGCACACTTGCTTGCGCACGGGCAATTATCTTCGTCGTTGAAAAGAAGCGCTTCGTCTCTTCATCGTGAATAGTCAGAGTTCCTCCACATCAAGGCTCATTGTGAGCATCGCTCACTTTGTCAGGCGCGTGCTCGTCGGTCCAGGCTAGCCCGCGCGCACTTAAGTGCTGCGCTGGCAAAATTCTGGTGCGCCAGGCTATAACCTTGCACACGTCCCAGCGTTTCCCCAGATCAACTATGCGGGCTGGATTAAGCGGTCCTCAGTACTTGCTATTTACATATGGCATTCCCTGAGTTAATATATGTAGGTAATGTGATGCAACCATTTTAAATCCTAAATATGTATATATATATATATATATATATATATATATATATTTATTTATTTATTTTTTTTTTTGGGGAAAGCCATCTCGGCAGAATTTATTTCATCAAACAAAAATGGAAAAAGACTGGGGCCGGGGGGTTACAGAACCACAAATCCTAAAGCCAACCCAAAAATATGAGAGAGGGAGTATCCTCAAAGGTCATCTCGACTCCAAAAGAAGAAAAGACAATTACATGGACAATCCAAAACAGAGAGAACCAAAGCGGAGGGAATCAAAACACTCAGATAGCAAAATGAAAAACTATTTTACCACAGAAACTAACCAATACTGAGGGAATACCCCGACAAGCGCCTCCGCCTCCAACACCGGCAAGAAAGATCCAAACTAATGCAGGATCGCAGGGCAGGAGGGCTAGCAACCCGGACACACCGCACCGATAAGAGCCAAGAACCTGCAAATGCAACTTTCCAGAACGCAAGAGCCAAGAACCTGCAAATGTAACTTTCCAGAACCCCAGCCAGACAGACGAAATTATTCAACAAAAGACCAAACAGCCTTGAGAACTCAGCCAGCAATTTGCCAGGAACACCGACTCGGACGCAACAAATTAAGATGAAATCAAAAACTAGTGACTTAAATTGACAACCCACGAGCAGAGAAGCAACAGCAAGCAACATCAGCTTAAATACCAAACGACAACAACACCGACATCAAACCACAGCTGCACTAACAGCACACCACAAACCCCATACAACAGCTGCACAAAAAGCAAAGCACTAACACTATCCCCTAAACCATTCAATAAGAAGATCCAAGTGAAACAAAAAATCACCTGCAACTTACCAAACAGCCAGAATACCAAACCAATAGCTGGGAATCAAGAAATGAAGGCAGCCACCAAACCAAAGAACAATGCAAAAACTTGATCCAGAAAGCATGGAAGGATTTATGGATAGCCCCAAAAATAGACCTCTTCCACATGACCCTAACCACCTCTTAGGAAGAGATTTAGCACACTTAAAAAGCAACCGACACTGGGTATCACATTAAACAAAAAATACAAGCAATTAGCAGTAATACTATACCTGTAACAAGCCAGACTCCGAAATGCTAAAACCTGACAACCAAACCATATTGTCAACAATTCCAGCCAAGCAACATAATTCTGCCAACCCACGAGCAGAAGAAGGAGAGGCCACAGCCAACAAGAAAAGCAAAAACCACCAAGCCACATCTGATCAGCTACCAAACAACAGCAACACATACACCAAACAATATCTGCATGAACAGCACACCACAAAACCCAAACAACAACTGAAGCTTACCAAAAGAAAAACCAGGACATAAAATAGAAGGTTCATAAGCACTAGAAGACGCAAACTGACAATTAGGAATCCAGAATTGAAAGCCGCCACAAAAACCAGAAACCAATACTAAGACCTAATTCAAAAAGCATGGAAGGACTTGAGGACAGCCCCAAAAAGAGACCTCTTCCGCAAGATCCTAACCACCTTTTAGGAAGAGACTTAATCATAAAGGTCTCACCCAAAATAATACTTCCTTTTAATCTCAACAGCATTAATGTTCTTCCAGTTAAAACTTTTTTCCCCAAAGTTGTTTAGGCAACTTTTAACTTCCTCCAAAACTTTTGAAATTATGACCTCAACCTTGAATTTAACATTTGAGTACTTTGCTTCATTCCTAGCTTTCCAAATGTGCCATAATGTATAAGTGTCAATAAGATTGCCAATATGAACCTTTCCTTTTTTTGTTGTGGGCCAAAGCAAAAGAAACTCAACGGTGGTAGTAGCCTAAGTGAGAGTAGCTAAGGTGGTAGTTTGCCAAATTGCTCTACTAAACTTGTTTTCAATAAACACATGATTTAAAGTTTCTGTATCTTGACAGCAACAACAGCGTGAAGCAAGAGAGAACCCCAGCTCTTGCATTTTGGTATCCACGCTGATATGGTTGTTATAAATTCTCCATATAAAAATACTTATAAGATTAGAAAAGGAAGCATGCCAAAACCAGATTGGGGATGAGGGTAAGTTGTGAGGTCTGTAGTAGTTCCATAAGATATCCAGACAAATTTTTCTATTGACACAAAAAACCGAATTGACAGCTTTGGCAACTTCCAATTTAGGTTGCATCATAACAATATTATGAATCTCCGATATATATATATATATATATATATATATATATATATATATGTGTGTGTGTGTGTGTGTGCGCGCGCGTGTGTTTGTGTGGTTCTATTGATTCTTTTAATTTTTTATTCAATTAGAATTATTCAATTTTTTTCAAAGTACAGATTTTTATTTCTTATATTTAGTGTGAATGTAACAATTTTGAGGAATAATGTTTTCTCGTATGAATATACTTTAATATCTACACTTATATATGTGTTCATCCATAAAACATATACCCATTTATAAATATAAATAATCATTTATATTTTTATGTTCATTTAATTGGACATACGAATATATCTTACAAACCTTTCGTATTTTGCTTTTGCTCCATCTTTAATCCTATTAATAAAGATAATGTCAAATGCAAAAAAATAAGGACCAAGGAGACTTTTTATCCAGAGCACTTAGTTTTAGTGGGCTTGCCCAAACACATGCATGGCTCAAGACAAGGCATGTCGAAAGCTGCAATTTCTTTAATTTCAAAATCCTTTCATTCCACCGGGAAATAAGGGAAGGAAGATCGGACACAAACTGGTTGATGATTTTGACGCTGTTGAAAGTAGACCATAAGAATTGAGCAGTTGGTGAAAAACAACTATATATATTTAATTATTTATTTATCTAACTGCCATCGGGTGCAAGCTCCTAACAAAGGGAGCGATATTTGCAATGCTCCCGGACGTGGAGTAGCTTCGGCCATCCGCAATCCTGGCTTCAGGGCGCTTTGCTTCAACGGCGAAGCCAAACGCCCGGGGGCAAGTGGGTACACCCAAACCCGGCTTATTGAGACACATGCACGAATACCCTGATTCCTGTATCCAACAGATCGCGCTCGAATTTGGACGGATTGATTAGACGAGTAATAGTAATTTTTAAATTGTTTAGATTAATTTAAAAAATATTTTAATAAATTAGGGATACTTAAATTCTTCATCAGCAAGTTAATTGCAAGCACGCGCCCATGCGCAGATACACATTGATGAGTGCCGATAAGTAGTGTCTCAAATTTGTTCAATAAGGATCGTTTGCCGTAATTTTAAATAAAAAATGAATATTATTAATACGCGAGTATATATATATATATATATATATATATATATATATATATATATATATATAAGTTGGTTACTCGTTCTTATCATACTAAATTTTGAAAAAAACTATGAAAATATTATTTGGTGTGAGTTTATTGTTTTATAAACATTATGATCAAGCTAAAAATATTTGTTGATAAGAAAAGACATCAAGTTTTAAGAAATGAAAATAAAATAAAACTTTGAAAATACTGATTTTTTTATTAAAATTGGGCACAACAGATACCTAATCTCCTGTGTTCTTCCGATTTAACGACATCTCTAGTGCGTGGAAGGCGGGAGTGAATGAGACCTTAGTGTTTTAACCTTTATAGAACATTATTTGACATGAAATTAAATATATTGCAAAAGAATAACTACAATGTATAGCCATTGAACATTAATTAATGTGATTATGAAGCTATTGAACATTAATTAATATAATGAGCCGTTAGTGTTTTTAACCTTTATATGAAGTTTTGTTTAACTAAATGATTACGTGATTTTTTCAATAATATTTGATCATTTAAATTACATATTTAATTAATAAAATAAATTACTTTTATGTAAAATTTAAAACATTTTTAGATATCTAATTATTCATTTAATCTTTTAGCGACAATTTTGTTCTTAATTTATTGGGATAAAAGCTTTGATATTGGACGAAAAAGAAAAAAAATTTGGACTATTTCTCAATTTATGCATGTCATCCTTGCGCAGGGGTGCATGTTATTTGCAAAAGACGTTCCTCTAGTTATTTGGATTAAGATTGGAGTCAAAGCATAGCCCGAAATTATTCCTAAATGTCTCTTTAGGCCCAATTCACTTGATGCATATACCGTGATTAAATGCACATATAAATGAACTATGTTTATATTCCTTAGCGATGTGGGACTAAACATATTTGCATGAATATAAATTAAAGCAATATAACTCTGCATTTTGACACTAATTTTTTAGCTTCTCTATATCATTCGAGCTTCAGAAATTAACAGCCTCTAGTTTCCTATATAAAGGTCCAATGACGACTTGCATTGCCAATGTGGGACTAATATTTTAGCATGAAAACAAAACACTCTTTAATACCATAAACAGCCGAAAGATCCAATAATACTGTATTATAGTGTCTCTTAAATTTTTTTTAGAATAGTAATAAACCTCCAAATAAAAAAAATATATTATTTAACTCTAATAGCTCTTAAAAATATTATATAATTACACTCAATTTTAAATTTTATACTATATAATTCCAAGATTAAAAAATTATGTTATATTTTTATAGCTATTTATAAGAAATTTAATTATCAAAATCCTTTTTAAATATTATACTATTTTTTTTGGCCAACAACCTAAATAGGAGGTACTAAAAATAAAAAAAATACAAATATAAGTTTATATACAAACGAATTGTTTTAATTAAAAAATTTGACCCAAGTTGATTGTGTTCGATTCTCCTTTCGGCTAAAATCTTGATATTTGGTTAAAAAAACCATGCGGACGCATCTTGAAACTAAGCGCTTTGACTCCAGTATCGGATATCGCCGAGGCTCTTCCACTCCTGGGCGCATTGCGAACATCGTTCACTAAGTCAGCGCTTGCTCAAGCATCCTCTCCTCAGTCCGGGCCATAGTGCTAGACCCAAGCACACATCTTGGCTTGCCCGCAATAACAAAGTGTGTCGGAACTAGCAGTTCCACGGTGCATGTTATTTGCAAAAGGCGTTCCTCTAGTTATTTGGATTAAGGATGGAGTTAAAGCATAGCCCGAAATTATTCCAAAATATCTCTTTAGGCCCAATTCACCTGAAGCATATATCATGATTAAATGCAGATATAAACACGAATAATTATTTATACACTCATGAGTTGTACAAATTATTACAACTATTATACGAAATTAGGATAGTGTTATCACTGTTGTCAAATAATTTCTTCGCCTACCAAATCAAATTCGAATAAACTCTTGCTCAATCTTTATTTACTTAAAATTAACTCGATCGAGTTTGAGTTCAAGCCCTACCGCGTGAGTATCTGAACTGGTTCGTACTGCTCGGCTTATAACCACTAATTTCCCCGCCGATTTCACGATGTGGGACTAATTTTTGGAAGGCGGGAGTGAATGAAGGCGACAATAGAACATTAATTGACATGAAATTAAATGTATTCCAAAAGAATAAATACAATATATAGCCATTGAACATTAATGAATGTGATTATGAAGCTATCGAACATTAATTAATATAATAAGCCGTTAGTGTTTTAATCTTCATATGAAGTTTTGTTCAACTAAATGATTTCATGATTTTTGAATTATATTTGATCATTTAAATTACATATTTAATTAATAAAATAAATAAATTTTATGTAAAATCTAAAACAGTTTTAGATATCTAATTATTTATTTGATCTTTCAGCGACAATTTTATTCTTAAATTTATTGGGATAAAAGCTTTTGATATTGGACGAAAAAGAAAAAAAATTTGGACCATTTCTCGATTTATGCGTGTCATCCTTGCGCAGGGGCCATGCTAATCTTCTCTGTATCGTTCCAATTTTATCGGATGTCTCCGAAGAGACAACTGCTGAACGTACAATTTGCAATATAAATGAACTATGTTTATATTCCTTAGCGATGTGGGACTAAACATATTTGCATGAATATAAATTAAAGCATATGTTTATATTCCTTAGTTTATATTCCTTAGTTTATTGTTTTGTAAGACATTAAGTTTTAAGAAATGAAAATAGGGGTTGGTTAATTTCGAGCAAATAAAATAAAACATTGAAAATACTGATTTTTTTATTAAAATTGGGAGCAGCAGAGACAGAAAAATTATTTGGATAATTTCTCAATTTATGCATATCATCCTTGCACCTAATCTTCTATGTTCTTCCAATTTATCGGCATCTCTAATGCATACTGCTCGGCTTATTACCAGTAATGGACCAATTTGTGGAAGGCGGGAGTGAATGAAGGCGACAATAGAACATTAATTGACATGAAATTAAATATATTGCAAAAGAATAAATACAATATATAGCCATTGAACATTAATTAATGTGATTATGAAGCTATTGAACATTAATTAATATAATGAGCCGTTAGTGTTTTAACCTTTATATGAAGTTTTGTTTAACTAAATGATTACGTGATTTTTTCAATAATATTTGATCATTTAAATTACATATTTAATTAATAAAATAAATTACTTTTATGTAAAATTTAAAGCATTTTTAGATATCTAATTATTCATTTAATCTTTTAGCGACAATTTTGTTTTTAAATTTATTGGGATAAAAGCTTTTGATATTGGACGAAAAAGAAAAAAAATTTGGACCATTTCTCAATTTATGCATGTCATCCTTGCGCAGGGGCCATGCTAATCTTCTCTGTCCTGGCTTGCCCGCAGTAACAAAGTGTGTCGGAAGTAGCTGTTCTACGGTGCATGTTATTTGCAAAAGGCGTTCCTCTAGTTATTTGGATTAAGAATGGAGTCAAAGCATAGCCCGAAATTATTCCAAAATATCTCTTTAGGCCCAATTCACTTGAAGCATATATCATGATTAAATGCACATATAAACATGAATAATTATTTATACACGAATGAGTTGTACAAATTATTACAACTATTATATGAAATTAGGATATTGTTATCACTATTGTCAAATAATTTCTTCGCCTACCAAATCAAATTCGAATAAACTCTTACTCAATCTTTATTTACATAAAATTAACTCGATCGAGTTCGAGTTCGAGTTCAAGCCTTACCGCAAGGGTATCTAAATTTTAAGGTATATGGCAAATTTTAAAATGTGACGGTTATTTATTGTCTATATTAGGCACATCAAGTTATTAAATTTACATCACTTATATTTATTGTTACATACCAAATTCTTACTATATATTAAATATGTAGTGTTCTAAGTAAGTTATTAGTGATGTTAGGATGCACCTAAAGCTATAGCTAAGAAAATATGCATTTTACAAATCTATAGTTCAATATGTTTGGGCAATAGGAAGGGCTACGTATATTTTCTTTTATATAAAATGCAGCTTAGAGAGCACATTTGCGAGATTGCTTTCCAAATAAGCATCCTTCACATACTTGCTTTGGTTTGCTGAAACTTTGGTAATTCTTCACCATCACTTTCTTTAATAGCATTTCAAGTCCATCAAAGTTGAGATACCCAAATCATAAATTCCATAACCATAATGGCTCATTATAATAAGCCTTCAAATTATCAATTATGTGGGCACAAATGCTTTGATTCATGCATCCATTGGATCACTCCCAGATGTGGAAAGATATGCTTAAATTAGATGAGTAACCATAATATATATATGTATATATATTTATATATATTAAAAATATCTTTAAATTCAGAAAAGGAAAATTCCCCCTTACTTACCTTGGGATCCCCATAAATATTGGACATAACAAAAACATAAGCTACAAAGGTCTCCTTGACATTATATTTAAAAAGCTTCAAGGTTGGGAAAACAAATATCTCTCACAAGGTGGTAAACTCATCCTTATCAAACATGTGCTGAATACTATACCTCTTTATTGGCTGGAGGCATGTCCTCCTACTATGCTTATCCTGTAAAAGATCGCCACTATCTTCAACAAATTCTTGTGGATTCATCCTAATGGGAGCAAAATTGTCTGGTGCTCTTGGAAGAAAATAACTTTTTCTTATGCTGAAGGTGGGCTTGGAATTAGAAATCTTTTTGACATTCATAATGCTTTATCCCTCAAGCTCTGGTGGAAATTCAGAACCTCCACCTCCCTTTGGTCCAAAATTCTACTTGCTAAATACTGTGTCAATACTCACCGTGCTGTTGTGGAAAATAAGATTACTGATTCTCACATTTGGCGTAGAATGCTTATGTTTAGAGACACTATGAAGGAAACTATAGTGTGGGAAACTCTTGATGACTCCATATCTTTCTGGTTTGACTGCTGGAATGGCATTAAAGCTTTTCACAATAATTACAGTCACATTAACCTCCCAAGAATGAAACTTGCTGATTGTTACTCCAACAATTCGGGATGGAACATGCATCTCCTTAATGATATTTTATCGAGAGAGGATTTGATAAGTACCACTGCCCTTGACCCTCATCTAAAAGATATGAAGTCCGCAAACTCTGTTGTCTGCTATAGAAAAAAATCAATTTTTCAATGCTTTGGAATTGCTGCAAGACCCATGCTGTTCCCTCCTTTCCAATTTGGATTTGGCATAACTGCATCCCCAATTTAATTAGTATCTTCCTCTTGAGACTTTTCAATAATCCAATTAGTGCTGACACTATAATACAAAGTATGGACCCTTACCTTGCTTCCTTATGCTATTGCTGTAGCAAAATTGAAACTCTAAATCATATTTTAATCGATAGTACTGCCAGCAAATTTATTTGGAATGAACTTACTTTACACAGCCTCTCCCCTTGGGAAATAACACTAAAATATTTTTTTTTTGTTGGCCCAATGTGAAGAAAACCAAGATTCATGTTGACAATCTTTTTGATGCTTTCACTCTTTCGTAAATTTGGATTGCTATGAATAATGCTAAATATACAAATATTACAACGAATCCTGCTGTTGCAACTTTGAACATTATTGAGAATGTGAAAATTGTTATAACAATTATGATAAAATAGTTTTCAGCTGGAAAATCCTCGATGCAGTTAACATCAAAAAGAAGCTTATGCTCGATTAGTGGCTTGGGGTTTACTTTTCCCTCAAATCTGCGGGTTTATACATTCGGAAGTGGTCTTTCTATGGGGCTGTCCAGGAGCTACCCTCACAGTTCTCAAGTTTTGCTCTTTTAAGGTCATGCTGATCACTGGTTTCAATAAGCTGTAGCTTCTCTTACCTTTGGTTGTGGTGAATATTTTTCTCTATCTTAATATGCCTTCTGTGATTTTGTGTTTGGGTGTGGGCGACAATGTGCATGAATCAGTTTCATCTTCTGTTATTCTTTTCAAAGGTTCTGTTTCAATGTTATATTTGTTGTGCTTGCGTGGTTGGACGCTGAATCGGCTATGGATAAATTTTCTTTTGATTTTTGATGGTCTCTCTGGCTGTGCTGAATCGTTTGAGCTTACTGGTCTCTTGGGTGTCTTTGGTTTGTATTAGTAAGCTTACAGAACATTGTGGATCTGAAATAATGGATTTGGCATTGGTTTAGTGTTTGCTTGGGTGGGGACGATAATATGTTTTTATCTAATTGGTACACCTGGGCTAACATGTTGACCCCGATGTCCTTTATGTTTTGTTTGATTTGCTGGATGCTTGAAAGACTGTGGGTAAGTAAGTCTACCTGTGCTGGTAAGTTTGAGTTGTATGGCTCAATGGTGAACTTCTATTTGATGTTGGTAAGCTTATAGTAAATCTCTGAGCTCAATGTTTGGAATTGGAACAATGTTTTTTATCGCATGTCTGTGGATAATGTCAGAATTATTTGTTTGGCGTGCATTGAAAACATTTCTGCACTCTTTCCAACTATTTTAGTGTTGTGGTACATGTCATTTGGTTCCTTGTTTCTGATTTCGAATGGCTTGTTGGGTCAGAAGAGCAGGGATTGCATGATTTCTATGGTCTTCGATGATCCATCTAGGTCTAATTCTTATGGATTATTGGAGATCTGGTTTGTGCTGATTGTTGCCTATGTTTTTTTAATCCTTTGTTCTCCGACGATGGATATGCTGGTAAGTATAAGTCTTATGGTTTATTGGGGATCTGGATTGTTCTGATTAGCTTACATAATTATTTGGAGCTGAAGCCTTGGATTAGTGTTGTCCATATTGCAATTTTTTGACGCTAGTCTGGGCATTGCCTGCTTGTCAAACGCTGGAAGCAATTCTTCGTTAGGCTGCTGCTGTTGCTTCGTACTGGTGGTTCGCCAGCTCCTCCTTTTGTCCCCTTTCGCAGATTTTTTTTAATTTTATTTTAGTTTTTCCTTTGATAAGCACTGTTGAATGAATTCGTCTAAATATTTCTAAGATAAATTTGATTATATGCGGTGTTGTATTTGTGGTTGGTTTACTTTCCTATTTTTATTTTGTGTCGGGAGACCTTTTAGGATACTCGCTGGGTCTCTCGTTTTGGGGCTGGTTTCAGGATTACTGTAACCTCCCAGCCTTGGTCTTGTAGGTTTTTCTATTTATGGAATAAAATCTGCCGAGATGGTTTTACCCAATTTTTTTTTTCTTTTTTGGGAGAAGCCGTCTCAGCGGATTTTATTTTATTAAAAAGGACTTACAGGACCGGGACTGCGAGGTTACGAAGATCCTAAGGTCTAGAAGCTAGAATCCAGTCCCAAAAAAGAGGAGACCCAGGGGATAGCCTAAAAGGTCTCCCGACTCAATAAACAAAACCAAACCTATAACTAAACATGAGCAAGCTGAAAAGACCCAAAAACCAACAGACCAAAAAACACGGCCAGAAAGGACCCACCAACTCCAGACCTGCATGATGCCAAATTGAGGAGACCTGAACTTCACACCAACACAGAGGGGAGCGCTCCAGGAGATAGGAAGCAACTTCACCTGCATAATATAGAGACAACAACAAAATACGCATCTGGACCGACAACCGCAAATGGAAATGGGGTCAACTGGGATGAGAAAAGAGCCAGCAAAACATGAACATCTCCGTCTCAAATATGCAAAAGCATAGATACCCGACGTACTAATAGTGCTCAAAAAATTTAAGGTAATAATGCCAGAAGAATAACAAAACTGAGAAATATTGCGCTTTATATCATGATCGAAATAAGGATCACCGAGATGACATAGCCCTCCAGATAATAGCAAGAGAAACCCAGCTCAGAGCAAACCGTAAGCCACAAAATAATGCCCAACAGCAAATCCAAGATAAAGAAACCAAAATTAGGAATATACGGCATAACCTCAATGTCTAAAAAGATAATATCACTCCAGAGCCCGACCCAACCAACATAGGCCCCGACCCAAGCAACATAGGCCCGAGCATATAAAGGAGGTAAACCAATAGTGAAGCAATACAAACTTTGATACATATACCCAGAGCCATCAAAATTAACATGCCGAAAAAAATGGCCACAGCTACCGATAGAGAGATGCCACCAGCAAATAAGAGTCCATGTTTTTAACAAAACTAGCTCAGCCAAATTGTAATCAACATCAGCCATATGATGAAAAACCCCCACCAGACCTCCCAAAATAAACCAAAAATTGCTTTTAGAGATCCCTAGGCCTCTAGCAACAAAGAGCCAAACAAAAGGAAAGCCCAAGAGCTTTACCCAAAAAAAAAAAAAAAAAAAAATTATATATATATATATATACTTAATTGAAACCTGTAAGTTTTATTAATCTGAAATCAAAAGATACAAAATCGGGTTGGGTGGTTACAAACAGCCTAAATCTAAAATCCAAAAGCCAACCTGAAAAAGGAGATCCCAGGGTATCCTAAAAGGTTCTCCCAAAAAGAAAAAACTTTATTTAGGACTTTATACATAAAAACCAAAACCCTTCCAAACGGAAAAACCTCACGAGTGCGCACAACAACGTCCAAACAGCCCCACCAATCTTTAGAAAGAACCTGCAAAATAATCTTAACAGTATATAAACGAATACCAAAGGGAGGCGAACCTGATAACATAGTTATGTGTCTCATATGAATTGCCCAAAAGCAGTCCCCATGAAAGGTGAAGATCTCCATGTCAGAAGCAAGCCACGGAAGGGGATAGGAGGAAGTTAGCATAGAAAATATCCCCAGAGCTACAACACCAATTCGGCATTGCATTAAAACCCAGGACCACTTCCAAATAAATGAGAAAACAAACAGCTTCTGACGACAAGTCAAACATAAAGGAGACACAGTCCAAACACAGCATAGTATATAAAATCAAATGCCAAAACTTCCAGTTTAAAGAATAACCCAACAACCAATGTTCCCAGAACGAAATAATCAGCCTAAACATTACCTGCGCAACCTCAGCCATACCAATCAGGTTGTGACCCAGCAACCAAACAAAATAAGAGCCATACCAAATGATCTCAGCCCCAATGCATAACACACAGCAACCACATTTTGAAGAAGAAAAAGTAACAGAGCAGCTGTTCCAATTAATGACATGGAGATCAATGCCTAAAAAATGGAAACTTTTCTGCCATGAAATAGAAATAACTGAATTGAGATAAATAATCATATGTATATATTTATACGAATATAAATATATATATATATATATATATATATATATATATATATTAATCAACTTGTAAGCATTTAAATAATAAAACCTTTGATAAAAACGCAGCAGGCAACCATGCCCAAAGGCTCCCACCAACTAGCCACACGCAGCCAATACATAATAGCAGGACTTAAATCAAAACTGCCAGGAATCCTGGACCCCCCGCGACCAGACATACAAAACAGCCAATCGCAAGACCCCAGTCAACAAGATGGAGTAAGTAGCTTTGACAAACAAATCAGTAAACTGCATAGCCTGACACACAATAGAGAACACCACCCAATTCCCATTAAACACAACACAGATAGTGGTATAAATATAAGAGCAACTTGACAGACTATTGACAGCAACCTCCAGCACCATAAGAGCTGAGAAGAAATTTACTATCAGGAGCAAACTTACAGCAATGTAAAATCTGAACCCAGACCACCAGTGGCAAAACAAAACCCGATAGACCACATTGGGATGGCAGCAAGGCAGCCCCAAAAAGAGACCAGGCCTTACTACCTTATTCTAAGCAGTCTTACAGGCATCCCTCATTGAAACATGTCTCCAATTTAAAAAGTTTTTTGGTGTACACTGCATTAAGACCTTTCCAGCTGAATTGCTTTTTATCATTTATAGTTATGACAGAGTTTACCTTTTCAATAATACGCAGAGTGTAAACATCAACATTGCATTCTATGTTGTTATATTTTTCTTAGTTTCTAGCACCCCAAATAGACCACAGAGTGAGAGCGTCAGTCAGATTACCAATGTGAATCTTGCTCTTTTTCATTTTAGGCCAACGTATGAAAAAAACTTCAATATTTCCAACCGGCCTACCAGGGGCTAAGGAAATTTTTTTCCACATTTCATTGCTAAAGTGACTTTCAAAGAAGACATGATTTATGGTTTCCGATTCATTGCAGCAATGGCACTTTGAAGACAAAGAGAAGCCTAAACTTTGCATTATACTATCAACACTAATAAACCTGTTTAAAAGCCTCCAAAGAAACATGCTAATAAGATTTGGAATACAATTATACCATATCCAAACATGGAAGTTTGTGGCCTCATGGTTTCTGCAAATGTTCCAAAGGAGAGAAAAGTTAATTTTGTTATTTGTGCAGAAGAAAGAGGTAGCAGATTTAAAGGATTCAAAATTAGGCTGAAAGTTTATAATGTTGTTTATCACCTCATTTGAGCACATATCTTGAAGAAGGGATCTATTCCATCCACCACCTTGAGAGAAAAGATCTGCCACCTTAATTCTTGGCTTTGTAATGAGAGTTTGGGTTGTGAATAAGGCCTTGTTGGTATTCCAGCAGTCAAACCAAAACAAGGTTGAAGAATCAAGAGTCTCCCAAAATATAGTCTCCTCAACCGTATCTCTAAAAGTAAGCATTCATTTCCATATGCTCGAGTCAGTGATTTTGTTTTTCACCATCATCGGGTGAGAGTTAGCACAATATTTGCATTCAAAAGTTTAAACAACATGGAGGAGGAGGTTCTAAACCTCCACCATAACTTTAGGGAGAGAGCCTTGTCGATATCCTTAAGGTTCCTTATTCCCAAACCACCTTCAGCAATAGGCTTAGTAACTTTATTCCAAGAACACCAAATTGTTTTGCTTCCCTTTGGATGGACCCATAAAAATTTATTGAGGATTGTGGAAATTTTCTTTATAACAAGGGAAGTAGGAGAGCAAACTTCTAGCCAATAAAGAGGTATCGCATTTAGGACATGCTTGATTAAAATAAGTCTACCACCTTGAGAAAGATATTTGTTTTCCCAACCTTGGAGCCTTTTAAAGATATCATCAATTAAACCTTTATAAATCACATGTTTGTTATGCCTATCTGTATAGGAATGCCGAGGTAATTAAAAGGTAGTTTACCTTTTTGGAACTTAAAATATTTTCAATCTTTGAGCTTAGTCTTTGGGGGTGTTTGGGGTGAACATAGAAGTTTGATTTACTTATGTTAATATTAAGCCTCGATTCAACATCAAGGTTAGAGAAAAGGTCTGAGAGTTTTTTGAGAGCATAAGAGCTGCAATTTGTGAATATAATCAAATCATCTGCATAAGCTATATATGAGATAGACATTTTAACCCCCAAAACTAAATTGCATCTTTGGATTTTGCTGAAAAAGCGCATTAATGTTTTGGGACCAAATGTTCATCGCCAAAATGAAAAGTAGCGGAGAGAGAGGGTCACCTTGTTTCAACCCTCTCTCAGAAGGGAAGAAACTTGTAGGGCTGCCATTAACCATAATTGAGAACCAATTATGTTGAGTGAGACATTTGATTTTTGAGATGAATCTATCATTGAAACCATAGGCTTTAAGAGCATGGATGAGGAAATTCCAATTTAATTTATCAAAGGCTTTTTCAAGGTCAAGCTTAAGGATGAGGTTTTGCCCCCAACATTTTTTTTTTCAGACAGTGGAAGAGTTCCTGAGTGGCAAGGATTGTATCCTGAATGAGTCTACCAGGAACAAAAAGCAGTTTGATTTAGGTCTATAATTTATGGAAGAATGTTTTGAAGATGTTTTGCAATTATTTTTGAAAGAATTTTGTTTATTGTGGTACATAAGCTGATCGGTCCAAAATTATTCCACCAAGTAGCTTTTTCAGTTTTGGGATAAGAGAAATCATAGTATGCGTAAAAAACTTTTGAATTCTCGCCTCACAAAAAAATTCTTTTATCCCATTACAAATGTCCAATTTGATAATCTCCCAATATTTTTTGAAAAATTCTCCTGAGAAGCCGTCCGGAACGGGGCAGGTGTTGTCCTTGAGGTTCATTACAGTATCCCAAATTTCAGCATCACTCGATATTTGATTTAACATGTCATTTAATTCTGAATTAATTTGGGTTTGGGGGAAAACAATCCTACTACTGAGAGAGCCCGAGTTAGAGAGCTTGAAGATCTCTTGGTAATAATTAGTCGCCGAATTTTGAATTTCCTGGAGAGTAGAAAAGCAAGTTCCACCCGGGGCGCTAATTTTTTCAGTATGATTAATGTGTCTCCTCTTCTTAACCCAATTATGGTAAAAAGCTGTATTTCGCTCACCTTCTAGACTCCATCTAATCGAGCATTTTTGTTTCCAAGAAGACTCAACGTCATTATGGCTGGAGATAAGCATAGCCTTTGCTTTATTAACCTTCGATCTATTTTGATAAGAAGGGTGAGTTTCAAAGATGGATTCAAGGTTGGTTACAAGCCTTTCCTGATGGGATAAATTTGAAAAGATATTCCCTATGAAAGTTTTATTCCAAACTCCCAACGCTTTCCTAAGGGCTTTAAAATTTTCAACAAGTCTATACGTACCATAAGAATGACATGGTTGCTTCCATATAGACTGGACAATTTCCTTACACTCTTCTTTTTGGAGCCAAAACATTTGGAAGCGAAAAGATTTTGGGATTTGAATTTTACTATTCCAGGAGGAAAGAATGATCGGTTTATGGTCAGAGACCGTGGAATTGAGGGAGGAATTTAGGTAGTTCGAAAAGGTATTACACCACATATTATTAATCAAAAAATGATCCAACATAGCAAATTTCCTTCCAGCATTCCAAGTGAAAGGGGCACCCGAGTACTTGAAATCATCCAAACCAAAATCTATCATTGCCATATTAAAATCAAAGGTAGAGTTGGAATAATCCATAGAATAGCCCTTATATTCATTAGAGTTCATCACTGCATTAAAGTCCCCTCCCACAGCCCAAGGAGCGGAGTGAGAGGCGAAATTTTTAAGGAAGGACCATAAATAGCCACGTTCTGTACGAATATTATGCGCATGGACAAAAGTGATATTTAAATTGTAATCAACGTTAAAGAATCTAATATGTATAACTTGTTCACATTGAGCAATAATTTCAGCCGACCAATAGTTTGTCCACATGACCCATATTTTATTAGAGATGGAAGCCACCGCATTCTCAAAGTTAATGGCACGACTCGTTGAAACAACTTTTTCAGGCATGCAACTTAGGTTCAATAATCGCCGCTATATTAATTTTATTATCGTTTATAAGATGTTTAAATCTATTCAAAGAAGAGGTATTACCCAATACCCCGAATATTCCAACAAAGAGCATTCATCGGGAGACCGAAGAAGTACCCCGTGGGGACTTCTTCTGAATGCTTTTGTTAGAGTATGTTATAGTAAGAGAAGAAGCTTCCGTCATATTAACCGAGTCTATGCTCGCTAAAGAGGATAAGGATTTGTACCTGTTAGCTGTTGAAGTGGTAGGATTTTTTTCTTTAGAAGTTCTGCAAGAAAAGTTTTTTGCTGGACTTTTTGGGTTCTGGAATTGTCTTATATGTGCTGAATTTTCGTGCAAAAAGGGTTGAGAAGCAGTTTGATAATTTAATGAACTTTCCATACCTTCCCCCGGAGGAATCTTCAATGGCCTTTCAGCCAAAGCATCCGAATTTGTAACATTAGAAATTCTTGCACAGCTTGAGGATTCATGTTAGTGATTTGAGAAGCTACTAAGTTTTTTTGAATTTAAATCAAAGACGGTTCCCACTTGCCTATCATTTCGATCAATATCCGTTTCCACAAATGAGCCACTCATAACCCGAGAGAGCGATGCCTCAAAGTTTTGAGTGTTATCATCCAGGGCCAAAGCAACATTTAAAACAGTAGGCAAGCCGGCCATCAATTCGCACGAATTCTCAATAGCCAATTCAGTTTGAGGTATAACCAAATCAGTGTGTGAGCCAGCAATCTTCGATATATGCAAAGTTTTTTCAACCAAAGTTTCAACAGTCAGAGAAGGAGCATTCATAATTTCCAAATTAACCATATGTAAATCCCTAGCACCAACATTTTCCTCTGCACAAGGAACTGCTATATTTATGTTATCCGTAAAATTTAAATTTGCAGAAATGTCTCTTACCTGTACAGGATCACAAGGGGCCGCCTGCCTAGACACAGGACTATGGCGGAATGAGCAGGAATCAGTATTATGCCCAAAAGCGTAGCACCAATTGCAAAATAAAGGAAGGTTTTCATAGGTTATTTCTTGAAGATATCCGTTTTCCTTTGAGCCCAGCCAAATTGAGCTCGGAGGCGGGGACTCAATGTTTAATTCTATGAGCATTCGAGGGGCAGCAACATTTCTCAATAGATCAATATTTTTATCTAATTGGTGGGGTTTCCCTATAGCGTGCCCTATGTTAAACAAAATATCTTTTGAAATAAATGGAGCCTAAGGCCCGGAAAATTGATCCAAACAGGAGCAATAGGAACATCATGCGTTACATCCGAAAATGGAACCCACTTGCAAAATCTTAACGTGTTACCTTTTAGGTCAAATGACCCTTTTACAAAAAGACGTGCATAATCCATATCCGAATCAATGTAAGAAAACACGATGAGAATCTAAAGATCTAACATTAACAGTGGCAACCAATTTCAAACCTTTAGTGAAACTGTCAATCAAACCATAATGTGGTTTAGGGCGAGCAAACTTACCAACAAGAGTTAACATAAGCGGTGAGGCAAGATTACAAACCTCGGCATCCGAGAAGTGAATTGCCGGAACCCCCCTTAAACTGTTCAACCGGTTTAGCAGCATAACGAGAGGAATCAACCACATCCCTAAAGGATCTTACATTTACCATAGGCGGATCTGCCATTAGCAGACAAGAGCCGAAGCCCGAAGGCCCGGGGAAGAAGCGCCAAGAGAAAGCCGAACACCCAAAACCTGGCCGGAGCCAGGGCCCGATGGCCAAACACGGGAAACCAAAATCGCCTCAGAATCGCCAGAGGGAAACCCTAACATGAGCGAAAATATATATACATATATATGTACATGTATATATATGTATATACACATTTAATATTTAAAATGGTTGCATCATTTTACCTACATATAGTAACTTAGAGAATGCCTTATGCAAATAGCAAGTACTGAGGAAACCGCTTAATCCGGCCCGCATAGTAGATCTGGAATTTGAGCACTCAAGCACCCAAGGAACCCTAGAAGAAATCTCTATTTTTAGCTAAGGTACCTCGCCTTTCTCCCATTGGTTGATCCAATGGCTACTTCATTTTGTTCTTATGCTTATTCGCATCCTTAAGAACCTTGATTTGAGCAAACAAGCTCGATAAAGCTCGATCAGGATCCATTTTAAAGAGAAGATGAATAGTGTAGTATAGTAAGAAAACTTGCATGGGTAAACATCATTGTATGCGGTGTTTAGTGATCGTTTTGTGTCGATTCAGGTCTCGAAAGACCTTTCCATCGGTATATGACACCGCAAGTGAAGTGCCCTGAATTGGGAGCATTTGAGTTAAATAGGGGGAGGTATTCCGCCTTTCGCCTATGCGAATCGTCCGTCAGGCGCTACAGTACGCCGCAATGCCAGGCTCTCAGCCAGACGGCGCTCCTGCGCGCTGCAGCGCCCGAAGTCTCAAGATTGATGGGCTTCTACCGCGCGCCGTAGCACCTAAAAGCACCGTAGCGCCCACGTTTCAGAAATTTGGCGCCGCAACTCGCAGAACTACCAAGTAGAATGAAGCATTGTGTAAAAATAGAGGTGAGTTTTAATATGAAATCCACGCTTAGGATGTCTAGACTTCTTAGACATATGCTTGTATTTCAAATTTCTAAAATTGAGGGGAAACTATCCTTAGAAAGCTAACTATGCGAACCACACAAATTTATCTAGCACACCCACATGCTTAGATGCACAACTCTATGGGCTTAGGGATAAACATCTCCATGTTCTTAGGAGAGGTTATAGATCTCTCTACTCCGACAATCCTTTATTCGGTCTGACCTCATGCCTAAGCGTAAGACCGCTTGAGGAACTGAAAAGTGAAGACAATAAATGAAAGTGCACACAAATCCTTGATCTATATATATGTAGGTAAAGTGATGCAACCATTTTGAATTTAAAATATGTATATATATATATATATATATGTATGTATATATATATATATTTTTTTTCTTGCGTTGGCCAAAAACGAAAAAAAGCAAGATTCACATTGGTAATCTGATTGACGCCCTCCCTCTGTGGTCTATTTGGGGTGCTAGAAATCAAGCAAAGTACAACAATATAAAATGCAATGCAGAGGTTTACACTCAGCTTATTATTGAAAAAGTTAGCTCTCTTATTAAGATTAATGATAAAAAGCAATTTAGCTAGAAAGGACTCAATGCAGTGTATACCAAAAAACTTTTTAAATTGGTGTGAGGTCCGGATGATAGCTTGGAATCAGGTAGTTAGGTCTGGTCTCTTTTTGGGGCCGCTTTGCTGCCATCCTAATGTTGTTTGTCTGGTTTTGCTTTGGCGTCTGTGGTGGTATGGGTCCAGATATTATATTTTTGTGAGTTTGATCTTGAATGTAACATTCTCCTTGGCTCATAAGGTGCTTGGGGCTGCGGTCATTTGTCTGTTAAGTTGCTTTAATATTTATATCATTACCTGTGAGGTGATTAATGCAGTTTGGGGGGTGTTCTCAATTTTGGGTCAGGCTCTTCAGTATCTTGATACGTTTGTCAAGGCTGCTTATGTTTATTTCTTAAATGTGTTGGCCTGGGATGTTCAGTTTTGTGATCTGGATGTCTGGTGTCTGGAGTTCAGTATTGCTGGCAGCTTTGATGTAATTATGGCAATCAAATTAAGGCTGTGTGTGGCTAGTTGGTGGGTGTCTCTTGGTCTGGTTGTCTGCTGCGTTTTTATCAGAAGGTTGTTTATTTAAATCCTTACAAGTTGAGCAATATTTGTATATATTTATATTCGTATAAATATATCCTGTTGATTGGTTATTGCATTTCGGTGCTCTATGATTCAAATCAGAAAAGTTTACATTTTTATGCTGGCTTTTTATGTCATTTATTGGAACAGCATCAATGTTATTTTCTCTTGTTCGAGCTGTGGTTTTTGTGTGGCCCGCATTGGGGCGAAGGTCTTTTGGTTTGGTCGTTATTATGCTTGGCTGTTAGTTTTCAATCCTTTTGGTCTGGCTGTGGATGCGCAAGAGGGTTTTGGGCTGGTTGTTTCGATCTTGGTCTGGATTAGCCAGCTGTCCTTTTTCGCTCCCGTGGCTCCTTTGTGGGGGGGGGGGGGGGGGAGGCGGGGGGGGGGGGGCGTTTCCTTTATCTGGAGATTGTGGTATTTGATGTTATATCATATGTTGTGGTTGGACTTTTTCTCCGCTTTGTCTGACTTGTGGCCGGATGCTGCTCGGCTGTTTGTTGTTTTGGATGTGTCCCTTGGTATTAATACGTTGCGGAATCTTCGTAAGTGTATGTGTTGGAGTATTCTTGTTGTTTTCTTTTCTGCTAGCATCAGTATGGTTTCTCCCGTGGATTGCTTATTTAATGTGGAGATCTTCATCTTACGTGGGGATAGTTTTTGGGCTATTCATATGAAGCATATCACTTTGTTAACAGGTACGTCTCTCTTTGGTTTTCATACATCTTCTTTAAAGATCATTGTGCAGGTTCGTACTAAAAATTGGGGGGGTTGTTTGGAAGTGGCTGTTTTCACTCGTGATGTGTTTACTATTTCAAAAGTTTTGGTTTATATGTTAAAAGTTCAAAATAAAGTTTTTTCTTTTTGGGAGATTCTTTTAGGATATACCCTGGGATCTTCTTTTTCGGATTAGCTTCTGAAATTTAGAATTAGGCTGTTTGTAACTAACCAACCTGGTTTTGTAACTTTTGATTTTAGATTAATAAAACTTACAGATTTCAGCTAATATATATATATATATATATATGTGTGGTGTGTGAGTTTCTATTGATTCATTTTATTTTTTATTCAATTACAATTATACAATTTTTTTTTCAAAGTATAAATTTTTATTTTTTACTTTTAGTGTGAATATAACAATTTTTAGGAATAATATTTTCTTGTATGAATATACTTTAGTATCTACACTTTATATGTTTTCATCCATAAAACATATACCCATTTAAGAATATAATAATCATTTATATTTTTATGTTCATTTAATTGGACATAAAAGTATATCTTAGAATCCTTCAGTATTTTGCTTTAGCTTTATATTTAATCCAATTAACAAAGATAATATCTTATGCAAAAAAAAATAACCAAGGAGACTTTATATCATGAGCACTTCGTTATTGTGGACACGCATAAACACATGCATGGCTCTAGACAAGACGTGTCAGAGTATTGTGGCCCATAACTTGGGCGCACCCATATGGGGGCACCGGTCCGACCCGATTTGAGGATGCTTGTGCATGCATTAGACAACGTGATCGATTTTCTCAATGTGCCCGGACGTGGAGGGACTCAGCGATTGTCGATCCGAGCATTAAAGACCTTCGTTTTAACGACGAAGACAAAATTCCTAACGCAAGTAAATGCAACTAAGCCCGGCATATGTAGACACAGGCACAGTTGCAATTATTGGCGTTACCATTGGGTTGCAGCACGACATGTTCAAACTAGAACTCGGATATGGACGGAACCACATTAAACATAGGATAGTAACTCTTCTTATTTCAAATACTTTATTTCCAAATATGTTGCAGATGTCTATATATTATAAATTTAATTTATATATCCACATGTACAGCTACATTTTATCAATTGTTGAATCTACCAACTTGCACATAAATAAATCTTGAAACAAAGAAGACTAAACAAATCATTATGTTGGCTGATTGAGGATTATCAAAAGTTACAGTAATATGCATAAACAAACCTTATTAATTAAATATGTAAAATACGAATTAAAAAATTTAGAAAAAAATTATATATTGAGCATGGCAGCACATCATGTTTACGGTAACTTGCATAAATAAACCTTAATTGTTAATTCTGTAAAATTTCAATTTGAAAATAAAGAAAAAGGCACCTCCCCATGCTATTAATAGAAGAGCTCAGATTGAAGCCATGCCTCCATCTCCTTTAAATCTAGAACCCTCAGTTTTGTACCCATTTTTTTGCTCAGCTGAGTTGAACGAATGAGCATTCAAGCACCCAAGGAACACTAGAAGAAATCTCTATATCAAGCTAAGGAACCTCCCCTTTCCCCCATTGGTTGATCCAATGGCTACTTCATTTTGTTCTTATGCTTATTCGCATCCTTAAGAAGCGCCCAACGGTGACTTCGCCTGTGCGAAAACCGCAACGAGACATCTTTCGGGCACAAATACTCTCAACCTAAAGCACTTAACGTGCGGTGCCATATACAAATATATATATATATATATATATATATATGCCATGTACAATACATATATACATATATATATATATATATATATATATATATATATTTACAGCACCCGTTTGCGCTCGGACATTTACTAGACCAATAATTGTGTAGTATGTGTTTCTGGAAACTTAAGAAAAGCCAATTTAGACCTCGAGAGTAAAGACATAATTTTAGTTTCTATAATATATTTGTATTTTATTTTGATATGATTTTATGTGGGGTTGTGATGTTTCTTATATTACTAACATTGTAAGAAAAACTCTCTTATAAAGCAAGTTACACAAACCATGCAAGATTGCTTATTCCATGCACACGCACAGACGCACACGTCTGTGGGCCTAGATGAACGCTCCCGAATACAATTATGATTGTCTATAGAGGCTTTCACCGATGCTGACCTGCCAGGCTCTTGCACCTATACCCGAAGAATCAAGAGCTCGATACTTTTTATGACTTTTTTTACTGCATTTTATATGAATTATATTTTTATATTGTGAATTTGATATCTTTGAGGTTTTAATTTGACACAAAATTAAGCAACAAATATAAAATTATTTTTCTTTATATATTTTTAATCTCTTGGTTCATTATCCCTAGCCCAATATCAGAAGCCTTAGCCCAATATATTCAAAAACAATACTTTTGCCAAAAGATTAAAAGAATAATTATATCTCAATAAATATTTTATATTTCTAACAAAATGCGTCATATTTATTAATTAAATATGGATCCTTAAATGATAAAATTTAATAAAACCATTACTAAATCTATTATTGATGTTTGTGTGTGTGAGTGTGCGTGTGTGTGTGTCATATATATATTGCTCCCATCAAATCGCTCTCGTTTTAGGGTTTTGGAGGCGACTCTGAAGGCGATCTCCAGGCTTCGCTTTTCCGCCCGTCGGCTTGGCCGACGGTCTGTGCAGCCTGCTGAGGCTGCTTTCTGGGATTTGTTTCCCCTTTCCCTGTCGAGGCTGGCTTCTTTCATCCTGGTCGAGGTCTGTTGTTTTCGCTCGGTAGAGTATTTCTTGCTGATGTTATATTTTTTAGATAATGGGTTTTGGTAGCTGATTCTTCTATCTCTCGATCTTTTCGTGAGGTGTTGGAAGGCCCTCCTTCCAACGCCTTACCCATCAAACCTATCTCTTGCCGTAATGGTTTGCCGGCCATTTTTTTTTCCGACGCTGAGATAGATCTCCTGGCTGCCCCTTTTGATCGTACTTTGGTCGGCAAGTTCTCGCGAACGAAACCGAGCTTTGCCCTTGTCCAACGTTTTATCAACAGATTAAAACTGATCGCCCCTGTCTCCATTCGATCCTTTGATTCTCTTCGTATTTTCTTTAATTTTACGTCTGATCTTGACTATGCTAGATGCTTCTCCAAAGGCTCTTATGATATTAATGGTCACACGATGAAATTTTTCAAGTGGTGTCCGCATACTGATATTAATTTTGATGCTCCGATTGCGCCTGTTTGGCTTAATTTCCCTGGCCTTCGTCTGCAGTATACCTCTAAAGAAGTGATTTGCAACATTGCAAAAGCGTTTGGGAAACCCCTGCATTTATACAAAAATACGGCTCTTCACCGTAATTTTGCCGCTCCTCGTATTCTTGTTGAAATTGATCTAGAAAACCTACGAGTGATAAAATTTGGTTGGGGTCTGAGTCAAAAGGCTATTTCCAAAAAGTGGTTTTTGAAAACTTACCTTCGATCTGCCGGCATTGTAATACTTTTGGGCATATGGCTGTGGTTTGCCCTCATTTGTGCGGACCTCCCGTTCCCACTCCTGAATTTGTCGCGGGTTCTAACACTACTTTTGTTTCAGCTGTTGATGAAAATTTGTTGATCGAAAATAATGTCTCCAATCCTAATGAGTTGCCAGGGGTTGTTATTGAGTTTCCTAGATCTCAAATTGAATTGCAATTGCATTTTAATCCAATTAATGCTGCAGATATTGTTTCTGAGAATATTGTTGAAAATGCTAATTGTTTTGATGCTCTTGCCTCACCTAATAATAGAGATTTTAAATCAGCAATCTTTGGAGAGTGTTAATGCAGGTTTAATTGCTTTACCTCGGGAAAACATTTCCAAAGAAACTAATATCAGTTTTCCTGCTGGTTCTAATGTTGATTGTGATATTAATATATGTTCTGAAAATGTTGCTTCAAAAGCTGCTAATTTGGTTTCTGCTAATGTTTCAAAGCTTCCTGTTTATGGCAAAAATGTTATTCAAAATGTTGAAGTGGTTAATTTCGAGAAGGATCCAGCTGGGCTTTTGGTTGATGGATGCTCTCAATTGGGTGCTTCCCTCTCTGCTGACTCTATGAACTTATCTAATGACACCTTTTCTTTTGGAGTGGAGGCTGGTGAAAACTTGGCTGCACTGAAAAATCTTACTGTTGGACATATTGCTAAGGTTAGTACTGTCAATTTACAATCTTTTAATAATTTTTAAAAAGAGTTGGAGTTGAATGCTTTTAATACGGCTGATTCCGCTGTTAAGTTTGTTGATTCTGTTGTTGCTGATGTTATTACGATTATTTCTGCCGTTAAGTTTGTTGCCCTGCCCTCATCTCCTAATGATGCTGTTTTAATTCTTAGTAGAGTTGAATCTGATAATGATTGTTTAATGGGTAATGCTAATGTTGCTCAAAATTCGACTAATCTTGAGAGGATCCAGTCTGCTCCTAAGGTTAAGGTAAATGAGGTTACTCAAGCTTCTAGCCCTTTTGTTAATTGTGACAATTCGGATGAATGCATTTCCCCTATTTGTGATGCATGTGATATTAATATTATTGATGCTATCAAACGCTTGGATTCTATCAATAAATCGCTTGATCGAATTTCCTTTTCCTCGATTGTTAATTCTGATGCTTTTTTATCGATTGATGTTAGTGCCGAGGTGAGTCAAGAAGCTTATTGTCTCATTGTTAAAAATTCTGAGAATTCTATGCCCTCTCTGATTAATGTTGGTTTAGCGGGTATGCATTCTGAGTTACCTGCCTCTCCTTCCTTGAATGTTTTGCTCGTGGGAAAAGTTAACTGTTCTCAATCTCTTTCAATTTCCGAATTAAATGGTCCAATTATTAAAAGTAACGTGCCTTCCCCGATCATTAGCAACAATAAATTTAATCCTTTAGTGTGTTTAAATGATCTCGCAGGTCTCACTAAAATGAAAAGTCTTGATAAAATCACAAAAAAGCTTCCTAAAGCTATTATAAATACTAAGAAGGTTCAACGCGGACCTTCTTCTGTCGATAAATGAATATTCTTTGCTGGAATATTAGGGGTATAGGTAACCTATCCTCCGGACATCGTTTGAAGCATTTAATTTTGGATAATAAAATTGATATCACTGCTATTTTTGAACCAAAACTTCAAATCTCTGAATGTTCCAATATAATGAAACTTCTCAATATTGAAAATTATACCTCATTCTTTTCTAATAAGATTTGGATTTTTTGGAATAATTTGTGGTCCGTGGATATTGTTAATCAATGTGATCAAGCCATTAATTTAAAGGTGCATAACCAAGATTTTTCTTGCATTATCACTTTTGTCCATGCTAACAATCTTAGATCTGATAGAATGATCCTTTGGAATTTTTTGAGAAACAACTCTTTTAATAATAGCCCTTGGTTAGTAGGTGGAGATTTCAGTGCTGTCCTTAACGCCAATGAGTACAAAGGTTATATTCTCAATGCTTCGGCGGCTTCCTTTGATTTCATGTCCATGCTTATTGATTGCAGTCTTGATGACTTTAATTACACGGGTGCGGCTTTTACTTGGTCCAATGGTAGAAAATTTGCTTGCCTTGATAGATTTTTAATGAATAGTGAGTGGTGTAATAAATTTCTTGAAATCAAAAACTTTTCCCAAAATTCTTCCAACTCGGATCATAAACCTATATTCCTTTGTGCTAAAAATCCTCCATCTTCGTATAACAAATCCTTCAGATTCCAAACTTTTTGGTTGAATATTCCGACTTATTCTGAGGTGGTTTGCACCTCTTGGAATTCCTCCTGTAACTCTTTTGGGCTTCCGAGACTTGTCGAAAAATTTAAGCGCCTTCGTAAAGACTTAAAGCTTCCTCGCTTGAACATTTGGTTAGCAATATGGAAAATATCTTTGAGGGCCATCCTTCTAATGAAAATAGAACCCTTTTCTCTAAAGCTAGAGCGAACCTAATCCAATGTCATAACAATATTGAAAGCTATTGGAAACAAAAATGTAACATTTGTTGGAAAATTCAAGGGGAAAAAAACACCAAATTTTATCACAGTTGGGTCAATAAACGTCGCACCAAAAACAAAATTCACTCAATCACCAATCCGGAAGGTATTTCCTATTCAAAGTTAGAAGAAATCCAAGAGTCAGCTATTAATTATTTCTCTGAAATCCTTAATAAAGAAAGCAATCAATCTATCAATTTAAATTTGAGCACTCCTGAACCATCTATTTCTCATTTGGAAAACCAAAATCTGAATGTTATGCCTACAAATGAAGAAATATGGAAGACAATTAAAGAGCTTAAACAAAATTCTTGTCCCGGTCCTGACGGTTTTTCCGATTGAATTTTTCATCAAATCTTGGGATATTATTGGGAATGACATTTGTAATGGTATCAAAGAATTTTTTGTGGTGTCCCGCTCCCAAAGTTCTTCTCCCATTCTACCATCACCCTTATCCCTAAAGTCACTAATCCTCAATGGTGGAGCCATTTCAGACCAATTAGCCCTTGCACTACGCTTAACAAAATAATATCAAAGCTCATTGCAAATCATCTTAAAGATTTACTTCCAAAGATAATTGAACAGAATCAAAGTAGTTTTATTTCGGGAAGACAAATTCAAGAAAACATTTTGGCCAATCAAGAATTATTCCATAGCATTAATAAAAAAAGTAGAGGCCATAATCTTATCATTAAATTGGATATTGAAAAAGCCTTGACAAGCTTGATTGGGATTTCTTATTCAAAATGCTTTTGGCGTACAGTTTTAACTCTGCGTTCGTAACCAAGATTAAATTTCTCATAACTAATGTTTGGATTTCTATTCTAATTAATGGTACGCCTATGGGTTATTTTAAATCTTCTAGAGGCATTAGGCAAGGAGACCCCTTATCCCCAATTCTTTTTAATCTTGCTATCAACTACTGGTCCATAAATATTAACAAAGTTCTTAAGTTAGACAATACTCTTCAATTTGAAGTGGGGAAAAATCTTTTCATATCCCATTTAGCTTAAGCTGATGATTTGATCATTTTCACTAAAGCCGACAAAAGAAATATCTCCAAGATTAAGCTTTTACTAGACAATCTGCAGAAGGACTCCGGGCTTAAAATTAATTGTGCAAAATCTAACTTCTTTATCAATATCAAAGCCGCTTCCAATCTCAAAGATTTTATTCTCTCTAAATTGGGTTTCAAAGAGGGCAAATATCCTTGCACCTATCTCGGCATCCCAATCTTTAAAGGCCCTAACAAAATCAGTTTCTACCAAAAGCTTATTGAAAATATCCTTAAAAAAATTAAGAGTTGGGAAAACAATTATCTCTCTCTAGGAGGTAGGCTTACGCTTATTAAATATATTCTCAACACAATTCCTCCTTACTGGCTTGAGGTCTCTTCCCCTCCCAAAGGGATTCTTTCTAAATTAGATATCATTTTTAATAAGTTCCTCTGGGTTAGTAATAAAGGCTCCAATCTGATTTGGTCTAAATGGGAAAATCTCACGTTCCCTACGGTTGAGGGTGGCCTTGGGATTAGAAACCTTGAAGACATTCACAAAGCTTTCTCTGCCAAACTATGGTGGAATTTTAGAACCAAGTATAACATTTGGGTTGATATTCTTAAAGCTAAATACTGCTTCAGCAATCACCCGGTTCTTGTATCCAACAAAATCAGCGATTCTCTAACTTGGAAAAGAATGCTAGATTCTAGAGATCTGGTGGAACATTTGATTGATTGGAAATCGATTGATGTTTCTTCCTCTTTTTGGTGTGACTCTTGGAGTGATCTTGGTCCTCTTCATCTGTTTTGTTCCCCTAAAAAGCCCAATATTTCTATTGGAGATTGCTTAAATTAGGATAGCTCTTGGATTATTAATCTGTTATCCGATATAATTGAGCCCAGATTCCCTGATTTGATCTCAAAGGTTAATCCTAGGTTGGGGGATGAAAACTTGCCTCCGCTGACTTTATCCTCCAAAATAAATTTAATCTGCATATAGCTTGGCATATCCACCGTAAGCATAAAGCTTCTACTTTTAAACCTTGGTTTTGGCACAATACCATCCTAACTTTTTAAGTATTTTTTACTGGAGATTACATCGTAGATTCTTAAGTGTGGATGAGATCCTTATTCTTAAGGGTATTCAGCTGCCTTCTAAATGTCATTGCTGTAATACCGCTTCTGCTTGCGCTGAAACCTTGGATCACGTTTTCTTTAACAGTGATTTTGCGTGCTCCTTATGGAACTCTTTCAATATTATTGGGGCTAATAGTAGGCGGATCGCGGATCTTCCTACCCTTTTGTATAATTGGAACGTTGGCGTTTCTAGTTTGAAAAAACTTCATCTTTTGAATTTAATTGACGCTTACATCATTTGGAATATTTGGTACGCGCGCAACCTCAAAAAGCATCAAGATATCAAATTGAATCTTTCTAAAGCAAGAAATTCAATTATTAATGACATCAACGTTATTGTTCAAAATTCTCCAAAGAAGGCTATCGGTTGGGAAAACATTAAAAAAACTTCCTTTGCTATTATGTTTTGATGTTTGACGCAATTCCATGTTTTTTGTGGCTGGTCTGGTTTCTTTGCTTGCAGGTTTTGGGACTCGTTTCGCTTGGTACTATTGATCAGCTTGGTTGTTTCTTTGTTCATTTGGTTGGGAAGAAGCTTTTTCGTTCAAAGCATTGTGCAGTTTGTTTTTGTTTTGGATGGCTGTCAGCTTGATTGTGTTGGTGGTTATTAAATTAATTGGCAATTTCTTTAAGATTCTGGAGGATGTTAGGGGAAATTACTTGCTGGGCTTGTATTGTTTTCTTGCATATATATCGATATATATATCTTTACATTCATGTCTATATATATATATATATAAACTTTATTCAGATATATGTAGTTAGTTTCGGAAATCAGTGGATCTATTATTCCTTGGCTTTGTTAGGTCCGTGCTGGGCAAAGGCTGTGATTTTATTGTTCTGTTTCATGTGGTTCCAAGTTTCGGAGATTAAGATTGCCTCTCCTAATTAATGTTTTCGATCAGAACTTTATTTCCGGTGGGCATAGTATTTTGATGACGTTGGCTTGTATATTTGATACTTATACTTGGTGGTGGCTGCGTGGTCTAAATGCGAATCTGTTTCTGTTTTGGTTTAATGGGTTGGATAATTACTTGATGGGTAAGACTTTGAGCTCGTTGCTGAGCCCTGTGAGTAGCAGGTTTTACTTTCGTTGGGGGCGGTCTTGTTGGCGTCTTTGTGTTTTTGGGTTGTGGGCTTCAAAGTTTGTTGGTGGGGTTATTTCTTACTGTTGGTATCCTGATGTGTATATTTTGGATGGTGAAGCCGTGACTCGGATGCGAGGTTTTGTTTGCATCTCTCTCGCTTGGCGGTTTTGTGGTCATTTTGGCAATTCTGATGTTTATTTTTTACTCGGAAAGATGGTTGCGGTTTTTAGTTTTGCAGTTTCGAGTGGTCTCTCAATCCGTTGCTCGACCGTCTTCTTGCTTGCTTGGCTCCAAGGTATGCGCTATTTCTTGTTTGATCCTATTTGGTTTTTGGAAGCTTCTTTTGCAGGTATTTAAAGCCAGAGTTTTGGAGTTTTTGCTAGTTGTCGAGGTCCCAGTCGATATTTTGGATCCTTTTTTCTATTTTACTTATGTATTTTCTTTTCCGGAGGAACCTTTTAGGATACTCCCTGGGTTCCTCCCTTTTGGGGTTGGCTTTAGGATTTTTAGATTTAAGAGTTGTTTTGTAACCTCCAACCCTTCTCTGTAATTTTGGATTTTTATCAATAAAATTTCCTGATTCTCTTAAAAAAAAAAAAAAAAAATATATATATATATATATATATATATATATATATATATATATAGTGTGTGTGTGTGCCTCTATTTAATTATTTTATTTTTTATTCAATTACAATTATACAATTCTTTTTCAAAGTATAAATTTTTATTTCTAATATTAAGTGTGAGTGCAACAATTTTGAGAAATAATGTTTTCTCGTATGAATATACTTATATCTACACTTATATATATTTTCATCCATAAAACATATACTCATTTATAAATATAAATAATCTTTTATATTTTTATGTTTATTTAATTGGACATAAGAATATATCTTAGAATACTTTCGTATTTTGCTTTAGCTCCATATTTAATCCAATTAACAAAGATAATGTCTTATACAAAAAAAGGACCAAAAGGAGACTTTATATCATGGGCACTTAGTTATTGTGGACACGCCTAAACACATGCATGGTTCTAGACAAGATGTGTCGGAGTATTGTGACACATAACTTAAGCGCGCCCATGTGGAGGAGCCGGTCCGACCCGATTTGAGGATGCTTTGGCATGCACTAGACAGAGTGCTCGATTTTCACAATGCGCCCGAACGTGGAGGGACACAGTGATTGTCGATCCGAGCGTTAAAGCCCTTAATTTTAACGATGAAGACAAATTT